>MU574226.1:5376627-5453671 GCA_024362625.1 Silurus asotus | reverse complement strand
ACTATACTATACTATACTATACTATACTATACTATACTATACTATACTATACTATACTATACTATACTATACTATACTATACTATACTATACTATACTATACTATACTATACTATACTATACTATACTATACTATACTATACTATACTATACTATACTATACTATACTATACTATACTATACTATACTATACTATACTATACTATACTATACTATACTACACTACCACTACACTATACTACAATAATCTTTTCTATACTACACTACTACTACACTACTACACTATTTTATACTATACTACATTATTACTACACTACTAAACACATTTTATTTACTATACTACACTATTACTACACCACTACACTATTATTTGTCCAATTATCTTTATTGCAAAAATGTATTTATTGCAATTTATTGCACTTTTACATTTTAGAACAATCCCAACCCTCCCAACCCAATAATCCCAAACCAGAACAAAGAGACATATAAATAAGGTAACGAAACAATTAAAAGAGGAAGAAAAAAAATCAAAAGGGAATACATACATTCAACAGATTATAATACAAAACTACCCCTTAAAGTAGTAAAGGAGAAAAAAGTAATACTAATACTATACTTGATTTTTTCAAGTTTTAGAAAGAAAGCTTTATCTTTAAAATCTGATATAGATGGAGGTTGTGGGGAGGTCCAAGATAACAGTCTTCTATGCAGAGCAAGCAAAGATGCAAATGCAACAACACTACCTTGATTATGGGTTAGAGGTTGACACTGAGATGGAGCACCAAAAATGGCACTTAAAGGGCAGATGTCTAATTTGATTTTAAAACTTCAGAGACAATTTTCCCAAAGCTTCTGCAATCCGAATATCTTTTTTTATGCAGATTTTGAAGGTAAAGAGGGAAACCCAGGAAACAGAAAAAAAATAAAAAATCTAAAAAAGGTGAGAAGGAGGTAAGTTAAATATCAAAGGTAAGTGGGGGGAGAGTTGTTAAAACGTTAATAATGGAAAACTGTTCAAAGCATTTTGGATCCTTCTTCTTCCAGAAACAGAATTTAGAATCTGTGAAGGAGAGAGGAAATGTGATTATTAGGGAGGTAATGTGATTCCATGGCCCATATATGTGCCATAGAAGAGGCTAAGGTAAATTTTTAATAACACCCAATCGATCAAATATTAGCATGCAGCTGAGATCTGAAGGGAGGAAAACACCATAGCAGGAAGAGATGCTGAAATACAGGACTCTGCCTCTAAGAGACGCTATGGCAGATCAGGGACACGCACCCGAACACCAGCTTATGAATATTAGCTGCCCAAAAATAATGCATGAGTTTAGGTAATGCAAGACCCCTGAAAGTCTGCATTTTTGAAGTAAAGATTTGGAAACCTTGGGTGTTTAGCAGGTCAATACTTAGGTACAATTATTTAGGTAAAAACAAAGGAGTAGACTAAAAGAGGTACAAAGCCAAAGCCATCATTTCAGCATCTAAGGAAATTACTACTTTGCTTCAAATATATAATATTCAACAGAGTATAAATGTTTAAAAAGGAATGCTGTCTCTTTATAAATCCAGTCTGCTCCACTCCTCTGAGATAATATGAGGGAGAATCCTCTCCAAACAAGAGTCCAAAAGTTTGGCTAAAATCTGCTTTAAGGAGATAACTGCTATCAACATTGAGACAAGCATGTATAACTCAACTGTTGCTCAAAGAAGGGAAGGACTCAACGTTATGTAATTTATATAGACATGAATTACGTTGGCCTCTTAGGATTCCTCAAACATTGCCAATAGTAATGGGGCTAATTTAAATTTAATTTAATTTATTAAATATCTTATAAAATTCTGAAGGAAACCCGTCAAAACCCGTAATTGCTAAGAATGAATTGATTAAGGTAAGTGGGCTGTCAAGTTCAGATGCTAATGAAGGGTCAACTTTGGGAAACTCAATAACTTTAAGAAATTGGATCATCTTATATGATATAGCAGGAGCTTCAGCTGTGTATGAGAAGGAAAAAAAACCTTGAAATATTGCATTAATTTCTAAAGGGTCTGAGGTTAAAGTACCACTAGGCTGTGCAATCTGAGTGATAGGGCACAAAGCCGCTCGAGTACGCAATCGGTGGGTTAACAGCCAACCAAACATACCCATATTCATAATAATTTTCACACAACATGAGCTTCTCCACTTCACCAGTAAATAGCAGATCAAATTCTCCCTGCAAATTAAGCCTTTGTTTATGTACCTCAGGGGTCGGATTAAGAGCATATTGGTCATCAAGGGCTCGATTATTATCTGATATCTGTTTTTTTTGTTTCTTGTTAATATAAGCAGGATAAGAGATTTTCTGACCTCTTAAGAAGGCTTTAAGAGTTTTCCCAAATTAAAGAATAACATTCTGAGTTGGTCTGGTTAGCCTTGTTACCTTTACTGAGGTAGAAATATACTCACAAAGTACTGCCTCAGATAACAGTAAAGACTCGATCCTTCATGGTGGACGTGAAAATAAAATCATGTTAAAGCTTAAAGAAGCGTGATCCGAAATAACAAGGGGCGAAAATTCTGAATCTACAACGAGGGGAATTAGTGAACTCTTAAAAAATATAATAATATAATAATAATCAATACGAGAAAAATGCTGGTAAACGTGGGAAAAAAACATTTGACATAGAAAAGGGGGAGACTTCATAGCAGTAATAGATTTATCTAAAACTGGATCAATTACACAGTTTAGATCTCCCCGGAGTATATAATATACACTATAATATACTACACTATATACTACATTATACTATACACTATATTATACTACACTATATACTACATTATAATATACACTATAATATACTACACTATATACTACATTATACTATACACTATCATATACTACACTATACTACTGTACACTATACTATTCTCCTGCGCACTATAATATACAACTACTACACCACACACTACACTACACTAGACTACACTACACTACACTACACTACACTACACTACACTATACTATACTATACAATACTACATTAGACTACACTACTGCAAAATATACAACACCACACTACACTGTACTATATTAACTATACTACTGTACACTATACTATTCTCCTGTGCACTATAATATACTACTACTACACCACACACTACACTACACTACACTACACGACACTACACGACACTACACTACACTACACTATACTATACTATACTATACTATACAATACTACATTATACTACACTACTGCAAAATCTACAACACCACACTACACTGTACTATATTAACTATACTACTGTACACTATACTATTCTACTGTGCACTTTAATATACTACTACTACACCACACACTACACTACACTACATTACACTACACTACACTATACTATTCTATACAATACTATATTATACTACACTACTGCAAACTATACAATACTACACTACACTACACTATACTATACTATACTACACTACACTATACTATACTATACTATACTATACTATACTATACTATACTATACTATACTATACTACACTACTGCAAACTATTCAATACTACACCACACTATACTATATTAACTATACTATTGCACACTATACTAACTACGACACAACACACTATACTACACTATAATATACTATAATATACTATACTATACTTTACTATACTACTACTATACTACTGTACACTATACTATTCTATACTATACTATTCTCCTGTAAACTATACTATTCTAACTACTACTACACTACTGCACACTATACTATACTATACTATACTATACTATACTATACTATACTATACTATACTACTGCACACTATACTATACTATACTATACTATACTACTGCACACTATACTATACTATACTATACTATACTACTGCACACTATACTATACTACTGCACACTATACTATACTATACTACTGCACACTATACTATACTATACTATACTATACTATACTACTGCACACTATACTATACTATACTATACTACACTACACTATACTAACTACGACACAACACACTATACTACACTATACTATACTATAATATACTATACTATACTTTACTATACTACTACTATACTACTGTACACTATACTATTCTATACTATACTATTCTCCTGTAAACTATACTATTCTAACTACTACTACACTACTGCACACTATACTATACTATACTATACTATACTATACTATACTACTGCACACTATACTATACTATACTATACTATACTACACTCTACTATACTACTGCACACTATACTATACTATACTATACTATACTATACTATACTACTGTACACTATACTATACTACTGCACACTATACTATACTATACTACTGCACACTATACTATACTATACTACTGTACACTATACTATTCTATACTATACTATTCTCCTGTAAACTATACTATACTAACTACTACTACACTACTGCACAATATACTATACTACACTATTCAATATTACACTACACTACACTATATTATATTAACTATATTACTGTACACTATATTATACCAACTGTACTATACTACACTACAGTACTCTCTACTATACCTTATAATACTATACTAACTATGCTACTGCACACTATACTATACTATACTATACTATACTATACTATACTATACTATACTATACTACTGCACACTATACTATACTATACTATACTATACTATACTATACTATACTATACTATACTACTGCACACTATACTATACTATACTATACTATACTACTGCACACTATACTATACTATACTATACTATACTATACTATACTATACTATACTATACTATACTACTGCACTCTATACTACTGCACACTATACTATACTATACTATACTACTGCACACTATACTATACTATACTATACTACACTCTACTATACTACTGCACACTATACTATACTATACTATACTACTGTACACTATACTATACTACTGCACACTATACTATACTATACTATACTATACTACTGTACACTATACTATACTACTGTACACTAGTATAGTATAGTGTACACTATACTATACTACTGTACACTATACTATTTTATACTATATTATTCTCCTGTAAACTATACTATACTAACTACTACTACACTACTGCACAATATACTATACTACACTATTCAATACTACACTACACTACACTATATTATATTAACTATATTACTGTACACTATAATATACCAACTGTACTATACTACACTACAGTACTCTCTACTATACCTTATAATACTATACTAACTATGCTACTGCACACTATACTATACTATACTATACTATACTATACTATACTATACTATACTATACTATACTTTATATACACTCACAACATATGGTTTGTTACAGTGGCTTGCAGACAGAAATGCAAATAGTAATAGTACAATCTAAAAAGTGCAGGTAAAAATGTAAGTATGTGTACAGCATATTCGAGGTGGTATCAAAACGTTTCGAGACTAGTTTTGTAACACACCAACAGATGGCAGCACAAGGCACAGTCACAGGGAGCAATGACCTTCCTAAGTCAGTGTGCCAAAAGGCATCATCCTGACCATGTGCATTACCACGTCTGCTATTCTGATCACTGGCTCGGTCTGTCACTGAGATCTTCTCACGTGTGAGTTTCTTGCCAATACCAACATGATCTCTCTTCCGCACCCACCCTACTGGCCATATTTGGCTCCTATGGATTTCGCCCTGTTCCTGGACATGAAGATCCAGCTCAAAGGTCACTGTATTGGCACCATTACAGAGATCCAGTGCAAATCGCAGAAGATGCTTGACACCCTTCGAAAAAGAAGACACGTTCCAGAAGTGGCAGGAATGCTGGGAGCGCTGTATTGCTGAGCAAGGAGACTATTTTATAGGTGATTGTGTGTAAACATAGATAAATAAAGTACTTTCTTGTCAAACAGAGCGAGTCTCGAAACCTTTGATGCCACCACGAACTCCGGCTCAAGGTTCTGGTCAGTGTAAAAATGTGCAGAAGCTGAAGAGCATGCACACTTACATTATATATACACATATATAAAGTTAGATACACTATGTAGGAGATATTGTCATTTTGCATGTGAATTTCAGTGCACAGGGTATTATTCAATGCATTTTGGTATTCAGATCCTTACTGAAGTAAGTACACTGTAGTATTATGATATAACATTGTCCCATATAGTGCACAATGTCTTAAAGAAAGCTTGTTCAGCTCTGTAGAAATGTACAGTGAAGCACATTTAACCCACATCCATTTGACGTCCCCCTAAAACAGAGGCACTACATACAGCCTCAGTGTGAGTTCAAGTCTTTTAAACAGTCATTTATGTTAGTTGGTATTTTAGCGCCTCCTGGTGAAATAAAGTGGTACCGCAGGTTTATGACAAATATTTCAAACTGCTTAAAGTGCAATCACCATTACATGTGAGCCTGATGAGTTTTTATATTTTAATAAATACAGTTACAAATGTAGACAAGGCATCACATGTGGGGACTGAATCTTCTTCCTGTTGTTCATTTGACTGGAATGTTTTCCCAGGGGAGGAGTGAAGCTTAATATGGGGTGTATGGAAAAGAAATGTGTATTTGGATGTTCAAAAAGCACATACCAATCTTATGATTAGATCTTTTTTTTTTCATCTTATTTTTATCCACTTCTGGTAAAAATGATTAAATAAACAAAGCACAATCGACAAACACCAGAACATTATGACCACCTGCCTAAAATCGTGTTGGTCCTCTTTTTGCTGCAAAAACAGTCGTGACCCTTTGAGCATCAACAGCATGAACTTCTTCAGCAATTTGACCTACAGGAGTTCGTCTGATAAATCGGACCACACAGACCAGCCTTCGCTCCTCACGCGCATTAATGAACCTCGTCCACGCATGAAATTCACCACTGTTCCTTCCTTGGAGAACTTTCTGACCACTGCAGACCAGGAACATCTCACAGGAGCTGCAGTTTTAAAAAATGCTTCGACCCAGACGTCTAGACGTCTAGACGTCTGCTACTTAATATTTCCCACTAACAAGTGCCCCGATGAAGAAACAGTGTTGTTCAGGTCATAATGTTATTCCTGATCAGTGTATCTTTAGTATTGCTTGATTATTTTTTAGGGGACTTGTGATGCATGAAATGGGTTTCAAAATGTCCCCATAACATCTGAAAAGATCTAAAGCGCTCATCACCATATACATGACCAATAATTACAGAGTAACACAATCACCACACACACACACACACTTCTTATTTTTTCTCCTTTTATTTTTTTGTACTTGAGTAATTAGCTTTCAGTCTAACACACGTATGAGGATCGTAATGCAACAGATACTCATACACATCTTTATATATAAATATTAAAAAAAACTATGATTCCTTTGTAATTAATTTAATACTGAAAGCAGAAAAAGGAGGGAATAAAGCTTTGTGAGCCACATGCAAAAAAAAAAAGGGAGAGAAATGTATTTATTGACTGTATTCAAAATCCCACAATACCAAATAGGATCAATGCATTACAGCACAAATGATCCATCTCACATCCAAAAACCTGGAATGAAAGAGGAATTTTATTGGTGGTCTTTGTCTCAGGAGGTATGTGCCCTCTGGGGCTGTTTGCACAAATGATTAACGATATAATAGAAACTTGAGAAATCTGATCGCAGATGATCTAGAGGACACGGTGAGATGCGAGGGTTTGGGTTTTGTTCCACAATGAGCATCTGGAGATGTTGTGCAGAGATTCACGGTGTAAGAAGAGGACACACGTGTGATGATCACACAGAGATCTTCACGCTAGAATTCTTTCTTTTCTCCGTTAAAAGCTTTTGAGAGACAATTTTTTTTTTCTTCCAGAAAACAATCGATAATTTTTTCAACCGGAGCGGTTGAGAGTCGAGGGCCTCACTCGAGGGCCCATCAACGGCAGCTTGGTAGTGGAGTACGATACCTTAAACACTAAGCTACACAAAATATTACACATTATTTTAGCCTTTTCCATATATTTATGTATATTTCTATATATTTTATTCTTCTTGACTGTTTCAAGTCGCAGCTCCGATTAACTCAATGATTTTTAGACCAAAACGACAAACCCAAACATCATGGCGTTTATTAGCATAGACACTGAAACCACAGGCATCAGGCACCGAACCGCTTTATTGTCAAATCAAAGGCTAAAGTACACCAGAGTCTTTTTTCCTCTTTTTTTATTTTATTTTTTGTTTTTCCCTGCTGTGGTGCTTCTCACAGCGGTGCGTTTTACTGCCTAAACACACGGCCTGTAAACCTGGGGAACAAAAAAAAATCTATCCATCCATCAAAACATGAACGACCAAGTGTGTGTGTGTGTGTGTGTGTGTGTAAGCGAGTCAGGACGTGATTTGAGTATCTCTGGTTCTCTTGATTGAAGTGTAAGATGAGGCAAATTGTCCACTTGGTGGCGCTCTCTGTGAGCGGATTCCTGGAGGAAAAGCTTTCACCGTCCCCATCTTCACAAACACACTAAATATATACACACACTCTCCCTCTCTCTCTTACACACACACCCTCACACACACGGTCGTGTGTGTGTGTGTGTGTGTGTGTGTAAGCGAGTCAGGAAGTAAGTGAGTATCTCTGGTTCTCTCGGATGAAGTGTAAGATGAGGCAAATTGTCCACTTGGTGGCGCTCTTTATGGGCGGATTCCTGGAGGAAAAGCTTTCACCGTCCCCATCTTCACAAACACACTAAATATATACACACACTCTCCCTCTCTCTCTTACACACACACCCTCACACACACGGTCATTCGCACATCCTTCCGCGTCGGTTAATAAAACATAGTACACATGAACAATCGGAGAATCGTAGCTCAGCCTGCGACCTGCCCGGGGACAGAAAGTGCCGGAACCATCAGTCTCTGAGGAAACGGAGAGCGACGGCGGCTCGTATGGAGCCTCCATCGCGTCTCCTCCCTCCTCCACGTCCTCACAGCCACCAGAAACGGACGTATACGATGAGCATGATGAAGAAGACGCCGCCGGCCGCCAGCTTGGCGTAGGTGGAGCGCGTGTTCAGGTATTTGGCGTCGCTGCGGTATTTCTTGGACAAACTCGAAAGGTTGCTGGCCTTCGAGTCCAAAGCTGAAAGAAGACCACAAACAAACGACAATGAAACGAAAGCCACCTTAAACCTGCACAACAACGATTACTGAACAGTTTATGTGATTGGTTTTTTAACCTGATAAAGCTTCTCCTCGCTGCAGCACCTCCTCGATGTTGGCCACCATGATCCTCTGGACGTCCTGCAGCTCTGTGTTAATGCTGCCCAGGTTCCTGCGAGCTCTGCTGTCGATGTAAGACTTCTTCGTTTTCTGGATGTACGTGTCTGTGGGCAGGTGAAAGCCGGTCAGTGACACTTCAATTATCTTACTGATGCTGTTGATGTTATTGCTGGTGACCACGAACGCTCAGAGATCCATGTGGTCTTCCCTCTGCCACATACATCAGCTCACAAACAACAATGATTGGATAAAAATCCATGATTGACAGGGACACAAGAGTTTGCCCCTCCCACCCAGAGAGCAAGCACGACTGGAGAGCGCACACACACGCACGCACACACACACACACACACACACACACACACACACTCACTCACTCACTCACTCTCCCACACACAGTAACACTCTTGTGCACACATTCACACTCTTACACACATTTACTCTCATACACACTAACACACACACACATTCACTCTCATATATACACACACACACACACATTCACTCTTGTGCACACATTGCTCTGTTATACGCACTTACACACACACACACACACACACACACTTGTTTACTCGCACACACAGAGAGGAAGGCGCTATCTAGGCTCTTCTGCATGCACGAGCTCATGCACACAGACGATTGGCTGGATCTCTATGACTGACAGGGGAATCAGAGTTTTCCCACCCAAAGACCAAACACGTTTATTTATACATCAAAAATCTCTTTCTTTCACTCTTTCTTACCAAACTCGATGAAGGAGTACGGTCTGGACACGGTGGGAACTTTCTTGCCGTACTGCTCGTGGAACTCGGCTTGGAGATCTTCTAAGTAGGCGAAGGCGAGTTTCTTAGAGAACGCGGCCTCACAGAGCACCAGGTAACACACCCCCTTCTCGATCAGGTAACTTTACGAAGAACAGAAAAACAGATCGGATTAGATCAGACAAATCAGATCTGTCAGTAAACCGGATTATTTCGAGATACGTTCACTCTTATACACACACACACACACACTCATACACACTCATACACACTCATACACACTCATACACACTCATACACACTCATACACACTCATACACACTCATACACACATTTGGAAATTCTGCTTCAGGAAATGACACGAGGTATGAGGTCACACAGAACAGGAAGTGAGAATGACAACAGGAAGTCAGCATAACCTGACTTCAATTAAATGGCCTGTATATACATTGTGTGTGTGTGTGTGTGTGTGTGTGTGTGTGTGTGTGTGTGTTGCTCACTGAAAGGTCATAGATCCGGCCTCCAGCGTGCAGCGTGTTGGACTTTGTTCATTAAGCTTCCGAAACAGCTGTTTGGCTTGGCTCTGATACTGCTGCATGTCCCGACCCATCTACAAAACATACACACACACACACACACACACACACACACACACACATACACAAACACACACACACACGGTTACATGTCAGATAGATAACACACACATTGAGACATACGGTATCCACCTATTAGGCATGTGCTGATATGTTAGAACTTAAAATCGCCTTTTTTTTTATTTAAACACAGTGATGGAATGAGCAGGACTTTACATAAACCATTGATGTGATCTATCCCCCTACAATTTTACCTGCAGGAATGTTCGTTATCCCACTTACACCACAGCAATTTACAGCTGCTGTGTACATTTTCATTTATTAAACGTGCCATACATTCAAACTGTTTATAATAGAGGTCGACCAATTTATCAGTTTTGCAGATTAATGCACTGGCAGTCGATTACTGGAACTAACTATTGGCTCAAATCCATACTGATAGTTTTTCCAGGTTGTTTATGCAGTATGAGAGTGGCCTCTAGAGGCCAATCAATAATGTCACTAATCTGCTGTTTATTTGACATTTTTTTGGATTGTTACATTTTGTTCCAGTTCTAATGCATGTCTTTTATTTTCCTTCATATTTATACAGCACATTTTTATAATTCAGCACTGTTTATATAATTCAGCACTTGATTATGATATCTATATCTATATCTATATATATACACACACACATAATAAAGTTTAGTACTACTGGTGGTGTTTGTTTTTTAATCCAGAATTCGTTTAAAAACGGTTGATTAATCAGTTAATTATTGGTCGACATCTAGTTTATACCAGGGGTCTCAAATCTTTTATACACCACAGGCCACTTGTTTTGAAAATATAAATACTCACACACACGTATAAATAAACACACACACACACACACACACACACACACACACACACTCCTGATTTCCTGATCAAACTAATTTAAATATTAGTAAAAGATAACACAAGTGAACACAACATGCAGTTTTTAAACAAAGGTTTTTATTGTTGAGGAAAAAAAATTCAAAACAACATGACCCTGTGTGAAAAAGTGTTTGCTCCCCTGTTAAGATTTTGGTTTATCACACCTGAGTTATGTTTCTCTCGCCACACCCAGGCCTGATTACTGCCACACCTGTTCACAATCAAGAAATCTCTTAAATAGGACCTGCCTGACAAAGTGAAGTCGACCAAAAGATCCTCAAAAGCTAGACATCATGCTGAGATCGAAATAAATACAGAAACAAATGAGAAAGAAAGCAATTGAGATCTATCAGTCTGGAAAAGGTTATAAAGTCGTTTCTAAAGCGTTGGGACTCCAGTGAACCACAGTGAGAGCCATTATTCACACATGGAAAAAACATGGAACAGTGAAGAATCTTCACAGGAGTGGGCCGGCCGACCAAAATGACCCCAAGTGAAAGAGAGAGACGGCAAAAATGGTCTGCAAAGTTTACGTTTTTTAAAGGTGTGTGTCCCATTCTGTTTGGTGTAAAATTAACCGTGCATTTCAGAAAAAGAGCATCATACCAGCAGTAAAATGTGGTGGGGGTAGTGTGATGGTCTGGGGCTGTTCTGCTGCTTCAGGACCTGGAAGACTTTCTGTGATCAATGGAACCATGAATTCTGCTGTTTACCAAAAAAATCTTGAAGAAAAAGTTATCACAAACGCTCGATTGCGGTTGCTGCTGCCAAGAGCGGCCCAACCAGTTATTAGGTTTAGGGAGCAAACACTTTTTCACACAGGGCCATTTGGATTTTGTTTTCCCTCAATAATAAAAACTGCATGTTGTGTTCACTTGTACTAATATTTAAATAAGTTTGATGATCTGAAACCATTAAAGTGTGACACAAGCAAAAAATATTAATATTCACACCACTGTACACACACTATTTTCAAAAGTATTGGGTCACATGACCTTTGCTGCTACATGCGTCTCTTCTCCAAACCGTTACCACAAAGCTGAATTTTGCATTCACTTGATTTTGGAAACCCAAAACCAGTTCCAGCATGACAGTGTCCCTGTGCACAAACTGAGCTTCTTGCAGATCTGCTTTACATGCTTTGGAGAGGAAGATCTTGAGTGGGCTGCTATAGAGCTCTGATCTCATCCCTACTCAACACCTTTGGGAGGAATTGGAACGAATATACAGTAAATATTCATTTCAATTATATTCGCAGCCATCCAGCGACATAATCACAACTCGTGCTGCTCAAATTGGGGGGAGGGCATGTGAACATAAACATAAACCCATGGGTGTATCGATTTATTGGAATTCTCTCTCTCTCTCTATCTCACATAAATATCTCTCTATCTATCTATCTATCTATCTATAACATATGAGAGAGACACATATTCTCCTCAGCACATTCTTACACACCGGAGGTTGGGGACATCTGGTTTATAATCGCAGCTAAAGTTCTCGCCTGCCCTGGAGCGGAGGTGAAACTCGTTCTCTCGTTCTTTGCTTTGTAGCGAATTTAAACAAACACAAAAAAATGTAAAACAGGTCTGGAGACTCATTACATACTTATGAGATGAACACCTTGTCAAAAAAGCTTCTTTAACAGTACGGGGCGTCTGCTGCTGTACAAATGTGTGTGAAGGTTGTAATTATGAAAACTACAACTTATTCAAATGGCGGTGTTCAGAAACATGGATGGATGGATGGATATTTTACGATGGATGAATAGACATGAATGAATGTACGAATAGATGTTGATGATGGATGGATAGACCGAAGGAAAGACAAACAGACTGATAGAAATACAAACAGACTGAAAGAAAGAGAAATGGAGAGAATGATAGACAGGTGATTAGATACACAGACGGTCGAATGTTTAGATGGATGGATGGATAATTGAGGGATAAATATGGCAAAGGAATGAAGCAGAATCTGAACAAACCTTCTCACTTGCCTTCACGGCCGCATGAGAGAAATGAAGGGACAGAAAGGAAGAGACGTGAGTTAGTCCACACAGCTACACTCGCTGCTGTTAGCTATCAGTTAGCTATCGTTTTTTACGCCTTTTTGACGTTTTAATTTAATTACTAATTTCTTTTGGAAACAGAAATCTTCACACGAACCTCAGGATTCGCACCTTCTACCCAACACTGCTAATCTGCAGGCTCGCTGGTTACATTCACGAAACGCACATCGCGATATATCGAGTATCATAAAAACTTGTGTAAGTATCGCGATACGATATTTTCCTCCGTATCGTATCGCACTGAAACTAGTGTCGTCTTAATAGATGAACTTAAGAAAGTTAGGACGCATTGTTAATTTATGGATTTTATGTTCTAAATTAAAATCCATGTTTGTTTTTTAAATGCTGTTAAGTGATATATAATAACTTATCGCTGTTATTTTATTCTCCGTTTCAGTTGAGCTAATGTAGCTACCTAGCCATAACTAGCTGATAGCTTTTGGGAAATAAAAATTGTTTTAAAAGTAAAAATTAAACCTGTTCGTCTTCTTGCATGGACGCAGCCAGAGGCAGTCCATCCGCCAGCCGCGCGATCATCGTGAACAACACCATTTTTCTCTAATATCTGCTCCGAGCCGCTTCAGTCTGCAGATGTGATGACGGCTCTCTGAATTACGCAGCCCACTTCTCCCACCCGCATTACGTGCAAATCCCGCCCACCGCGCTATGATTGGTTCCTTGAGATAATAATAGACGGAGCGTGAACGCCCGGCCAATCATATCGCACAAAACAGAAGCAGAAAGGCCAATCAGAATGCGTAAAGCTAAGTCCTTCGGAATACGATTGGGAAAGAAAAATGACAGGTTGTCAACAGTCGTGGACTCGATGAGCTGGCCGGAAATACGTGACAGTATGGTGCTGCGTTATTAGCTGTCCGTAGGGAAATTTGTATCCAAGTGTAATTAGTTCTGGTTAGCGAGGTTTTTTTTAATTGCTTGAAAAACACACACAATTTTATTTTTGTTTTTTTAGAAAAAACTTTTTAACTGCAAATAAAACGAATACATGCTGCATTAAAAATTATGTTGGCTTTGAAATCAAATAATGCATGTATAATAGATATTGTTTTGGTTGTTGAGAACAGTGGTGATCAGTGATTGGTTGCTCGTAACCATAGTGATCAGCGATTAGTTGTTGGAAACAATAGGAATTGGTGATTGTTGGGAGCTATTGTAATCAGTGGTTGGTTGTTGAAAACTGTTGCGATCAGTGATTGATTGTTGGGAACTGTAGTGATCAGTGATTGGTTTGTTGGGAGCTGTAGTGATCAGTGATTGGTCATTGGGAACTGTGGCGAATAAGTGATTGGGAATTGTGGTGATCAGTAATTGGGATCTGTGGTGGTCTGTAATTGTTTGATGGGAGCTGTGGTAATCAGTAATTGGTCATTGGAAAATGTTGGCGATCAGCGATTGGGATCTGTGGTGATCAGTGATTGGTTTGTTGGGAGCTGTGGTGATCAGTAATTGGTCATTGTAAACTGTGGCCATCAGCGATTGGGATCTGTGGTGATCAGTGATTGGTTTGTTGGGAATTGTGGTGATTAGTGATTGGGAGCTGTGGTGATTAGTGATTGGGAGCTGTGGTGATCAGTGATTGGTTTGTTGGGAATTGTGGTGATTAGTGATTGGGAGCTGTGGTGATTAGTGATTGGGAGCTGTGGTGATCAGTGATTGGCTGTTGTGATCAATTTGAGAGACACCACATTTGTCTGAAATTAAAAACTTAAACTACAAAGGCCAAAATGTTTTCTTATGCATTCTGATGTATGGGTAATACATTTACGGTTGTCTTTACAAGGATAAGCAGATAAAAGTGTATTGTTCCAAATGATCATTAATCTCCTTCATTCACACACTTAAAGCGGTCACTGGGTGACCATTGCCCTTCACAATAAACTTTGGGATGTCCGAGATTATGTAGTGCAGGTCTGAAAGTCGCAGTTATAAAATGTCATCACAAAACCTTCACCTTTGACATGGAACAATCAGGAGCACATTTAGTCATAAATGATAACCAGACAGAGCATGTTTTCATGAGCTGTAATCACACCACGTTCTCTGGCAAGGACGACGATATAACTCATGAGTCACTAATAAAAATATATGTATATAAAGATATGGGCAAGAACTGTAACTCAATCTCCTTTAATACCGTCCTGTGATTTGATGCAGTTTGAACAAAACTAAACCCAGATGTCTTCCAGACACAGTAGGGATGGTATCATTTGCGGTTTATTGAATAATGTGCTCTGGTGGGACAAAAACAAAAAATAAGCCCTTATAATGTAATCACCCAGAATAAACATATTTGTATATAAACGCTTCAGTAATTTTAATGCTCGGTGAAGTCCTCATGCGTCCCCTGGTCCGAGTCTTTTGTTCATTTGTCAGGTGACTCCCAAAGAGGCTACAAAATGCAGTAGATCAGGTTTATTTTTTGCCAGAATCTTGATATTATTGTTAAAATACTTAAGAGTCGTGTGACAAAAAGAACGAACGACATGGACCAGAAGATATGAGGTCAGCTACTCCTTCTGTTTATCATAACTTAGCTGCATGCAGACGTGTTTTGGGGATCTGCTTTTTTGAAAATGTAAACAAAATGAACAAACTGACCTACTCAAAAAAAAAAAAAGAAGATGAATTCACTTTGACTGAACGAGATTCAAAGAACCAAGTCGTTCTTTACAAAATGATCAGTTTTTCACATCACTACAGGAGTGTGTAACCCTGAATGATCCTAAAAAGTGTTTTGGGACATTCGGTAACTCAGAAAGTTTGCCAAATTTTAATTTTCTGCTTGTATGTGCAAAGTTTTAGTGCTAAGATCTAACTGGAGTGTTCAACTTCTGATTGTGTTGTGTTCAGAAAAATTTTTACCTCAGAAAATCATCATCGAGGTGTGATTATATAACAGGCAATAAAATAGCTAAATTAGGATTATGTGGGAAGGGATATAGATATGTGTGTGTGTGTGTGTGTGTGTGTGTGTGTGTGTGTGTGTGTGTGTGTCACTTAGATGAGGATGGGTCTGGTTTCTTCCTTATGTCAGAAAGTTTTTTTTTAGTTTTTTTTTTTACATGTATATAATTTTCATTTATAACCACAATGTAAGAATTTTTGTAAAGCTGCTTTGTGAAAATTTCCATGAATTAAATTGAATAGTTAAGGTAAATGATGGGCTGAAGACATTGTCTATTGTGTGCTTTTGGGTCTAGATTAATGATTTACCTATTTCATGTAGATATTGTGAGTGGGATCCATACAGATAGAGGAGTTCATCTTCATACTTTCCCCTCAATGGCGTACTCCGCATGTTCTTTTCCTTGAGTTTAGCAGAGCTGAAAATAATGTGCCTGAATAAGATCTCTCTCTCTCTCTCTCTCTCTCTCTCTCTCTCTCTCTCTCTCTCTATCATAAACAAAAACAGACAGCATTAAGCCTGATCAGATGTTTAGTGTTAACATCCAGCAGCTGTTGTCTTTCGCAATCCGAAGAAATGTTTACCACTCTGTGGAAAATGTCAAAAGTCACAAGGTTTTTCTTCTTCTGCAGGTTTCTTCTGACTAGAATTGAAATGTTTTGGTTAATCTGAAATCCTGCTTTTTGTTAATAAGGCATTACATAACCTTCTTATTGTTCTGACCTACTTTTAACACATACTTCTTCTTGAACTTCTAGATCTTTAGACGATGTCCTCAAAGTCCTTAGTTTTTCCTTGTATTCGTTTAAGATCTATGGGATCTGAAGCTTTTAGCTACGCTGCTTCTTTTTTGTGGAATCGAATTCCTAAGAAGGGTTTCCTTCCACAGTAAAAACAGTATAATATGGGAATCTTTGCAGGTGATGGAATTTATTGAATTGTATAAAATATTTTCTTTAATACAAGGTAATAAATGCAAAGATTAGACAGTGCACGGGTTAAAATAAGACATAAAATGCAACCTTCACAACAAGTAAATAAGTTTAGTTAAGAAGGTAAAACCAGTTTGAAATGATTTTATCTGAGAAAACAATCTGCTGACACATCTACATTTTTATAAAGTACAATTCTATTATGTACTTCCTTGATTGAGCTTCAATGAGACAAATACAAAGCTTTTCATGACCCTGATGTTTAGAGGAGGGAAGAAAAAAAAAACATTGTACAGGTTAAAGTGTGTGTGAGACATAAAATGCAACCTTCACAACAAGTAAATAAGTTTAGTTAAGAAGGTAAAACCAGTTTGAAATGATTTTATCTGAGAAAACAATCTGCTGACACATCTACATTTTTATAAAGTACAATTCTATTCTG
Organism: Silurus asotus; assembly: GCA_024362625.1. Taxonomy (NCBI): domain Eukaryota; kingdom Metazoa; phylum Chordata; class Actinopteri; order Siluriformes; family Siluridae; genus Silurus; species Silurus asotus. Next base: position 5,435,780 of record MU574226.1, on the reverse strand, counting down.
TACTTCCTTGATTGAGCTTCCAAAAAGTTTGTGTGTGTGTGTGTGTGTGTGTGTGTGTGTGTGTGTGTGTGTGTGTGTGTGTGTGTGTGTGTGTGTGTGTGCAGGTGAGTACTAATTCATCTACTCATTCACACACTCATAACGGTCACAGCAGGTCCCCGGGTGACCGTTGCCCTTCACGATGAGTTTGGGAAGTCCACGATTGGGGCAGTATGTGGGTTTTGGATCGCAGGTCTGGAAGTTGCATGTGCACACAGCAGGAATAACAGGGCAGCACTGACCGGGTTCAATGTGGGGTTCACTGATGAAGGAGTCTGCTGGACAAGGTGGAGCAGTAATCTCAGGACAGGTCGCATTAGGACATCCAGATTCCTCTGGAAGAAGAGGGCAGGAGGGAGGGGTTCAACAGCATTCAATGTAACCATAAATGAACAAAAATGGTATTTTTTTAAAGTAATCATTGGTCATTTGTGAATATAATAGGAATATAATAGGAATTAAAGCATCAATATTGATAGAAATCAATGGAGGAAAAAACGGCACATTCTCACTCAGCATGTTGCAGCAGTCGGCCTCGTACATTGGAGTTCTAAAGTAGACACACTTTCTATATCCACACACACACTTGCAGCCCTGAACCTCACATCCATACTCATTACACACATATTCAGGTTTCGGCGGCTCTGGTTCGTCAGGCTGTTTTTCTTCGTAAAAATACATCCTGTCATCTTAGAAAGGGAAAAGAGTTTTGAGAATTTAAGGTGTTTAATATATGGATGAGTGAGTGTGTGTGTGTGTGTGTGTGTGTGTGTGTGTGAAATGGGTAACGTCAGTAGGTATTTGGTTGAAACTCTCGTAGGTAATCTGGAATTACGCTACCAACATCAATTGCTTGTAAATAAACTCTTTAGTTGATGAATCTTTCTACTTAGTTTTTCTCTTACAAAATACACTACACGGCTAACATTTGGTGGCATGTGCTCTTTAAACATCCCATTCCACATTTAGTCCCAATTTCCTCTTATAATAAGATCCACTCTTCTGGGAAGATGTTCCACTAGATTTTGGAGTGTGCTTTTGGAGATTTGTGGAGATTCATTCAGTCACAAGGAGACTAGTAACGTCAGCCTGAACGATTAATCCTTAAAGGTGCTTAATAGGGTTGAGATCTTCCACTCCAACCCATGCAAAGGGAAAATTTCATGCTAGCTTAATGAAAGCCATCATACAAGTGATGATCTTTTATGCGAATGACGCACAACTGGATGTTTAAATTAAATAAAGTCTGAAGCCTGATGTGATCTTTACATTCTGGTTTTAACTTAACTGGGAATATGACATGCGTGAACATTTCTGTGTGTGTGTGTGTGTGTGTGTGTGTGTGTGTGTGTGTGTGTGTGCGTGTGTCACCTGTTAGAACTTTATCGCAGGCATCATATGTGCTATAACTAAAAGATGCTTCACAGGATTGATCCGAATAACAATCACAAGTTCCCACATGCACGTTGCAGCCATATTGAACAGGACATGGAGGTCTGACTAAGACGTTTTTGAGATGATTTGGCACCTCTAAGAAAAAGACAGAGAGAAGGAATCATAAATTTGTATCATTTCTTGTCCTTTTTCCACTTTCACTCAATGCTGTGTAAAGCACCATACAAATGTACAGAAGAATAAGGAGTTATAGATTGTAGTACCTTTGCACACGCCTGTTTGTGGAGATGTGACCGATTCAATCCCAACAGTAAGGGCGCAAACTAAATCTGAAGCACAGTTACCATATTTCCAGCTCGGCCCACCGCACACCTGGCCCTTCCGCTTGGGGCAGTGGGAACAACACCCACACGGATCAGTCACCATTCGGCTGTAGCAGCTACGGCGTCGTGGTGGACACTGAAACTCGGAGCAGTTGCAATTTGGAACCCCTGGGACAATGGTGCAATCACACATCCCAGTTAGAAATCAGAGTAATGTCGTAAAAGATAATACATGAAGTCGTTAAACACTTTTCATTTCATGTACTTACTGGTGCAAATTCCTTCAGCGTAAAAATCCATCGGGGGTTCACTGGGCACACAAATGAGACCAGACTCGCATGCGCCCTTTTTGTTTTCTCCGCATTTCTCTCCTTCATGCAGAATCAGATACCCCGAGCATGACATCAGGAGGCACATAAATGCCAGCATCCGAGCCGAGATCAGTAAAATGCTCGGGATCATCGTGCTGCCTCAAAACATACAGTGAAACTAACTGAGCAAATACACCAGGCATAAAAATGACAAATGGACCTGAAAATGATAAGAAAACCTGGGTGTGTTTCTGCAGCTCACTGAATAGCAAACATTTCACTTTTCCAGATGCTTTCTCTCATCCTCACTCTCTTTCTCTCCATCTATCTCTCCCACACATTTAAAAAAAAAGGGCTCTGACTTGGAAGGATGCTTAGAAATGTCAGGGGGGGGGGGGGGGGGNNNGGGGGTGTCAAACCAAAACAAAATACTTGCACTTAATCTCAAAACACAGGAATTTGTCAGTCTGGAAAGGTTCAACCCCTGTGAGTTGAAGAAAGAGAGAGAAAGTGAGAGAGAGAGAGAGAGAGACGAAGGAGATGGAAATGAGATGCGTACCGGATCGAATTCTGTTTAGGGAGATAGTCAGGATGAAATCAATGGCAGTGGCTCACAGACTGAAAACAGTCTGAAATGGCGTTGAGGGTTTAGAGGAGCAGGAACAAGAAAGAATGCAGGTTTTTCTATATAAAATGTGACCTTTTATTGATTCATGGGACCGATTTTGTGCACAGGGGCATTGCCATGCTGGAACAGGTTTCAGTCGTCTCCTTCAAGTGAGGGAAAACTTTCATGCTAGCATAACCAAAGGCATCCTCTATTATTGTGTGCCTACAGCTGTGTGGTAGCAGTTTGATGAAAAATGACATATTCCTGGAAATGTCAGGTGTCTCAGGACTTTTGTCTGTATAGTGTACGCTGCCTCAGGGGAGTTATCTAAGTTATGACTAAAGTAAATTCACCTCAGATCTCTGTTATAGACATAGACAACAGGCATAGCTGTATATCTGTAAAAATATGTAAAAAAAAATAGTTCTGCTTTCTTAACTGTCGAGGCTGCGATCAGCCATGTTGATATAAATCCTAAATTTCTTTTAGATATAAATTAAGAGTGATGACCTTTAGTTGACACAGCATTCCTTTTTGCTGCTTTATTGAACTCTGTGTGTGTGTGTGTGTGTGTGTGTGTGTTTGACACAGCATTCCTTTTTGCTGCTTTATTGAGCTCTGTGTGTGTGTGTGTGTGTGTGTGTGTGTGTGTGTGTGTGTGTGTGTGTGTGTGTGTGTGTGTGTGTGACCTGTCATTACTTTATCACAGGCATTAATGCGTAGATGCTATTAATGAAAGCTGCATCACAATTTTCCACATGCATGATGCAGCAATATCGAACAGGACATGGAGGACTGACTAAGATGCGTTTAAGATGATTTGGCAACCAAAAAGACTCTGTGTGTGTGTGTGTGTGTGTGTGTGTGTGTGTGTGTGTGTGTGTGTGTGTGTGTGTGTGTGTGTGTGAGAGAAAGAGAGAGAGAGGATCATAATGGATCATCTGTTTACTCAGTGCTTTTCTAATGCACCATACAAATGTACAGAAGAATAAGGAGTTATAGATTGTAGTACCTTTGCACACGCCTGTTTGTGGAGATGTGATCGATTCAATCCCAACAGTAAGGGCGCAAACTAAATCTGAATCACAGTTACCATATTCTCAGCTCGGCCCACCGCACACCTGGCCCTTCCACTTGGGGCAGTGGGAACAACACCCACACGGATCAGTGACCATTCGGCTGTAGCAGCTACGGCATCGCGGTGGACACTGAAACTCGGAGCAGTTGCAAGTTGGAACCCCTGGGACAATGGTGCATGGAAATAGCAAGGAAAAATTATTTATCATCCTGTCTGACATCAGTCTTCAAACCAGGGATTCCCAAACTACTGCCCACCTCAACATTTGGAACGGCCCTCTGAGCAATGCCAGAGACATATTTTGAAACATAAGTTTTAATCACATCATATCTGTATTTGGTAAAATAGGGAGGCTTTCAAATACATTTTCCATAGTTATTAATTATATTTCCTTAGCAGAAAATCCATACCAATAGTTTTTCCAGCTTCTGGTCATTACGACATTTCAGATTTACACCTTCAGATTTTCTTGCTCTCTCTCTTTCTATCTCTTTGGTGTTTTTGCCAAACCAAAATCCAAATATTAGCAATTAAGGTTTTTTCTATGTGAGATGGAGAAGAAACAGAGAAGCAGATGTTTTGATTCAAAGTCACAATGCCTTCAGGACCAATAATGCTCCAGCGACAAACATTTTTCTCTCACGTTCATCTAATGAGATGTTAAAAATAACATTTATGACGTTATTTAATTGCTTTTCTACCTCTAAATCATCTTGACGTCAGTGCTTTGAACTGCTTCTCATAGAATAGAGCACGAGGACATTCAGAAAAACATTTCAGAGAACCGGTTTCATTGTTTACATACTGCAACTTACACAAAAGGTTCATACGATGTGCAGCTCTGAGTTCATGCCAGAGATTACTGCAAGAACACAAACGATATACTATATAAAGACTAACAAAGTTATGTTATATACAGTTATATAAAGAGTACCTAATATATACATATACTTTTACTTGAGTAAAAGAAAAGATACCTTATTGCAGGAAATACTTCAAGTTCAAAATCACCAATTCCAATAAGACTTAAATAAAAGTCTTCAAGTATCTGATTTGAACAGTACTTGAGTATTTGTCTCTTATTGAACATAGGCTTAAAGATGCTCTAGTCCTCACCAACAAGACACGTACTAGTGAAAAGCCAAATCAAGTTGAATTGTGAGTTTTATTTCCTAAAATATAAATCAAATTGTACACCTCAAGACTAACCCAGATCATCACAACAGCCTCTTCAACATGCCAGAACGAAGAAACAAATTAGTAAAGCGATCTTCCAAAAGGATCTTCAATTGACAAATAAAATGACAGCATCATATCACAAAGCAGAAGAACCATTTGTATTCAATGGACAAATAAAATGTAAGCAAATGATTTTAGATAAAGTAAAACCAAATATCCAGAACTGTGATTTGAGGCACCTCTCAGTCCAGAAAGGGAAAAAGTTGGTTCTTGAAAATGAGCTTTTTTGAATATGAGGCCAGCAATAATGACTGGAAGTTTGTAGTAACATGTTGGGGAAGAACCACATCTGGATGGAAAACTCAGGTGTTTCGGGACTTTTGTGTATATAGTGTGTTATTATTGTTGTCACTTTCTTCCTTTTAACTTGGAATTGAAGACACCAGACGTTAAATTTATTAAATTTTTTAATCCATTATTCTGAAATAAATGACATTTCTATTAAAACCATTAGTATTAATTGTAAGCATTACAGCATTACAGTACAAAGTGTAAATCATCACTGCACCTGTGTTCAAGTCTTAAGAGATTCAATCCATTTCATCATCTGCTCAAAAATCATGTGACTTCTAAACTGTGTCTATTAAAAATCTACAAAGTTTTTTTATAGATTGCCATCCCCCAGGAAAGAAAAAAAATATTTTTTTTTTCACCACACAAACAATGCCTTGTAAATTCATGCTTAAAAAAAAACATTGGGTCCTTGGAAGAGAATGAATCTGGAAAATCTGGAGTCAGAATGAACCAGCATCAACATTTTGTGCAATCCATGGCACTTTTGGGAGCAGAAAGAGGCCTTAACCATAATCAGAGTGTTCCTAATCCAGTGCACAGTGAGTAAACATCCTCTTGTTAAATCCAAGCTTAGTTAATTAGACTACCTGTCAAAAAAACTAGTTTGATCCAACAAACAAAGATAAAACCTGGACACAACAACGAGAGAGGTGTGTATGTTGAGTAAATAAAACACAATGTGTTGGGACACCTGACACAATACGTGGCTACCACAATGTTGGTACGAGACCCAAACCTGTTCCAGCATGACGATGCCCCTGTGCACAAAACCAGCTCCATGATCATATGCTTTAAATGGGCTGGAATGGAAGATCACCTGCTATAGATCTCCGACCTCAACGCTATTGAACACATTTGGGATGATTTGTTTTAATGCTGACTGCACCCCAGGCTTCATCACCTCACCTGCAAACCTGTATGTGCTTTTTGAGCATCGTGTTCCACATTTAGTTCCAATTTCCTCTTAGAATTGCTTCCGCTCTTCTGGTTAGATGTTCCACTAGACTTTAAAATACGCATTGTGGACATGTGTGTTCATCAGCCACAATGGTGTTAGTAAAGTCTTGATGCAGGGGTGCATTTAATGTTCCGACTCATCCCGAAGGTGTTTAATAGGGATGGGAATCAGAGCTCTATAGCAGCTCACTCAAGATCTTCCTCTCCAAATGATGCAAAGGAGATCTTCAAGGAGCTCGCTTTGTGCACATTGCCATGCTGGAACAGGTTTGGGTTCCCGAGGTCAAGATGTTGATTAAACCGCACTCAAAGACGTTGTGTGTCTAACAGTTTGAAAAAGAACCACATGGAGCAGAGAAGATCAGGTGTCCCAATACGTTTGTCCTAATAGTGTTATTGAAGTGGAGAAGGATCTCTGATTACGCTATATTAAGGACTGTTCTCTTTTCTGTCCCTCTCAGCAGGTAATCAGAAAAAATTCTCAGTAAAAGTTTAGAAAACAGGAGTGTTACAGTATTTCATAAACAATAACATATTCTATAATGTACGATAGTTTTTATGTTGTGTATAAAATGTAGGTACTCTACGCAGGTCCTTTAATTGACTACAGTACTGATAAAATGTGTATATTGTACGTCGCAGATTCCGTGCTGTTTTCCTCCGTCTGCAAGCGTGAAGGAAAAAAAAACCCGAAAGTCCTCCCTCTCTGAGATTTTATAAAACATTAAACGATATCAAGTTACAGGAGTGTTATGTTAAACGGTGTGGCTTGCCGCGTCAGCGGAAATAAAACGCATGGTACCCCGGACGACCTGTGCGTATTCACCGCGGCTGATTGGTCAGCTGTTGTTTGTGCTTTATATAGGACAGGGCCCCATTTCCTGCTGGAGTTTCTTAACGATTTCCTGAGCGGGATCAGAAGGCCAAGGAAGCAGCGGCAGCCTCGGAGGACCCATGGGTAAGCCGGAGCACAAACTCATCACCTGCTTATTCATGGCCAGGTCGAAGCCTAGAGAGGGAACGGGAGAATGTTAGACACGCTCAGGTCTAGTCATGAGATTGTATTAAAAGGAAATACAATGTTCTCCTCACCCAGACTGTTTGCGAACGTGAAGACGTCCTGCATTTTAAACTGAAAAGTGAATATGCACGGGTGAGTGGGACGTGGAAATGATCAACAATGCTTGAAAAATATTAGCTTTGATTTTTTTTTTCCAGCAGAAAATTCTAAAAAATCGTGTTTATGAAAATGACACCCGGACACACCTGCAGGTCCTGAGCGAGAGCGAGGTCTCCTTTTTCGAAAGCGTTCAGCATCTTGTTCATGAAGTGACCCACGTAATTGTACGTACTGCCAAAGAGCGAGACATGGAGATATTACAAATATATAATGCAATAGTTATATCCTGGGAAAGTAGTAACTCGGTGGATAAGATGTTCTCTGATAGGAAGGTTGTGAGTTCAGATCCCAGCACCACCAAGCTGTAATTCCTGGGCCCTTTCAAGGGCTTTAACCCTCAACTGCTCAGTTATGCAACTAAGATCATTGTTAGTTGCTTTGGATAAGAACACTTGTATACAGGTGTGTGTGTGTGTGTGTGTGTGTATATATATATATATAAAAATATATCTCTAGGTCCACTGAGGTACGATGGAGATGCGTTCTGATAACCCCATCGTAACTTGAAAAGATTGTAAGTCGAGATATGGCCTGATCTACCCAGGAATCTTAAAGATTGGTGATCAGTCTGGGGCAGTACAATATAATTTGTTGATAATTTCTTAATAATTTGTTAATAATTCAACAATTTACAATTGTAATTTAGCATAACAGAGCAATTTACACTACTGTAATGCATTAACTTTACAGGCACAACATTATGACATGATAACATTAAGACTGGTGAAGTGAATAACAATGATTTTAGGCAGCAAGCGAACATTTTGTCCTCAAATCTGATGTGTCACAAGCAGAAAAAATGGGCAATGATGTTATTATGAAACAATGGTGTAGGTGGCTGTTTTACAGGATATACCTGAGCCTATATCTGAATTAGTGCTGATTCTGCTTATCATTTGTGTAACAGCAAAAAAGGAAGGACTTTTAATCAAATGACGTTCAAATCCTTTTCACTGATTTCAGATTTAGGTTTATGAGGAAATTTCAGCCAATCAAATTTAACAATTCGGAACAACTCTGTGATTAGGAAATGACTATTTTTACTCAGACTGTGTCAATTATTGATGAACAAATTACTATTATTTTTTCTAATTGGAAAGTAGGTACAAAAAAAATTCACACCTTCCCACGGCGCCGCAGACTCCCAACGCCAAGGCTCCCAGCAGTTGCTAATAAATAAAAAATCAACAGCACAAAACTGCAGAGCCTGTCAAACGTTCACAAACACCTGGTCTCTTACGGTTTTCGAGACACGTGCGTGTTTCCTATGTTTCTGTGCCATCTAGGTATGAGGAAGAAGGATTCCAAGGAACAAAATTAACCTTGAGTGGAACCAATGAAACTCAAAAAGAAACCCATCCATCTCCATCATTTCTTAGGTGTTCTGTTCAGCGATTGGTGCTTAAATCCAAACCTGTGGTCCTGAGCCAGTGTATTAGACTTGGTATTAATTCTAGTCCAAATCCATCTTTAAAAAAGACAAAAAAAAACACATACAAATTGGACGTGTGACTGTCTGGAAGAAAGTTCTGTGAATAGATTGGTGTAACAGAAGAACTTCTGTAAGACAGAGAGCAGGAGAGATGTGATCAAACTGCCTCACCCTCAACATGGAGGTGGAATTTCTATTGTTCTGGGGTTGTTTTGTAACAGGGAATGTTGGAGAATTCTTCCGGAAAAAGAAAGGAAAACTGAATCCTCAATGGCTACCATTCTGTATGTCAACACCATTCAATCCTGTCTGGACTGCGGCTTATTGGTAGGTTTGAGCTCTGTAAGCAGCCGTCTGGAGTGTTATTTATCATGGAATGGCCTGCCCAGTAACTGCACCTCAATCCTAGTGATCTGCTCTGAGATGAACTGGATCTCCAAGTAGTGGACTGTACAAATATCCAACTGTTTGACTGGATGCTAAGAGTGTGTACATGTGTTATACATAGTAAGGGTGGATTTCTTTTACTATTAATAATAATACATTTATATATTTGGTCAAAGTAAACCTTCATACCATTAAATGACCGAGTTTGATGCACAGAAACGTAAGAAACTTGCATGTGTCCCTCAAAAACCATTAAAGAGTGTTCAATAAATAGATTCTTCAAAACCATTGACAGACTCTGAATATTATAAAGAACACCTGCATTGGTTGCCATGTGCTTTTGTGAAATGTATTTTCATAAATCTGCACAGTGAAACGCGTTGAAAAGAAAAAAAAACCCGAACCTCATCCACTCCGTAGAGGACGGACCAACCGTGCGGACGGCAGTAAGTGACGCACTGCCCCAGGTCTCTCAAATCCACTCCGCTGAACTTCAGCCCTTTGAACGAGGGAATCTGCGTCTCAATGTCCTGCAGAACCTCCCTCACGTTCACTACGACATGTGGAGAAGGAGAAGGAGTGAAATTAAGGAGAAGCAAATAAGACAAAAGACCAGAAAAAAACTTTGACAAGAAGAGAAAAAAATATATAGAAAAGAGATGAGATGAGAAAAGAAAAGAGAAGACAACCGAGAACAACAACAAAAAAGAAGACAAGAGAAAGGAGAAGACAATTGAAAAAAGTAAATAAGAGGAGAAAATAATGGAAAAGGGATGACAGGAAGGGAGAAGTGAAAAAGCAAAAATTCTTTAGGAAATAAATAAAAGATATATAAAAAATAAAAATAAAAAGATGAGAGGAATGTAAAGAAAAAAGACATAAATAAATAAAAGGAAAAATATAAGTTAAAAAAAACAAAACAAAGAAAAGAAAAGGATAGAAAAGAAATGACAAAAATAGGGAAGAGAAGAAGCAAAAAGTACATAAGAAGAGAAAGACAATAAAAAAATAAAAAATAAAAAGGATAAGAGGAATGAAAAAAAAAAGGAAACTATAAAGGAAAAGAGGAGGATTTTTGAAGAAATAAGAAGCAATAAAAAAATGGAAAAGATGAAAAAAATTATGGAAATGAAAAGAATTAAAAAGTATATAAGAGAAAGACAATGTTTAAAATAAAAAAAATAAAAAATAAATGCAGGAAAATGAAAAAAGGAATTAAAAAAAATTGAAAAATATGAAGGAAAGTATTAAATAAATAATAAGAGAAGGATAGAAGTAAGAATTAAAAAGAATAAAAGGATTGAAAATAAAATAAGAGATAAAAGGATAAGCTAAAGGGAGAGTTTAGGAAATCAAGAAAAACAAAAAAAAGTGTGTGTGTGTGTGTGTGTGTGTGTGTGTGTGTGAGACGTACGCTTCACTCCAGTCAGTGCGGGTAAGTGATAATAGTAGAGAGGAAGCTGTGGAGCAGCTGAACCCACTTCCTTTAGAAACATCTGTAACGCCTCTGAGGAAATAAAGAACAGCATTTTCAGAAAGTCAGGAAATTCTAACCACTATTCAAAATCCAGGTCTTTACTGGCCCTTTAACATGACTACTTATAACTGAAGCACGTGAAACAACTGTTGCTCCTCATGGACTTCAGGGTTGAGAGACACACATTTAGATGAAAGGACTATCGGCCTTCTTCTACATACATCAGCTCACAGACATCCATGGTAATAGAGGAGTACAGAGAGGTAATAGAGGAGTACAGAGAGGTAATAGAGGAGTAAAAAGAGGTAATAGAGGAGTACAGAGCGGTAATAGAGGAGTACAGAGAGGTAATAGAGGAGTACAGAGAGGTAATAGAGGAGTAAAAAAAGGTAATAGAGGAGTAAAAAAAGGTAATAGAGGAGTAAAGAGAGGTAATAGAGGAGTAAAACGAGGTAATAGAGGAGTAAAGAGAGGTAATAGAGGAGTACAGAGAGGTAATAGAGGAGTAAAAAGAGGTAATAGAGGAGTACAGAGCAGTAATAGAGGAGTACAGAGAGGTAATAGAGGAGTACAGAGAGGTAATAGAGGAGTACAGAGAGGTAATAGAGGAGTACAGAGAGGTAATAGAGGAGTACAGAGAGGTAATAGAGGAGTACAGAGAGGTAATAGAGGAGTACAGAGAGGTAATAGAGGAGTACAGAGAGGTAATAGAGGAGTACAGAGAGGTAATAGAGGAGTACAGAGAGGTAATAGAGGAGTACAGAGAGGTAATAGAGGAGTACAGAGAGGTAATAGAGGAGTACAGAGAGGTAATAGAGGAGTACAGAGAGGTAATAGAGGAGTACAGAGAGGTAATAGAGGAGTACAGAGAGGTAATAGAGGAGTACAGAGAGGTAATAGAGGAGTACAGAGAGGTAATAGAGGAGTAAAGAGAGGTAATAGAGGAGTACAGAGAGGTAATAGAGGAGTACAGAGAGGTAATAGAGGAGTAAAGAGAGGTAATAGAGGAGTACAGAGAGGTAATAGAGAAGTACAGAGAGGTAATAGAGGAGTACAGAGAGGTAATAGGGGAGTAAAAAGAGGTAATAGAGGAGTAAAGAGAGGTAATAGAGGAGTACAGAGAGATAATAGAGGAGTAAAAAGAGGTAATAGAGGAGTAAAGAGAGGTAATAGAGGAGTAAAGAGAGGTAATAGAGGAGTACAGAGCAGTAATAGAGGAGTACAGAGAGGTAATAGAGGAGTACAGAGCAGTAATAGAGGAGTACAGAGCAGTAATAGAGGAGTACAGAGAGGTAATAGAGGAGTACAGAGCAGTAATAGAGGAGTAAAGAGAGGTAATAGAGGAGTAAAGAGAGGTAATAGAGGAGTAAAAAGAGGTAATATCCCAAATCACTTATTCTACCAGGAGTGATTTACCAAGTTTGTGTGACTTCTTCTCCTTCTACTTCTCTTTCCTTGCGTATTATTTGCTGTGACTGTTATATTTTTATTAGAGATGCTTACATTCGCACCAAGAACAGTACAAGAACAGTACAAGAACAGTACAAGAACAGTACAAGAACAGTACAAGAACAGTATGACCAGGAGCGTGAGATAAGAATGGACAAACCTAACAATAAATCTAATCAAATCCTTTTTATTTGACTTATTTTCAGCCATGATAAACAGGTTGCTCCTCTCCTGGTGCCTCGTCTTTATCGGGCTGAGAACACCGCCATCTCTCAGAGTCGCTCTCGTGTGTAATTTCTCCGATTTCTGTCACACTGTTGGGATTTTTATCTGAATGGTGCTGACTCATGCTGACTCGTACTGACATGCGCTCGCACCACGATGCTGTGAGAGCAACGACTCTGACGCCACATGACATCACATTTAGAATTGAGAAAGAAAAAAAGGGTCCAACCTGCATTACTGGGTTTCAAGAAAAACGGAGAGATGGCGGCGATGGCGTCGGCTCCGACCGAGGCGGCGTGACGTGCCTGCGCAAGAAAACACAGGAAAACCACCACATCCTTTATTACAAAACCACAGGACTGAGGTTTGGTATGGAAGTTGAACAATCGTTGAACACAGAAAGAGAACAGGAAATGCTCACCAGCTCCTGGGAGTCTTTCACGCTCAGACACCCGACGTGAACGATGACCTGGTCGAGTCTAATACAAACAAACAAACAAACAAAACAAATTAATAAAAAAATAAACAAACAAACAAATCGTCATCTGCGCCGCTCAACGTACTTCCCCTTTCCCTGACGGCACCATTCCTCCGCCAGCTGCTTCCGTTCCTCCAGGGTCAGAGAACATCCTTCGCCCGTCGTCCCGTTCACTAGACCAAACACACGTGAACAGATTAGACGAGAGCTTCATCACGTGCCGTTTTATCGTGTAGTCAGGAGGAGACTCACCGAATACGCTGCGCACGTGCTGCTTCTCCAGCAGGTAGTCCACGTACGGCCCGATCAGTGCCAGGTTCAACTCTCTGCATGGGGAAGCAGAAGTGTCATGTAAGACGTGTTATGTCAGACCTCAGATTCCTGATTCTGCTTCTTTCACGTGCAGCGGACATTTTCATGACGTCGTGACTCGATGACTGATGTTTGTTCATGCGAAAAAAAATCTACAGTCATCAAATATGAACAAGGAGGGGGAGGGGGGCTTCGCGGTAGTGATTTTTTGATAGATAGATAGATAGATAGATAGATAGATAGATAGATAGATAGATAGATAGATAGATAGATAGACAGACAGACAGATGAATATATTAGCCTCAGTGTCTCATTTGATAACTAAACAGGAGATGGAAACTTAGTGTTTAAGACATTGGACTTAAAATCGGAAGGTCACATGTTCAAATCCCACCACCACCAAGCTGCCACTGCTGGGCCCTTGAGCAAGGCCCTTAACACTATTGTACAACCACTGTAATATCGGTGTTAAAAATCGCACCCTTGAGGAGTGAGCGGCGTGAACGTAGCGGCGATCAGACCGGTGAGCTTTGACGAATTGGGACACATCACTGCACCTGAACACGTAGAAACACACACACACACACACACACACACACACCTGTCAGTTCTTTACTTACTGTATTTCTAGCATCATAAAGAAAAGCATTTTAAAAGGTCCTGTAATTTAGATGCCACCTGCAAGCCTTTAGTCAGACCATTTGAGCTTGAAATGTGGGCCCAGTGTACTGAAATATAATTCCATTGTTCCTTAAAGCGTTCCTGACCGGCATGTTGCGGTGTGGATGTAACATCCACATGAACGTCAGACCTCACAGCTTTTCCCAGCAAAACTTCACACAGAGTCACACTGCCTCCACCGGTTCACCTTTTCTCCATGAATCTTGTATGTTTTTTCCAATCAATATTGAGTTTTTCAAGAATCGGTATTGACAAAACCAATATCGCGATACGAACGTGTACCGATATATTCTTACACCCCTAAATCTGACCAGCACCGTCAGCCTTCGCTCCACACTCATAAGAACGATCCTCAGGCATCCGTGATCCTGTCACCTGTTCATCTATTGTGTTTCTTAGATCATTTTTGGTAGCTGACCACTACCGCTCGACACTAAACACCACAAGACGACCAGTTTTTTTTTTATGGAGAAACTCAATCGACCTGTCAAAACCCAATTCCAGCTCACCTTCACTCGATCCTGAGAGTTTCCCCCAGCACAAAACCAGAACCAACTTTCGATCGAGAATGCATAAGAGCAGAACGTCCTGCTTTATAATTACAGCTTTATTTTCGCACGTGATCCCGTATCCCCTCCGTCTTGTTGTTTATTAAATGATGATAGTGTTTGGCCCTTTACATGGACCCAGTCTTTAATTTTATATAAGGCTCTTTGATTGAGTTTGACACGTCTAGACATCATGAGATTGCTCTAGTCAAAGATACTTCATATGCTTGCTCATTTTTCTGGCCTTCGTACACATCAACTTCTAAAACTGACCACTGACATGACATTAGACGTTGACAAATGTCACAGTAATGAGATGATTAATGTTATTCAATTTAACTGGAATTTGTTTTAGTGTTCTGGCTGTATGGATTTGGTGTATATGCTATAATAAAATATAATAAAATATAATATAATTCAAATAAAAATAATTATTTGTCACACACACACACACACACACACACACACACACACACTAATATATATATATATATATATATAAATACATGGAAAATCGTCCTATGGAAGTTTGAATGCAATACAGTTTCAATTCCATAACATTCCTGATTGAAAACCTCAAGCAACTCATTTGAAACTGATTTTAACCAGAAGAAAAAGTTAAAATAAACAACAACAAACAGACTTTTCTATAAATCAATAAAAATAACTCTATAACATGTATATTACCTGTGGACTCGACACCCGCCGGTTCGCTCTGCAACTGAAAACAGCACTGAGCTCCATCTACCTGGTTTCCTTCCCACAACGCAGCTGGCTGTCTGGCATGAGACAATCACGTGCGCCACAAAGGATTATGGGAATCGTAGTTCGCGAACGCACTCCGCCGCTTTACGGCACCCCCTCGCCCATACCGGATTCCGGCATCAATTCTGGTGAAGTGTCCTCAAAAACAGACATTTAGATTAGTTCACGACTTGTATGATACAACGTATCGCCGATTCGAGCTCGTACACAGGGTGCTAAAGTCGTTTGGGTACAACGTGCGCGATTGCTGTTGAAGGAGACGTCCAAGGCGGAAAAACTACATATCCCAGAGACACTAAGAATATAAGCGATAAAATGATAAGATTATTAACGTTTTGATATTGGTTTTAAAGGACAAAAACTAGAGAGATTTCTTTGATATAATAGCGCCAATAGTTACAAAATAATAATTAAAAAAAACTAACTAGAAGACTAATTGTTCTCGCCGTTTCTGATTCGCTCATATCACTTCCGCGTTGTGGACACCGAGTTCAAAACGTGTTTCCTCATTTACATTTTTTAAATGTTTGGTTTTGATTTTTGTTTCTTTCCATGTCGCAAAAAAAAAAAATCACATTTATTTTAAAGATTAATGTACATTTTTAATAAATCCCAAAAAATTGAGAATTCTTCCTCAATTTTTGTTCCAATCATTCTACATTCATTAAAGCTGATGGAAAGTAAAAATGCTCTTGTTGTGACTTAGAAGAAACAATTGAACATCTCTTTTGTCAGTGTATTTATGTAATATATAATTTTTTCACTATTATTTTCTTTCTTGTTTTCTCGTAAAAAGACTTGACTTGATTTGACTTGACTTGACTTGACTTGACTTGACTTGACTTGACTTGACTTGATTTGACTTGACTTGACTTGACTTGACTTGATTTGACTTGACTTGACTTGATGTCACTTCACTTCACTTCACTTCACTTCAAAAACAGTTTAAATGCCAACCAAAAGAAACACACTTCAGTTCAGGATCCTGGAATGTGGTGTCAAAAAAGAAGAAGGACTTCTTTTAGCGGAAGTCAGCAAAGTCAGGCAGTTCCATGGAATCACCCAATTACACAGTCAATGTGCAATCTGTATATCCTCTCTTCTGCAAACTGTGGGACACCCTTCTTTTTTTAATTTTCCTAACTATTACACCAATCACCACCAAAATCGTCTAATGCCTGGGTTCTTTCCATAAAAAAATAGTGGCAAAACACATCCATTACTCATTTTAAAAGTAACATGTGATTTATTAATGGTCCAGGTCTTAGCCTGTTACTGAGCCTTTAACACAGAGTCCACCTCAAACCCTGGCCATCTATTCTTCTTTGATTTTATCAATTGGCCTGTGTCCCATAAACATACATGCGAGAAACACATCATGAAAGGGTAAAAGGGTAAAAGGTACAATACCACATGGGTGTTAGTGAAGTCAGGTACTGATGTATGTGAGGTGAGGAGGCCTGGGGTGCGGAGGGTCAGTGTGAAAAATGTATCCCAAAGGTGTTCTATAGGTGTTCGCTTCAACCCATGTAAAGCATATCTTCATGGTGCTGACTTTGCGCACATAGGCACTGTCATGCTGGGGAAATGGTAGCTTAACGGTTAATGCGTTGAACGGAAGGTTGTTGGTTTAATCCCCAGTATTGCCAAGCTGCCACTGTTGGGCCCTTGAGCAAGGCCCTTAACACTATTATGTGCCATGACTGACCCTGAACTCTCACCATAACTTCCTAACAAGTTGAGATATGCAAAGAAAGAATTTTGCTGTGCTGTAGTGTATATGTGACAAATAAATACATCTATTTATCCCTGCTGGAACACGACTGGCTCTTCCAGTTTAAGGGCAAATTTCTTGCTTTCATTTCATGCTCCAACTTGTTTGAAGTTAAAGCACATACTGTAGCATGTTAGGTGTAATATTACTTTTGTCCATATAGTGTATGTATAAACGCTTTCAATATAATTTCTGTTTTTTACATCACTCTCAGAGAAGTTGAAGGTTTTCAAAAGGATGAACTATAGACAGAGACCTGAGTCATTAAGTAGCAACTATGGGAGGTAGTGGCTGCTCCTTGCCCCCTGAGCAAGGCGCTCAGACCCATAGCTGCCCCATCATACTGGATGAGGGTGTCTGCCAAATGCCATAAATGTAAATGCATTCATTATAACAGTTTCAGTGGAATGGCAGGTATTTTAGATGTACACAGAAACTCAGAGTAAGAGAACGAGTGAATATCAGGACTGTTGAATTGAGATTCCAGCCTAATATTATTGCTGAACCAATGTGGGGTAAAAAAAACAACAACAACAAAGAATTGTTTTTGTAAAGAATATCTTGGTTGTTCAAAATATAGCACAGATTTGGACTAAAATGATGTAGATTTTTTGAAAGGGTAAAGGGACACTTTTACTGGAGTCATATTTAAGTGTATCTCCACTTTTACTAAAGTACGTGGTTTGTGTAATTCATTCATCACTGTGTAAATATATTTAATGTCAGTTGACTTCCGGGACGAAGGCATGAAAATTTACTTCCGCCTTCGGCGTGATGACGCAGATCGCGACGCGTGTTACCCGGATGCGGATGTTGACGACTACATTGTAAGAGCCACCAGCATCCGGTTATTAGCGGTTAGTCGGGGCGATTGGCATAAAGGGTCCAGGTTTATTTGCTTTCTCCCGAACTAATGGAAACCACTCGTAATAAGGACGGGTTGTAAGCTCCAGGAGACGGATTCCGACCCAAAAACGTTCGAGATTTCGAAGAAGAAAGGAAAAAAAAAAACTGGCTCCAAAACAACAGCTGGATGGAAACAAGCAAAGAACTGTCATCTTGTGGGGAGCGTTAACTGGCGCCGCAAAAGGATGTCAATTACAGTTTTCCACTCGTAGATTTCTATTATAGGTTTTTCTAATTCATAATGCGGTCCAAATTTTTACTCTCGTTGACTTTTAACCCGATGTCAAAAGATGTGTGTTTTGGTATTGAGTCAGCTTGACAGGATTATTTATACACCACAAACCCAAAAGTAGTAATTAAATTCTAGAAAGTAGTGTTTTTCCTTTGAGATTAGATTTTGGGTTGGGGGTGAACACAGCATCAGAAAGGTGAAGGTGTTCTTATGGTTTTTCTACATCTTCTTTAATTGTGTATCTGTGATTAAATTGTGTAGGGTTTGTGCGTAATAATCATGCCAGGGTGTCAGGTGGGTTACGCCGGGTCAAGGTCAGGTTCAGGGTCTGGGTCCGGGTGTAGGCGCAGGTGACCGAGGCAGGCAGGTGCACTAATTAATAATTGAGTTTTAAAGATCATGTTTACTGTTTATGATTCGATTCGACTCGGAATATTGACGGACAAAACAGTCCGGGTTTGAGAACTCAATTTGCATTCGTGACATTGTTATTTAGCATAATCTTGGCATTTATTAATTTATTTATTTATGGTGCTGAGCGTTCGTAAAAGTGCTGAGAAGCAGACATGAGTCCAAACCCACCATTGTAGGGTGTTAAAGTTAATAACGGGGATTTTAGACTCCTTCGTCAGACGACGATGTCACCTGTTTACCTGCTGCTGATCTTGATCGGGTTCTCCGGCCGGCTCTCGCAAAGCATGAGCAGAGAGGAAAAGCTCAAGCTGAGGTATGCTGGCAAATGCTGTTTTTCATTATGAAGGAAGATGTTTGTGTGTGTGTGTGTGTGTGTGTGTTAATACAGTTGTGGTTCATTACAGAAATCAAGTGCTGGAGATGTTTGACCACGCTTATCAGAATTACATGGTATGTCAGGATCTTCGTTTCCAGGCTGTAACTTAAAACGTCTTTCTAAATCCAGAAACGTCACCACAGGAACTGAAAGGGTTAACGTAGAGAGGATGAGCAGGTGCAACCTACTGATGATGCGCTTAGTTTAATTGGGTGTGTGGTTTGGGACTTGATGACGAGAGGTTTTTATGTAGAACATGAGTTTGCCGAGTTCAAATGAAGAAGTATGGAAGGAGGGACAAGAAAGTCTGAAGAAACGAATAGCTGAAGCTGAAGGGAAGATGGAAAAATAGAAGGTAGGAGAGATGGATGGAGAGAAAAGCTGAAGGATAGAAGACATGAAAGGGACTGGAGGAAATCGAGTGAGGGTAGGAAGTGAAGAAGGGAAATTAGACTGACAGAGAGAAAAGCAGAAGCAAGAAAGAAAGAAAGAAAAGACAGGCAGACTGAAATAAAGGCATGACTACAATAGACCGAAATGTTATAAAAAGGAGATAAGAACAGAAGGATGGTCAGGGGGAAAAGAAAAAAAAAAAAAAAGATGAATGTGTGCCCTGTGTGTGATTTTCTGTGCTGACTAATTATTGCACTCTCTCTTTCTCTCTCTCTCTCTCTCTCTCTCTCTCTCTCTCTCTCTCTCTCTCTCTCTCTCTCTCTCTCTCTTTCAGGACCACGCCTATCCAGCAGATGAGCTGATGCCTTTAACATGTCGAGGTCGAGTACGAGGTCTGGAGCCAAGCCGAGGTGATGTGGATGATGCTTTGGGAAAGTAAGTTTGATAAATACACACATACACACATACACACATACACACACACACACACACACATACACACACACACATACTGCATGCATGCTTGCTTGTTTGCTTTTTATGGAGTTTTGTGAGCAGGACTGAATATCACTCTATCACTATTGTCTTTCAACTATATCACAATTGGTTTGTGTGTGTGTGTGTGTGTTTACAGGTTTTCTCTCACCCTCATTGACACTCTGGACACGCTTGCGGTGAGTTACACACCCATCAGTCGTTTTTTAACATTCAAGCCAAACACTCCTCCATGTTTTCATGCTGTTTCTTTTCCTTATGTGTCCAGCTCTTGAATAAAACCAAGGAGTTTGAGGAAGCGGTGAAGCGTGTGGTGAAGGATGTACGACTGGACAATGACATTGTCGTGTCTGTGTTTGAGACCAACATCCGAGTGCTTGGGTGAGCATGCTCAGATACCGACAGAGAGCGGAGTGTGAGCGGAGTGTGAGCGGAGTGTGAGCGGAGTGTGAGCGGAGTGTGCGCATCCCTCTAATACCAGAAACGGCTTCCATTCATTATGTCTCTCTACTTTTACCATCCTTTATCTCTTTGTTTTTTTTTTGTTGTTAGTTACGTTTTTTTTTTTTTTGCTTTTTCCTTCTTCTTTTCTATTTTTCTGGCTTGTTTGCTTTTTTTTCTCTGTCTTTTTGACTTTTTTGTCTTAAATTCTTTGGACCCAATGGAATATTAAAATGGAATCTAAAGTTTCACTGGGACTGACCGGTACAGAGGCCACACCTCCTTTAATGAGACTGACCGGTACGGAGGCCACACCTCCTTTAATGAGACTGACCGGTACGGAGGCCACACCTCCTTTAATGAGACTGACGGGGGTACGGAGGCCACGCCTCCTTTAATGAGACTGACGGGGGTACGGAGGCCACACCTCCTTTAATGAGACTGACCGGTACAGAGGCCACACCTTCTAGGGACACTGAAGCAACAGTATTTTTATATGGTGTGTGTGTGTGTGTGTGTGTGTGTGTGTAGAGGGCTGCTGGGAGGTCATGCTATGGCGGTGATGTGGAAAGAGAGAGGACAGCACATGCAGTGGTATCAGGACGAGCTACTGAACATGGCTAAAGACCTGGGACTGAGACTTCTGCCTGCTTTCAACACCAGCAGCGGCCTGCCCTACCCCCGAGTGTGTACACACACACACACACACACACACACTTTGACCCTGAGGTGGATGTGCAGAGACACAGTGTTTATCTTAAATTGCTTGAATAATCTTTCTATTCGCACGACTGATTTTTGTCTCAGCCTCGCTCCTCTTTCCTTCCTCTTACACTGTCTCAGTAACTCGCTGCATGAGTGAGGATTAAAGCAGTACGTTTATGTTGTAAAAACACGAAAACAATTAATTACGGGGTGCTGGGTCTCGACATATTATAAAAAATAAGGTTATTATTTTCTAAAAAAAATAAGGTGATTATTTTCTAAAAAACATGTCCTGTCTTAACCCTCTCAATTCCCCCACACCGATTTCCCAACAATTGAGATGTGGACTGAGAGCACAAAGCATGAAGTTGTGTTCAAGTGGAGATTCACTCAGTGAAATATGACGCCAGTAAAAGTAAAAGTGCTCCTTTAAAAGTACAAAAGTATTCGCCTTCAAAATGTACTGAAGTATCCAAAGTACTATGATTTATTATGGCTTTAATTGTTCCTGTTAGCATTTTTATCACAAGACTCTTCACTTAATCAACTCCATTTATGTGAAACTCTAATGTGACTCTCAGCACAACAATCTATTAATAGAATCATATTCATGAGTCATAAAATTAATTATTATGATTTCAAACGACTTTGAAGAAATCACGCGAATGAGGTCACGGGTGTGAGATAAATATCACCCTAGATGCATTTATTGCATGATTTAAATACATGAATGAAACTCTTAAACTCTCAGAACCAAGAAACGCACAACTCCTTGGATGATTGTAGCTGTAAAATATATACAACATCTATATGCTTAAAATATGTCTTTTAAATGAGCCCTTTAAGCTGCACTTGAGACTCTCCCTTACTGAACCCTGTCCAGGACATTTTCAGTACAATCACAGAAAACCTTTATGACATCACAGAAAACCTTTATGACATCACCTCAATTAAAGATAACCAAATTAATAAGTGCTACTTTAACTACTATCCAATTAGACTAGTTACGGTAGGTTGTAATTGTTTTAATGTGATAAATAAATATATATATAATGTTTTGCTTATTTTAATTAAATAAAACCCTAATTTAGGGTATACAGTGGAGCCTCGATACTCGCGACCTTGACACTCACAACCTCAATAGTTTGTGAATAAATTACATGAAAATGTTTGATTTGAAGTAGAAAATAAAACATTTCTGACAAGTAATTCACAATTCCTGTTGAGTTCACGGTACATGTACAATTCTTCTTGGAAAAAGGAAACATAAAAAAGGAGAGTCAAAACCTCGCCATTTTTCAGAGTTTAAAGAATTTAATTTAGAGATTTTAAAGCTTACAGTAGCTGCTTGTTGAGTGAATGTGGCATTTCTCTTCGAAACAAATTCACTCGTGGTGGTTTGTTTCTTTCTGTAAAAAAAACCCAGCATTTGAGTATTAAAGGTGAAGCTACGCTGACAACTACGCTTTAAAAAAATAAATCTATATAAAATCTACATTATTTTGACATTTTGTTTAAAAAGAATAGACATTTTGTTCAGTTGTGATTGTATAAGCAATTAGAATATATAATTCATTTAATTCTGTATAATGTTTCAATGATATTTGCATAAATTAAATATGCAAATATAAATATACAGTTAACAGTTTACACAATAACACTTCATTAAACGGCACCATTTTCACATGATGAGGAATTTTACCGTGCTGACGTTTCCCCCCTACTTTTTTTTCCTGAATTGGGCTTCTGAGAGTTTAGAACTTTTTCATCCATAATTTTAATTTGGATTCAGCGCTCCGATGTGACGTCACCAAACCCCCACCCCTCCTTTCTGAGTGTGAAAGTGAGGGAACTCGGCCCACCGACTGGAGTCCTGACCAGGTTTATTCACCGTGACATGATATAATAATTGACACAACCGTGCAAATGATGACGCAAAAGAAAGATGCCACCCTGGGTGGCATATCACCAAAATCCTCCACTGCCAAGCGCCAGTCAAAACAAGCGCACGCTCGACCCTGATCGCTGGATTGCTGCGTGTTTTTATCTGCTTATAAATAAAAAGGAAGCACTGATTTTTTTGCAACATTTAAAAAAAAAATTTGACTTTTAAATGTAGTGGTTACAGTAAAAGTTTTCCCAAAACGGAAACACTTCAGTAAAGTACAGATCCCCGAAAACACTTCTGAACATTTTCAGCACTGCAACAATCACACATTTCTGTCACATTTCTGTCTCACAGAGAATGAAATAGACTCATTTAAATTGTACAACATGACTGTTGTATAGACCCTGTGTAATTGATTTAAAATAATTAATAAGAATACAAAACATTTTAAACCGTAATCATCAAAGGTTTTCTGTTTGATCAGCTTTCCCTTTATAGATGGTATTAATTCCGCAGATCGTTTTAACGATGTCCTTTTGATTGAGAAATGCTGCTGTTTCCTTTCAGATCAATTTGCGTCATGGGGTTCAGGGTCCCGAGACTCGGACAGGCACAGAGACCGACACCTGCACCGCCTGTGCAGGGACCATCATCCTGGAGTTTGCCGCGTTGAGCCGCTATACCGGAGATCCCATATTCGAGGTAGAGAACACACTGAAACAGTGTCTTTTAAACATCACCTTCATGGTGTAAAGCTGTGCGTCCTCACTTTATACACCGCTATTTCCTTTGGTGTATATGAATGCCCTATTTTATTTAATGCGTCCTCTGAGACGAAGCGAGAAAGACATGATTAAGAGGGTTTGGACATGTGCGGAGGAGGGACACGGGGTATATGAAGCGGTAGGAGAACACTGAGGATGGAGCCACCAGACAGGAGGAGAAAAGAAAGGCCAACAAAGAGGTTAATGGTTGGGGTGAGGAAAGGCATGCTGGTGAAGGGTCTGAAAGAGACGGATGTCGAGGACAGGGGGGTACGGAGATGAGATCAGGAGATAGAAGACGAAGAATTAATTTAATGCGTCTTCATTCATGTGCTTGTTTGTTTATCTTTTTATATTATTTATTGACAATTTACAAATAATGTACAATGTTTGTGTCTGGCTTTATAAACCAATTCCATCATTCCATAATTTTTCTATGTATTTATTATTTTTATTCATTTATTTTTATTAAAAATGATTTAACTTCAGTGTGTAAATGCCTTGGTGGGGTTTCTGTTGTCTACTGAATAAATGTCTGATTCATTATATACATTTTTTTTACTGTAACCTAAATTCTGCATTTATCATATACATAACAAAAATAAAAATCTTGACACGATGTTTGATGAAATCACGATTTCGCACTACAGATGCTAATATGTTGTATTGTTAATGTGCAGGCCCATGCACGGAGAGCTCTCGACTTCCTGTGGGAAAAGAGACAGAGGAACAGCAACCTGGTGGGAACAACCATTAATATCCACTCGGGGGAGTGGGTGCGCAGAGGTGCGGGAGAGTGCCGTGGACCGAACCGTTACACCAAGATGATCAACTCAGATTGACATCATTATTATTATTATTTGTATTTATTTGTTCAAAATGCATATTTCTGTATTTCTGGTGTTTGTAGACAGTGGTGTGGGAGCTGGGATCGACTCGTATTACGAGTACCTGTTGAAGGCGTACGTTTTGCTGGGAGACGACCAGTTACTTCAGCGCTTTAATATAGTAAGGGTTCCTCGTCTCGCGCGCACACACACACACACACACACACACACACACACACACACACACACACACACACACTTTTCCATTCTTCTTATTATAAGGGTCAGATCTTATTTAATAAAATGTATTAAACTCTATCTGTTGTTTTATGGAAAATTTTTCTCTTCAATTTTTTTTATAGAATTTTTTCCATTTAAAAAAAATGTTATTCAAAAAAGAGATGAAACAAGCCACAGAAGAAATTTTGTTAAATTTATTTATTATTATTTTCCTTTTTTCCCCCTCTTTCTTTCTTTCTTTCTTTCTTTCTTTCTTTATTTTTAGTTGCTTTGTTTAGTTACGTTAATAGCAATAAGTCATTTTTTTTTTTTTTTTGGTGTTAATGAGAAAAAAAAAAAAAAATGGAAAAAGCACCCCCCACAATCCCCCCACCCCAAGTCCACCCTGTGGAAATACTAATGTGTGTTTGGGTTTCTGTCCGATTAGTTCAAAATATAGGTGAGGGTTTAATTAATAATGTATTTATAAAACTAGAATTTCTCAATATTCAATATAAAAAAAAAGCCCAATAAAACTGCTGTTAAATTCACAGTCAACCCTCTGTCTACACTGAAGTATGCAGGAGAACGGAATACTGACCTGCATCCGTTATTCACATCGAGTTCTCATAGATCACTACTGAGACCGTTCATGTTTAAGAATCCTAGACTGGACCGCTGATTTATATTGAATGATTTTCTCTCTTTGTAGAAATCACGTGAAGCTTTACCCGTTTTTGTGTTTCAGCATTACGCGTCTATAATGAAGTACATCAGCCAGCCTCCACTGCTCCTGGACGTACACATTCACAAACCCCTGCTGCCTGCACGCACTTGGATGGATTCCCTGCTCGCGTTCTTCCCTGGCCTGCAGGTCAGACGCGTCTCACGTACACATAAAAAAAGAAAAGCCACCTTTGATGTTTAGTCTGATTCTTCAGTGTAAAAGCAGCACATGACTGCTATGACAGTTGCTCACTTTAAAATTGCATGTGGGTGTAATTAAGACTTGTTTTGACTTTTATTAATGATTTGCACACAGAGAGAGGAATAACGGCAAAAGCTTGCAGACACCTGGTTTGAAAAAGAACCACATATTATAGAAAAGGTCAGGTGTCCCAATACTTTTGTCCATATAGTGTATAAATGGTGAACAGATTGAGGAGTAGAGTAGTGAGATGGGCTTTTTATTATTATTATTATTTTTATTGTTATTTTCATTTATTCAGAGTAAACACTTGTAGGTTCCCTTGAGAACATGACACTAGATGTTTCTGGGAGACATTTCGGAGGTTAGGAAGCGATTCTGCACCGACGTTCATGCCAAGAATTGTTTTAGTTTATCTGCATTGAGCATGTGAGCCCCTTCCCCTGTGAACTTTGACTCAGGCTACGCTATCTAACTATCATTTAGTTTCTTTTGAGGGACTTGGAGGTGAACCGTTTCTCTCATGGTTGGTTGGCTGGTGGATAGAAAGTCTGCAGGTCACATTGAGTTGTACTCAATTATTATTCTGCAGTGTATGACCTGTACAGCTACATCATTCATATAACGGAGCAGATATGGGATTAAGGGTCCGGCTCAGGTGTTTTCTAGGAGTGGCAGCTTGGTGTGGATTTTAACTTATGAACTCACCTTAGGATTGGTTTAACCACTAAGCTTCCTCCATATGCATATATACACACAAACATACCCAAATACACACACAATTAATATTCTGTACCTTCAGTAGTTAGTGTTCTTATTTTTATATTCAGTTTAGTACAAAATGATCAGGAGGAGACCAGTTTTTCATCTTCCCTGCAATCACACATTATATGGACAAAAGTATTGGGACACCTGTTTATATTTCCAACCATATTTGTCACCCCAGGCCTTTTCACCTCACCTACCTGATTTTACTAACACCCTTGTGGCTGAACGAGTCTCCACAAATCTCCACACACACACACACACACACACACACACACACACACACACACTCTAAAATCTAGTGGAACTCCTTTCCAGAAGATTGGAAATTATTATTAAAGCAAATGTGAACCGAATGTGGAATGAGATGTTCAAAAGTGTTTTTTGTTTTTATATTTATTCATGTATGGATCTATTTATTCAGGTTCTGAAAGGAGACATCCGTCCGGCTATAGAAACCCATGAAATGCTGTATCAGGTTACCAAGAAACACAACTTCCTACCTGAGGTAGGTTCCAGTCTGTTTTAAAGTTACGAGTAAGTTTCTGTCTCTCTCTCTCTCTCTCTTTCTCTCTCTCTCTCTCTCTCTCATTCTCTGTGCTCTGCTCTCTCCGACAGGCGTTCACTACGGATTTCAGGGTTCACTGGGCGCAACATCCACTAAGACCCGAGTTTGCAGAGAGCACCTATTTCCTTTACAAGGTGTGTTTTTAAGTGCTCGGTTACAGTTTCTTTTTTCTTTCTCTTTCTTCTCCATCCAGCTCCACCCTGAGTTCTGTTAGTACGTCCTAGAACAGTGCCTGTGTTATTTCAGACTATTTGCACTTGAGGGTGTTGCCTCAACCTTTTTATTTACCTCCACGTGTTTGTACAGCAGAGTTAATAGCGATAATATCGTCTCCATTCCACACGCCAGGCTCATGTTTCTCTAAACTTCACTACGTACCGCCGCTTTGTTCACCCAACTGGATCTTATTGGATTAGGATCATGTGTAGTGACACCACTGATCCCAGGGTGTTTATTTTTTTTATAAATGAAACCAAATGTATTTCCTTTAAGCAAAAATGACTTTAGGTTTCAAACCATTTGTTTAATAATGGAAATAAAGTCTTCCTTTAAACTTATAACTGTCACATTCATAATACAGATCAATTAAAAAAAAGACAAAATAAATAAAAATTTAATGTGTTCAGGTTTATATATTTTTTTATATTTGTTTAATTGTTTTTATTGTGTATACAGGGTGTGCCACGGAAAAGTAGCCTGCCTCCGTGGCACCGGTATTGGAGGTAATTATATATATATATATATATATATTAAATAAAATATGAATTCAATTAAATACTACATTATTTTACATTTTACATTATTATTATATGATGTAAATAAAACCTGAATAGAAATCTTTTCATTTATTGCATCAATTTGTTTTTGTTTGTTTGTTTAACTTATTTATTTATTTATTTATTGATATTTAAATGGCCATCAATCTAACCTCTAGGTTTTTCTGCCGTTTTTGTAACCGCTTTTGTCATCGCTGTCCTTAAACACGTCCCGATGTTCTGACTCTCTCAGGCCACCAGGGACCCGTATTACCTGGAGGTGGGACGCACCGTTCTGGAAAACCTGAACCGTTTCGCTCGTGTCCCCTGCGGCTTTGCTGCCATGAAGGATGTGAGGACAGGAAGCCATGAGGACCGGTGAGACACACAGTACACGTTTATTTCACAATATTGAAGCATGTAAAAGCTGAAGATCTTTTTGAATGAGCCTCCAAGTGGTTGTGGGTTCGAATCTCTTACCTCTCGAGTCTTGGAGTATTATAAAAACCTCTCATGATATCTTGTGTCTGGTACATCATGTGTCACATGGCCTATCATTTTGTTATCGCATTCCAAGTAATTAGACGAAAACACTGTCGGCTCCAAAGGTCATTAGATTTAATTGAGACTTGTTGAAGTGAGCCTTTTTTTTTCTCTTAGCATGGACTCGTTTTTCCTGGCTGAGATGTTTAAATATCTGTTCCTGCTCTTCGCCGAGGACGTGGATCTACCCTTCGACGTTGAGGACTACATCTTTACCACCGAAGCTCACCTGCTCCCCTTGTCGCTCTCGATCACGTCACGCTCACACCCACCCCCTGCAGGCAACTCAACAGTACTGCATGAGAGGGTACTGCACTCTATAGAGTCCAGAAACAATTTCTTATTAAATAATAAAATTACACGTAGGGTTTTTAATGCATGAGTTTGTTTTATTTAAATATACAGACAACATGTGGGTGTTATTTTAAATTATGGTCTCAATCTTTTTTTTTTTTTCTTTTTTTTTTAATTGGTCAACTGGAAATGTGGAAGTATTAATTACACAATGTTCGTCGTGATCACAAGAAAACAAAGAAAAAATATAAGGCATGGCCTCTCAGATCTTAGAAGTACAGGACCTCTGTTTTTCAATTTTTTACCCTGTTTAATTTATTTTCATAAAAAAAAAAACATGTATTTAATTATAATAAATTTATTTATTTATTTTTTATTTTTGGACCTAAATATTTCTTTCAGGTTTAGAACTAAATAATAATTCTAGCAACATTTTTCTCTCTATATTTAAGATTTAGAGAGCAAGTTGCCCTTGACTTATAAGCGATAAGTCCATTAGGTCATAGGTCAAAAGAGTCGATGTTGAACACGTATCTCTATAACCTACAATCATGAAATGCACTTTTCTCCGCTGTTCCTTCAAATTCATCCACTTTAATAATAGATCAATAATAATAATAATATTTGCAGAATTCGTCATTTTTTTTTCCTATAAGTATCTCCTTTTTAAATGTACTTATTTTTTTAATAATTTTTTTTTTTTACAGGATTCGACAGAGTTGGACGACTCAAACTTTGAATGGACCTGCCCCAACACGCGTCTCCTTTTCCCAGACCCCGCCTACCCACGGAACCTTCGGGAGCCAATCAGGAGTGCGGTGGACAAGAGTTGTCCCCGCCCCGCACCCCCTCGGTATACATGAATCATTTATAAATAAGATGGTGTGTGTGTGTGACGAATGTGGTGGCGACTCGTTATAGGAAATATTCAGCCCTGGGTTTAACAGTGTGATATAGTTACTGTTACCATGCAGAAGGTTTGCATTAGAAGTTCCTGTAACAGGATTTCCTGAAGGGTTTAATTTTCTTTAAATCCTGTTATCACTTCGAAACAGTCAATTCCTTACCGGCCTCTGGTTTTCTTTTTCTTTTTTATTTTCCTGCATGCGAAACCTCTGACTCCTCTGTCCTGGCACTGGAGACTCCTTAATAGAGGTCCAGTGATCTGTGTTTGTCTATGGCTGATGCCAATATTTAGAAATCTGTCAATAACAAGCCTCTCCAATCAGTGCAATTGTTACCATTCGGTGAGAAAGAGAACTTCGAACTAATGAAAGCAGACTGACGGAGTAAAGAGGAAACTCGGACACTTTTGCTCTTGTCTTTGCAATTTAGCAGACATAATTGATACAAGCTACACAAATCCATACGGTCGGGACGGGTGTAAATGCTTCTTGCTTTATATATTCACAGTTCTAGTTCTTTCGGTTTCTATGTTTGGATGCCGAATACAGACTAATGTTTTTTTTTTGTTTTTTTTTTATATATTTTAATAGCCTTTACATGAATTATTGAGTTTTAAATTGTATAAGTGTTTGTGAACTGGCAAAAAAAAAATTCTGTTTTATATAATAAGCATTTGTAAGAATTCCCGTTTGTATTTCAGAGAGACAGGAGTGGGTCGTGCTCCGCTCCGAGCTCAGGACTTCGTGGCTAATAATCACGAGCACCTGGAGCTGCTGAAGAGGATGGGGGTCACGCTGATCCACCTGAAGGACGGCAGAGTGCAGTTGGTTCAGCACGCCGCTCAGGTACATCATCCCACTCCCCACACGATCCCCTGGACCTGTGAGATTTATAAACGACACGTGTGCTGAGATCTTTGCTTCTTCATGATACACTTTGGGTGTTTTTGCTGAAGCAGTGATTCAGCAGAGGTAATTCAGTTCCTATGCGTGTGTAACGTAGTATTAATGTGTCTGTATTTAATGTGTGTGTGAGTAGGCGGTGAGTGCCGTAGCTGCTGAGGACGGCATGCGCTTCATGCAGGAGATGATGGAGCTCTCCAGCCAGCAGCAGAGAGAGCAGCTTCCACCTCGCGCGGTTCAGATCATCTCACACCCCTTTTTCGGCAGAGTGGTACTGACCGCGGGGCCTGCGCAGTTCGGAACGGACCTTTCCAAGAAAAACTTAGGGGTGAGTAGATCTGAATAACTAGATGTCTTACTGTTTTTTTTCTCTATACTTCCTCAGCTTCAGCAGCATGACCATGTCTATCATTATGATGAAGCAGCTTTTTTGTGCTTATCCCTAACAACGCAAGCCTTCTGTTTTTCGCTCAGGTGCGTGGTTTCGTGGCTCTGGCCGAGCCGTACTCCGGTTGTGCCGAGTTGAGCAACGGCGAGTTCGTGGCCGGTCGCATCGCTCTGCTGCAGAGGGGACAGTGTATGTTTGCCGAGAAAGCCAGAAACATTCAAAAGGCTGGAGCTATTGGAGGAATCGTCATCGGTGAGGCACAATGGAGCATTCAGGAAAAAAATTCTTTTTTCCATTAATAGGATGTACTGAAATGATATTATTCCAAATGAGTTCCCTAAATACGCCACGCCTTCTGCAGCTCTACCTCTGCCATGTTGATCTGTATTATTCTATGTGAGGACTTTATACACGTTATAGTTTACAATGTTATTTCTAATGTTCCTGAACATTCGGTCCTGCTGTGGATTTCTGTGAGTTTTAAGATAATCCACAACCTGCTGTTAGTTCCAAATGAGAACATGTGAATTATCTGTGTGTGTGTCTGTAATATGTGTGTGTGTGTGTGTGTGTCTGTAATATGTGTGTGTGTGTGTCTGTAATATGTGTGTGTGTCTGTATATGTGTGTGTGTCTGTATATGTGTGTGTGTGTGTGTGTGTCTGTATATATGTGTGTATGTGTGTGGGTAGGTGGATGGATGGATGGATGGATAGATGGATACATAGATGGATGGATATATGGATACATAGATGGATGGATACATGGATGGATGGATACATGGATAAATGGATGGATGAATGGATAGATGGATACATAGATGGATGGATATATGGATGGATACATAGATGGATGGATAGATACATAGATGGATGGATAGATACATAGATGGATTGATATATGGCTAGATAGATGGATACATGGATGGATGGATACATAGATGGATGGATATATGGATAGATGGATGGATATATGGATATATGGATAGATAGATGGATATATGGATAGATATATGGATGGATGGATATATGGATAGATAGATGGATAGATAGATGGTAGCTCAGTGGCATTGGATTTTGAATCAAAAGGTCACAGGTTTAAATCCCAGCACCATCAAGCTGCCACTGCTGGTAATTTGATCAAGGCTCTAAACCCTCCCCTGCTCTGAATAAGGGCATCTGACAAATGCCATAAATGTAAATCTAGATAGAAATAGATATTACAGTAATGTACGATATGTCTGAAGCCGTGAGTGAAAACCCTATAACCTGCACATGGCTGTGGATTATCCTTTACTAGTAACACTAGCTTGATTTAAAACAAAATGACCTCATATAGTCACGTGATAAAATCAACTACAGACAGGTTTATATACTGAAACCATGTTTCAAAGAAAAGGAGTTTTATTTCTTTAACGTGCAGACGTACACAACCTGATACACTCGATCAGCAGTCTCAAAAACCTGACCTGTGTTTGAATTCTGTCTTAATAAAAACATGCTGTGTGTCCATGTAGAGGAAATCTCTCAACACAAAAGGTGTGAGGTCACATTTTCACATTTTCTCTTTTTTTTTTCTCTCCTCAGACGATAACGAGGGCAGCAGCAGTGACACGGCGCCGCTCTTCCAGATGGCAGGAGACGGCAGGAGCACTGACGACATCGCTCTGCCCGTCCTCTTCCTGTTCCATAAGGAAGGGAACATCCTGCTCGAAGCCCTGAAGGAGCACAAGGAGGTGGAGGTGCTGCTCAGCGAGAAAGCACGAGACAGAGGTAAGACGTGTCTCGTTCAGTCGTGAATTTAAACGCGGTGCCCCTGAATCTGAATGCAGCACCTGCTCTACTTTTAGTGTTCATATTCTGATTTTTTTATCGTACAGACCAGACTTAATCACTCCACTTCCTTCCTGCTTCTTTCTCCCATTCTTTTACTTTTGGAATGTTTCTAACTGTTTACTTTCTTCTACTCCTCCTCTCTTTCTGTCTCCTTTCCTCTTGTAAATGAGCAGAAGCCATATTTAAGGGAAAAGCCCTGCCGGGCACCCTGTTGGATGGCAGTAAGTAGACTTCAGCTCTTCCTTCTTTTTCTCTTCATCCTCATGATGTATGTAGTTTTTTCATTCTGTTTACTGATTGACTTACTGTCTGAATGATTGACACTGTAAGAAGGATGAATTTACTGTCAAGTTGTTTGACTCACTGTCCGGATTTTTGACTCGTCTGTTTGACTCACTGTCCAATTGTTTGACTCACTGTCCGACGGATGAACTCACTGTCCAAATGTTTGACTCACTGTCCGAAATATTAATTCACTGTCCTTATAATTGACTCACCGTCTGATTGTTTGACTCACTGTCCCAAAATGGACTCACTTTCTATATGACTCACGTACTAATAATGCTCTGACTCACTGTGACCATTGAGACACCAGAATGTGCAAATTTATTGATTAATCTCCACTAAATGTGGTATTTGGTTGGCAGGGTAGTACATATGGTACTCTGTTATTAGTTACCATAGTAATCAAGAAGTTCAACTACTACATTTATTTTCCTTCCCCACTTTTAATTCAGCAAAACCAAATATCACGAGTCGATTCCGTGTTATTTGACAGCCTCTCGATCTTCTCTTTCATCTCAGGTGGAGACGAAATGGAAGAAGCTGAGGAGGAGGCGGGCTGCTCTGAAGACGAACACGGTCACCCCGCCCCCTCTTTAACACCTGACCAATCACAATCCACCACTCAGGACCAAGAGGTAGCAGGTGAGGGGACAGAAAAGCAGAAGGAGGGACTTAGCAACGACGCACCTCTGACTGGGGAGGAGGAGCCTGTAGAGGACGACCAATCGGTGGACTCGTTGATGGCCGATTGGCAGGAGGACTTAGAGGCGTTTAAGCAGATGGAGGAGGATGAACTTTGACCTCCAGGGACAGGTAGCAGAGCAGAGCCATAATAATTTAAAGGAGTATAAAAAAAAGGAGACGCTTCATGCCACACCTTGCGTGCAGGACAGAAGACAAAGGCGTCATTCTCAGGTGCTTTTTTCCGGGAGCAGAAACACTTACCTGTGCAAAACGGACATTCTTTAACGTTCACTTGCAACCAAAACTCAAGACCAAACTGTCTCATCTCGTCTTGTCTCATTATGTCTTAATGTACGTCTTCCTTTTTTCAAATCGCTGGTTATGAATCCATGGTGTTGAGGACGTTAAATTGAGGTGATTTGCAGACTGATCAGAAGCGACCGGAGCGAGTTTACACGGCTATTACGGTTGTACATTGAAAAAAAAATCCGGATAAATCTGGAAACAATTGAATGAACCCTTTGGAATGATTTGACTGTATGTATATATGTGTTTGATGTACGTTTTTTTTGTGTGTTTCCGTCATTTTTCGAACTTGAGCATTAATGAGACCTCGTGTGTGTGTGTGTGTGTGTGTGTGTGTGTGTGTGTGTTTGTGAGGGATACAAAAAGGCACAAACTGGAAAGATACACAACTTGTTGCCGAAACACACCTTCATCCTCCAGAGGGCGCCATTTTCATACCACTCACTGACCGACTACAGGAACCAGGAGCTAATTATTATTATTATTTTTTTTAGAAATGAGGCGATATGAAGAAATTTGTACGAACAGGTGGAAATCCGTGCACTGTGTGCAATAAATAGTCAAAGGGTGTGATTGATTTTACGGGACTCCAGTGTTTGTGATGTGTTTTATTTGAAAGCCGGAGCGGCTCAGAACTTCGCTCCGAAGGCCCCACTTCGTGACGGTTTTATGGCACGATTTATCGACTATCGATTTAGCACCCGCTTCTCGTTCGAAGTTCATAAGCAAATCACTAAAGCTGTATTTCTGAGAAACCTTTTCGAGAACCGCACGAGTGGGAACGGTGGGAAAAAGAAAGTCTGATTATGGAAATGCAAATAGTTCATAAATATTTCAGAATATGATCAGGAACAAATGATTTTCAAGCTACGTGAAGTTCTTATGCTTGTGATGGAACGGTGTGAGGGTTAAAAAAAAAAGAAAAGGCAATGATGCCTATAAATAAAAAATCTAAAATGGTACTGAAGTGAAGTCTGGACTATGCCAATATTTAATTTATATAAACACATTTGATTGGATAAACCACAAAACTAAATGATAGCCAGGTTTTTGGTGGTAACTCAGTGGTTAAGGCTCTGGGTGATTGATTGGAAGGTTGGGGGTTTGAACCCCAGAACCACAAAGCTGCTGCTCCTGGGCCCCCAAACAAGGCCCCCAACTGTCAGTGCTCCAGGAGGGCTGTTTTATGGCTGACCTTGTGCTCTTACACCAGATGTGCTTCTTTAAAGCAAGTTGGAGGCACACAATTGTATCAGATGTCTTTGGATGCCCTAGCATTACATTATCCTTTCTTGAATTAGGAGACCCAAAGCTGCTCCAGCATGAAGGACGCACAAAGCTGGCTCTATGAAGATATGAGTCGGAGTGGAAGATCTCCAGCAATAGAGCTATCAACATAAATTGAATGTGAATGCTGACTGCACCCGAGGCCTCCTCATCTGACCTCCACCAATACCTGACTTTACTAACACCCTTTAGTTAAAGGAATTCCCAAAAGAAGGTTATTATTGCAGCAAATGTGGACTAAATGTGGGATGTTCCGAAAGCACATATGAATCTTATGGTCATGTGTCCACAAACTTTGTTTATATAATGTCCCCTTTACATGATACTTTGATATATTCGCGACCCATCATTATTAAAATTCGAATATTTATAATTAGGATCTTTTGGCTGCGTTCACACGTGACCCCAAATCGCTTTATTACAAAGTCATCACGAGGCGTTCCTACTACTGGTTGCCATAGTAACTGTACTCAGGTAGCGTTGCAAATTGCATTTCGTGTTGGACAGCAGCTCACGTGTCGGTTCACGTGTAAATGTTTCGCGTGGACACGCCCACATCCTAGTCGCGGTGTTGCTCCTGTTTTACTGATAGAATCTCCTGCCGATGTGAATGCAAACTGTAGTTATTCAGCCTTTATATAGCGATATATTTATTATAATTATTGATATCAGGTAAGCAAGCTGCAAAACCGCTATTAACGACTGCAAAAAGAGAAAAAAAACAACCTATTTAATGCAATTTAGTAATTTGTTAAAAAAAAAAAAAATCGATTGTTTTTGGCTTTTCAATCATGATTATAAGCAACGCCCCCTTTACAACGTCACGGACTGTGATTGGTTGGCTGTTAGCCCTCGTTCTAAATGACTTCCGGGTTTTCCAGCTGAATAAGAAAGCTCAGCCGAAGATCTAATTGTTGCCAGATTGTGCGTTTGTAAACCTATTCATATGTTTTGATATCAGAATCAGGTTTTATTTGACAAGTGTTTTAACACACACAAGGAATTTGGTTTTAGCTGTTAGTGACTCTCAAAGTACAGACATAAATAACTATACATTTAGCTTGAATTATACAAGACAAAACAGGCAAGGCAAGACAAAAAGAGACTATAAAAGACAATGTGAAACAATATAAACAGTATGAGTATGAGTGGTGTTTAATCCAGGTTGTCTTTTTTAATCCATACATTTAAAATGTCAAAAAATACATAAAAATTGTATATATATATACATACATATCCAAAATACTCAATATCAGAGGTGTCCAAGATAAAAAAAAAAATCTCTTTAGTATGAAAACATGACATTTGTATGTGAAACAATATAAACAGTATGAGTATGAGTGGTGTTTAATCCAGGTTGTCTTTTTTAATCCATACATTTAAAATGTCAAAAAATACATAAAAATTGTATATATATATACATACATATCCAAAATACTCAATATCAGAGGTGTTCAAGATAAAAAAAATCTCTTTAGTATGAAAACATGAGATTTGTAGGAGATCTCCTACAAAATAAACACCTTATTAGCATAAGAACACCATGTCGTTCATTAAAGACTTTACTAGCAAATGTCTAATTTTAAAGAGAAAAACATCTGGTTACTAAAAAAAAGACCAATCAGAATCAGTCCTCTTTATTAATAAGTATTATGGGTTACATGTACAAGCAATTTGTCAATGTGTGCTGGTGTAAAGAAATATTAAAAACCAAATCAAGTAATAAATGATAATAAAGAGAAAAGAGTTTGAGTTTATCCAGAATTTGGTGTAAAAGGAATCGGGTAATATGTGAAGAGGATCTGGCAACCCTGCGTGTGAGCGCTGATGGTGTGGGAGAGGAGGAGAAGAGGAGGAGAAGAAGGAGGAGAAGAAGGAGGAGAGCACCAGTGTTGAGTTTGAGTTTGGAGCTCAGGACGTTCACATGCGGTTCCGCGTCTATGAAGTAAGTGCTGGACTTTGATTGGTTTTGATTTGATTTATTTAGAGTTTTTTTTTAAATCTGGTGCGCATGTTGTAGAGGATGTTTACCTCTGGCTTTCTGTACCGTTCCGGGTTTTATTCTGATGGGTCTCCATTGGTGCTGATTGTACCCCGGTGCGCACGAGCGCAGTACCCGGCTTCAGATGTCTGGATTGCATTTATCTATCTATCTATCGATCTATCTATCTATCTATCTATCTATCTATCTATCTATCTATCTATCGATCTATCGATCTATCGATCTGTCTGTTTATTTGTTTGTTTGTTTATTTATGCATACATGCATAGATGATTGGATTCCTGACGCTCCACATGATGTCCTGTGTACAGTACAGAGAGACAGTGTGCGCGTGGAGACAGAGTACAATGTATCCTGTGTGTAACCTCTATGTCGCGTACACACACGTGTGTGTGTGTGTGTGTGTGTGTGTGTAATGAATTTATGGTTTGCATTCATGCCTTTTGTTGCCGACAAACAACGCGAATTATTATTATTATTATTATTGTTGTTGTTTATTATGATTATTTTTGTATTTTATTATTATTGATCTGATTTGATATTTTAATGATTATAGTTCAATATTTATTTATTTATGATGCATGATGCATGAACATGAATTCCCTCGCTGCTCATTGGCCACTCGCGTTTGCATACTAATGAGGCGTGTCTGCAAGCGTCAAGCTGAGAACTTCACTGTCTGCCTGCTTCTCTGATCTGCTCCAGCTCTTTAGTCTTCAGTAAATTCTAAATTCCGTAATCTCGTCCCTGATTTTGTCTGTCCGTCTGGGTGTCCTGTCTTCCGGCAGCAGCTGGGCACCTCTTTTAATCTCATCTCATCTCATCTCATCTCATCTCATTTCAGTGCCCTGGTCATATTTTCTTTTACACATGCTTGTGTGTGTGTGTGTGTGTGTGTGTGTGTGTGTGTGTGTGTGTGTGTGTGTGTGTGTGACGATTAATGACCTCATTTGTGTTTGCAAGGTTATGATGCAGTATCATGATGACATCATGTGTGCAGGAGGTTCCCATAGTTACAGTGTGGGAGGTTCCTGTCATTGTGGAATATTATTATTATTATTATTATTTTTATGTATTGTGCCATTAGACAATACAGTGTGTGTGTGTGTGTGTGTGTGCATGAGACAGAAACAGGAAGTGAAAGGCCGAGAGGGACTGCCACCGCAGTCCTATTTTGACTCTGCTGACTCGGAGGTTAGACAGAGGTGGCTCTATACCACATACATACACTTGGGAGACACGAGGGCAGATCAGTCCAGTCCTCTCGACTCCTCTCGACTCCTCTCGACTCCTCTCCTGTGAGGAATGTGCTGAAGCTTTGATATTCAGTCATGCAATATTGCTTATGTGGACTCCAGTGTTGTGGGAAAGTTGCCAGAGCATGCTAAAAGTCTTTTTTTTTTTTTTTATGACTATGATCATTAAAACAGTAATTAAAGTCCAGATGTTTATTACAATGTAAATGTATAGTAATGAGCAGAGATTATCTTTCTGTCAGGTGAAAGTTGACGGTGTGAGTAACAGAACAATTACAAATGAGTCAGTGGGTGTTGGAAAGGATTATTGTGTTAAAAAAAACAGGAAAGCAGAAATGTTTTTAAAGACATTAATTACAAGTGTTGTAATGATGCTTTTTTACTGATTATTAATTACTAATTATTTAAACTTTAAGTTTATTGTTTTAGCAGGACCAGAAAACCTTCTGAGTAATACTATTAATATTAATAATAATAATAGTAATAATAATAAATAATGCAACAATAAATTTACATTAACATCTTAATGAGAATTTTAATTTTTTATTTTTAAGTCACATTTTTATCTTTTTTATTTTAAAAATAATTTTTGCTTGATGAAAGTTAAAAACCCACAACTCTTTTTCTTTCCAATGTTTGTTGGCTTGCTAGCTTGCAAAATAGCAAGATTGAATTTTTTGTATAAATTAATATTTAAAAAAAGATGATAAAATTACCCATGTTTAAGCTTGTTCGGTTGCTAGCTGGGCAACTGACAGCCCAATGGTTAAAAATGTTGGACTTCTGTAAGAAAAAGTTCAAAGCGAGTTCAAATCCCATCACAGCGAAGCTTCCACGGCTGGGCCCTTGAGCAAGGCCCTTGAGCAAGGCCCTTACCCTTCATTTGTTCAGTTGTATAAATGAGAGAATTGTCAGTTGCTCTTGATAAGAGTGTCTGCCAGATGCCATAAATCTTATTTTATCTGCATTGTTTTATTGCTAGCATGTACAACGCCCAGAAAACTAGCTAGCATCATAAGTTCATTTCCTGCTACACGTAAAGTGAGTTAAAAATTGAATAATCTAAATATGTAAATATTGAAATACACTGAATTATATAGAGCTAGCTCGTTTATAGCTTAGTGTTTAAGGCCCTGGGTCACTGATCAGATGGTTTAAGCCCCAGCACATTGCGTCCCTATTTGCTGTTACAATAAGCTCCATTCTTCTGGAAAAGATTTTCCATTACATTTTGAAGATTTGTGCTCATTCAGCCACAACTGTGTTAGTAAAGGCAGGTACTGATGTAGGTGAGGTGAGGAGGCCTGGGATGCATTCAGCATTACAGTTCAATTTATGTTCAATAGGTTCAGAACTCTGTAGCAGGTGATTTTCCACCACAATTGATGTAAAGGAGATGTTCATGGAGCTGGCTTTGTGCACACGGGTATTGTCATGCTGGAACAGGTTTGGGTCTCGTAGTTTAAGTGAAGGGAAAAGGAAATGCTCCAGCATCCAAAGACGTTCTATACAATTGTGTGCCTTCAACTTTAAGGTAAACGTTTGGGAAAGAACCACATACATCTGGAACCGACAGCTTTCCCAGTACTTTTGTCCATATAGTATATCTGTCAAATACAGTGTAGACTTTAAACCGCGATTCGTCATTTTGACGTGAACGCTGTACCTCTGAAGGTGTAAAGGCGAAGGTTGGACCTTTTTGTTTTTGTTTTTTTACTCGCAGTTTTCTGAAACCATGAGATTACTTGTGTTATTTCCCTGAGGATTATATTACTTAGGAAACTCTTCCTATAACCATCTTGGCCCGCAATCATTCAGAGTTCTAATTTGTAAATATTTCATCGCCCCGAGTGCACATTTATCATTTCGCAATCTTTTCCCCAGTCCCCGATGCGCCATCTCGTTTGCATAGCCTGACTGTTATTGTAGCACTGTTCATTAGCACTGTTTATCCGCTTATTTACCTTCTGCACTTATGCCATTTTTATGCAGATTGCTTATTGTGCTGTTCTCCCCGGAGAATAACGAGCAGCCGGTCAGGAGGAACTGCAGATGCTACGCGTCGACGACGGATGGCGGAGAAGGGAGGCTTTTAAGAGTAGCGGCGCCGGGGTCAAGCGTGCACCCGTTACCTGTTTTGAATTAGAAATCGAATAGGCGGGATGAGGTTATTGTGGGCGATTTGGAGAAGCGTCACTAACCTTGGCGTTCGGTTGTGTGGAGGTGGCGTAACCCGGCATCGTTTATGGGCTTTTTATTCAAATTCGGCCCGTTTATGTAAACAGGGCAGTTCCAGTACATGGCAGAATTTAAAGACTGATTCACTTTCCAATGGGTGGATAAATAAAATCGTCTTTATTATTCAGTGCGCTGAAAATGACGAGTGCTGGTGCTATAAAACGGTCGGTAATCTGGTCTGATCTTATTGTGACGTGTTTATTTTTGGCTTTCGGGTCCCGTTTCCGCCCCTGTTTTGTCGCCAGCATGTCAACTGAATGTTTCCAGCTGTTTTTTTTTCCAAGTTCATAGTTAGTTTGCTTACAATATTTATGGCACTTTGCTATTTACATTTACACTTATCGCATTTTGGAAGATGTCCTCATTTAAAAATCTGAACAGTTGAGAGTTAAGGGTCTTGCTCAAGGACCCACAGTGGCAGTTTGGTGGTTCAGGGATTTGAACTTACAACCTTCCGATCAGAAGTCCAACATCTTATCCACTGAGTTATAACAACTAATCCCTATCCTCCTTTGTCTTAATGGTTGTGGCTCAACTAGCTCCCTAGATTGTCAATCAGTATATCATGTGCACTTATGAACACTGCCAAAGACCCTGGCTCTTTAAGGATGGATTTGGACTGTAATTAATATCAAGTCTACTAAAATGTCTCAGAGCTACAGGTTGCATTTATTTGCCCATCACTGCACACGCCACCATTTTTTTCTTTTTGTCATTTACAGTAAGGTTTTTTTGTGCACATTGTTCCAGTGCACTGGAAGGATTTTTTTTTTTCGATGAGCCAATTTTGAGAAAATGATTGAGACACAGTGTTTCCTCTTGTGTATTGTTCTTTTATGATTTCTGTCTCTTGGTTTCTTTGACACTTTCCTGATTCTTTCCTGATGTTGTTTGTTGTTGCCTACCTGTGCATTGAACTCTACTCGCTCAGTATTACGATTGTGTTATTTGTAAGCTCTTAATGAACTCGGTTGTTCTCTATATCTCTGATCACCAAGTATGGTTAGCTGTTATCTTTTTATGTAAATAAGTTTCCATTGCAGAGACGAGCGAACTAGGGCCCGAGGGCCAACGTAGGCCCATGGTGATCGTAGACCATGCCGTGTACGGGAGATGGAAATTACCTTTACCAAAGATCATGATCTCTAATTTAGATTGAAATGTTTGTTTTATTTTAAGCAACAAAAAATGTATATTGGAATCAAATATAGAGAATATAAATTAATTTAAAGGATGCTAGAACTGCATGCTTTGTGAAACTTAACTAATTATGGTGATATCAAGGCAGTGGCATTCAGACAAGAGGATAGAAGGCAATATTTGTCCTCGTTAAGTAACAAATCAGCTTCAGCTTTCAACATTTACTTTTATGCAACATTTACATTCACTTAGATTTTTGGCCCTTCATAGGTAAAAGTTTTCCCACCTCTACTCCTTTGTGTTTGCACCTTCAACGAATTGTTTCTCCAGAAATTTGCTTATAACCTTCGTGTAGCATCTCGGATAAAATGTGCTATTGCGGTTATGTATTATATTCACTATTCCTCTGTCATGGTCCTAATCTTCTTCTCTTTCTTTCGGCTTCTACCATTAGGGGTCGTCACAGCGGATCATCCGTCTCTCTGTCCTCTACATCTGCCTTTTTCACCCCAACCACCTGCATGTCTTTCCTCACCAGATCCATAAACCTCCTCTTTGGTCTTCCTCTTTTCTTCCTTCCTGGTGGCTCCATCCTCGGCATTCTCCTACCGATATACGCCATGTCCCTCCTCTGCACATGTCCAAACCATCTCAATCTCACCTCCCTCATCTTGTCACCAAAACGTCCTACATGCGTCCTCCAGGCTCTTCTTCACCTGCTCCCTACTCTCAACACAAATAACAATATCTTCTGTCATGCCCTGAATAATCCAGCTAAAAGAGTTAGAAAAATAAATTGGTAGAAAAAAGCTGATTTTTATTATATTTTTTATTTGAAAATATCTTTGTGTTAATATTACAGACATTAATAAAATTGCAAACCACAAGATGGCCGAAGTGAAACGACATTACATTACAGTCATTACATAAACGTAAAGGGGCAATGCTTGGCAGCCAAGTTTGAGACGACTAGCATGTTTGTTGCACAGGATGATAAATAGCTCCATGAGGTGTATAAATCACTTGCTAATGTTGACTTATTAGCTTGCTAAGTAAATAGCTGGGATGATGGTGTCAAGTATCATTGATAACTAGCATGTTTGCTTATTTTTGTTATAAAAAGGTTTTTACAAAAATATATAAATTCATTCGCGTTAATTCCCTGTTTAAACAGAATCATCTGTGAAAGGAAGAGACTTCATGAGTGCTAGATTTAACATTGACGCTTTAATTTAAATTAACATTAGCATTAGCGCTTTCGTTTAAATGTCAACACTTCTGCTATCAACATTTTATAATGTACAGCTCTTTCTTTAGTACAGTTATAATACAGTGTCAAAACGAGTGAAGTGACTGCTCATCTTTCCAGTTCGTGTTGGCCATCGCCACACCCTCAAACAGCTGCTGGGAAATGTACACACTTTGCCGATCAGCCGTCTCTCGGGAGGATCGAAAACGCGATTCATGTGCGCTGACCTCAGACCGGTCGTTTAACTAAACGCTTTGGATGAAAGTAAAATGTTTCTGTTTCTCTCACACGTTAGGGAGTTTATTTTTAGTTGGACTAATCTAATGTGGTTTGTGTCTGAAGTG
This sequence comes from Silurus asotus, assembly GCA_024362625.1. Classification (NCBI taxonomy): domain Eukaryota; kingdom Metazoa; phylum Chordata; class Actinopteri; order Siluriformes; family Siluridae; genus Silurus; species Silurus asotus. The sequence goes on along the minus strand of MU574226.1, from coordinate 5,392,492 downwards.
ATTTTATTTGCTCACAAAAAATCACACTGAGTGGTGGTTGGGGGGGTTTGCATGTCATTTTTTTTAAGTGGAATTTTTTATTAAATTGAATTTACATTAATTAATATTTAAACTAGTATTAATAGGTAATGGGGTTAACTAGTGGGTTAAACATAACAAGCATTAGAGTAACTTTAATAGAAAAAACATTAATAGAATGAAGGGGTCTAACCTAAAAACCTAACCGTCAAACTAGCATTAGTTTAATCAGACTAACTGCCAAACCAGCATTATTAAGTAAAAAGGATAACCCACAAACTAACCAGCAATGAAGATGCAATCTTAAAAACTAGCATTAAAGTAAACAGGCTAGCTCAAAAACTAGCATTAAAGTAAACAGGCTAACTCAAAAAGTAGCATTAAAGTAAACAGGCTAACTCAAAAACTAGCATTAAAGTAAAAAGGCTAACTCAAAAACTAGCATTAAAGTAAAAAGGCTAACTCAAAAACTAGCATTGAAGTAAACAGGCTAAGCGAAAAAACAGCGTTAAAGTAAACAGGCTAAGCGAAAAACCAGCGTTAAAGTAAACAGGCTAAGTGAAAAACCAGCGTTAAAGTAAACAGATGACACCAAAAACCAACATTGCAGTAAACAGGCTAGCCGGACATATTATGTTAAATTATTAATATTATTACAATTAACCTTTAACTCACAAAGTAGCATATGTTAAACATATTTATTATTATATTAATGACTGTATTATTACAGGAAACTTGCCTGACTAGATTATAATAGGAGACAGAGAGTCAGGCAGACAGACAGAGAGACAGACAGACAGATGAAGGACAGAATGAGAGACAGTGTAAAAAATACACAATAAGAGAGAGAAAAAGGGGAGAGCAAAAGAGAGAGAGAGAGAGAGAGACTGGGAAAAAGAGTGAGAAAGACAAACAGAGAAAGTAAAAGAGCAAGAAAAAGACAGCCAGATAGACAGCCAGATAGAGAGTAAGAAATGAGAGAAATATAAGAGTAAGAGACAGACAGACAGAGTGGCAGAGAATTTAGAATTATATATTTCCATCTTCATCGTAAGATTTAAAACCAGACACAGGAATGTAAATGATGTTGAATCTGTCCACTGCGTGTGTGTGTGTGTGTGTGTGTGTGTGTGTGTGTGTGTGTGTGTCCAGACAGGAAATGAGGAGGATAAACAATTATGCTGCTGCAGCCTCACAATTTAATTCGAGCTGCTTTGAGATAGTGGGTTTCTAATAGGAAATGGAATACTGTTTGAATATAGAAGAGGAGTGTCGTCTTTACAACGATGGGTTTTAGAGAAAAAAGCAGAACTGGCGCTTGTTGTTCGAGTGTGTTTGTTTCTCCCTGTGTTTATAGTCAGCATAGGATAAGTGTAGCAGAAAAACCACTGAAAATACACTGAAAAGGCATTATGAGTGGTGAAGTGAACAACTCTGATTATCTCTTCATCATGGCACCTGTTAGTGAGTCTGGTATTTTAGGCAGCAAGTGAAAATTTTGTCCTCAAAGTTGACGTGTTACAAGCAGGAAAAATGGGCAAATGTATGGAGCGATTTTGACAAGGGCCATATTGTGACGTCTAGACGTCTGGGTCAGAGCATCTCCAAAACTGCAGCTCTTGTGAGATGTTCCTGTTCTGCAGTGGTCAGTATCTATCCAAAGTGTTTTAAGGAAGAAACAGTGGTGAACCTGCGACAGGGTCGTGGGCGGCCCGAGGCTCAGTGGTGCACGTGGGGAGTGAAGGCAGACAGACGAGCTCCTGTAGCTCAAACTGCTGAAGAAGTTAAAGCTGTTGATGTTTGACGGGTCGGGAATGTTTTAGCAGCAAAAGGGGACCAACACAATATTAGGCAGTTGGTCTTAATGTTCTGCCTGATTAGTGTATATACACACTATATGGACAAAAGTATTGGGACACCTGCCTTTTTCATCCATATGTGGTTCAGTTTATTTGGGCTGTTATGGTATGCACCTCAATCTGAATATGTGTGTGTGAGTGTGTGTGTGTGTGTGTGTGTGTGTGTGTGTGTGTATGTGTGATTGTAAGTAAAAGAGAGAGAACATGCTTCTAGTAATCACAGAGGAAGTTACAGAGGAACAAACCTTCACCTCTATTGTTTTTTAAACGTATTGACTAGTACACCATTGTTTCCACGCCTAATTACTGCAGTACGTTTTTTTCCACACACACGGTCCCACGTTAAACATACCGACTCCTTCATATAATGCGGAAGTATCATAGGAGGTGATGATTATTTGGCTGACCACACACACACACATTAGCCTGACAGGAGCAGCATGAGTCAGTTGCTGCTGCCTGAGGTCAAGAATAGTGAACCACATTCTCACACACACACACACACCTATAAAAGTGAGCCAAGTTGGAAGCATACACAGGCAGGTCAGTTGCCCACACACACACAACCCCACCCAGTAGCCACATTCTCTTGTTTTAACACACACACACACACACACACACACACACACACAAACACACATTTACAACTGAGCCAACTTGGAAGCTTACAGAGCCAGGTCAAATGCCCTCATACACACACACACATATATATATACACACACACGCACAATTCCACCCAGTAGCCACATTCACATACACATACACACACACACACACACACACACACACATTTATATAGCCAGAGACAACAAATCTCCACATTCCAGAGTGCTCACAAACAGTTGCACAGTCAGATTTTAATGTGTTTACACACTGGCACAGTTGAGCCCAGTTCACACACACCCAGATATGCAAGGCCAAGCTTCCTGCCCTGACACACACGCACACTCACAACTCTTTAATATACACTGACAGTTTTTTCTGAATGACATCATGGCTTTGGTGAACCTCAGCACTGCTGCTCCTCAGATAGAGCTCTCATTTAGTGTGGGGGCGTGTGGGTGTGTATGTGTGTGTGAGTGCGTGCGAGTGCGTGTGTGTTGTCTTTGGCAAACAAACCCGATCCGTTGCTCACTGCTTTTATGTCATTTGAATATGTGAAGCAGCCGAGGATTGAATATTGTGCAATTTACAGATTTTAAGTATGAATTGATTCAACTTTTTAGAAATTTCCCCACTGTAGGGCAAAAAAAGATACTTATTTATATAAGATATAAGATCATATTTTATTTATATTCCTTAAAAAATATATTGCAAAGAGGCCACACCTCCTTCACTGTGAATAACTAATACAGAGGCCACACCTCTTTCACTTTGAATAACTAATACAGAGGCCGCGCCTCCTTCACTGTGAATAACTAATACAGAGGCCACGCCTCCTTCATGTTGAATTACAAATACAGAGGCCACACCTCTTTCAATGTGAATAACTAATACAAAGGCCACACCTTCTTCGTTATAATTAAAATGTACAAAGGCCACACCTCCTTTAATGTTTAGGAAGGATGTGATGGTGAAAGATGGGAAAGAGGGCTGGAATATAGTATTGAAGAGAGAGAGAGAGTGTAAATGACAGGGAGAGAAAGTGAAAAAAGAGAAGAATAAGGAGGTTGATGAAGGGAAGGAAAGATGGCCAAAATAAAGGCGGGAATAGTGAAAGTGAACACAAGACAGAGAAGATAAAAAGAGGGATAGAATGGAGAGATAGGAAAGAGAAATGAGAGGATGGAAGGAGAAGTAAAAAAAAAATAGAAAAGGGTAAGAGATCAGGCAGGCAGGAACAAGATATATGAAAGAAAAAGAGAAAAGAATGACAGAGGGAGAAAAAGAAAAGAAAGCAGACGTAATGGAGACGCGACCGTTAAGGGTGTTGTAACAGTGTTTATATCCTTGAGTGCTCACTTACGTAATGGGTGTGTGTGTGTGTGTGTGTGTGTGTGTGTGTGTGTGTGTGTGTGTTGGCAGGCGTGCAGGATTTGTCAGGTTGATGAAGTGTGTAAAGCAGAAAGAAGGGAAGAGGGAGGGGGACTTCTTCAGTAAATGTTATGACGGTAGGGACTGTGTGCTCTCTTTCTCTCTCACACACACACACACACACACACACACACACACACACACACACACACACACACACACACATAAACACATAAACAATTGCACACTTTCACTGTAATTATAATGCTCTTACATAAGGCCAGGTATTACCCTAAGTAAGATGATGTGAAAAACGTGTGTGTGTGTGTGTGTGTGTGTGTTAATGTGTGTCTCAACAGTTTAAGACTGTACCAGTCCTGTACATTTGCTTTGAACACACACACACACACACACACACGGCACAGACGTCACTGTGTGAAAACTGCGTAAGAAGAGAAGATCTGCAGACATCCGAGAGATGTGTGTTTATGTTCTGTGTTATAGAGCATGAACACACACAGTGTGTGTGTGTGTGTGTGTGTGTGTGTGTGTGTGTGTACGTGCGTGCGTGCCTGCGTGCGTGTGTGCACTGAAATACATTTTGAATGGTCCTAATACATCTCATGATATACTGGAACATTCTGCTGCTCATTACAAGGTGCCACAGCCCCATCGGCAGTGTATTATTTTTAGAATTTTCCCCTGTTCCTCCTACCTGATTAGAACTTCTTCATTTGCCCTCTTAGAACCTTCCAGTATCTAATTCGCTTCATTCAATTGTTCCCTGTCCCTTTTGCACCACAGGATTTTCCCCTTTTTTTTCTGCCCCAGTTGAACTTTTCCCTGTCCCTTCTGCTATATTGGAAATATATCTGTTGCTTTTGCCCCATTTGAACTTTTCTCTGCCTTTTCTTCCCCATTAGAAATGTACCTTCTGCCCTAATCGAACATTCCTGTGTTCTTTCTGCCTTAGTGGAACTTCTCTAAAATATCCCATTCAAATTTTTACTATTGTTTTCTGTTCTTTCTGCTCCAATAGAACTTTCCACTGTGCCGTCTGACCTATTAGAACATTCTACTGTCTATTACATCCAGAACATTTTTCTGTCCCTTTTGCCCCATTAGAAACTTTTTTCTGTCCCTTCTGCCTCTTTAGAACAATTGCCTGTCCCTTCTGCCTCTTTAGAACAATTGCCTGTCCCTTCTGCCCCATTAGAAAAACATATTTGTCCCTTCTGCCCCATCAGAATTTTTTTTGTCCCTTCTGCCCCATTAGAAATATTTTTCTGTCCCTTCTGCCCGTTGGAACATTTTTCTGTCCCTTCTGCCCCATTAGACACATTTTTCTGTCCCTTCTCTCCCCCATTAGGATTTTGTTAGTCTCCCTTCTGCATCATTAGAAAAATTTTCTGTCCCTTCTGCTCCATTAGAACATTTTCTGTCCTTTCTGCTCCATTAGAACATTTTCTGTCCTTTCTGCTCCATTAGAACATTTTCTGTCCCTTCTTCCCCATTAGAACTTTCTTTTGTCTTTTTTGTCCCAGTGGAACCTTTTATTATCTCTTTTAACCCAATTAGAACTGTGCTCTTTCCTGTCTGACCCATAGAAAATTCCACATTCTTTCTGCCCCTTATAACCTTTTGCCCCTTTTGCCCCATTCAAATCTCCTCTGTCAATGAGGCCATGTTTAAAATGTCACTTCATCCAAATATCACATATCTGCCCCACATATGAAAATGTTATCATCTAAAAAGAAAGTTGTCTTGTCCCTGATATGACCTCTTGCCCCAAATACACTGATCTACTGCCCCATTTGCCTCGTTAGTGTGTTTATTTCTGCCTGACTGGTGTGAAGACCTTGTTGTACCTAGCACTGCTCTCACTTACTGTAATGAAAGTGTAGCCTTGAGAGATAAACAGTGTTTATATCACTCACACACACACACACACACACACACACACACACACACACATACACACACACACACACACACCTGGTGCTTTGTCCTGTTCATGATAAACACTTGCCCTGATGTCCACTTCAAAGCAAAAAGACGAGTGGAGGAGATAATGCTTTGATGCTCTGCTGCCTCCCTCTCTCTCTCTCTCTCTCTCGCTCTCTCTCTCTTTCTCTCTTACACACGTGTCTTAGAATCATGCATGTCGTTCCCTCTTTTTTTAGGTTGTTTATTTACTGCTTCTGTTTTTGTGTGTTCATTCCGTTTATGTTCTACTGCCCCAGATGAACATTCAGCCCCTACAGCATTTTACAATGTTTACTGAATGTTCCCCAATTCATTCTGCCCTATTCCAAATTTCCCCTTGGGGAAAAATTAATTCTATTGTTAGAATGTTCCATAGCCTCTTCTGCCCCATTAAAACATTTAAATAATCTGCTCTGCCCCATCAGAACAACCCAATATCTATACTGCCCCATCAGAACAACCCAATATCTTTTCTGCCACATTAGAACAGCCAAATATCTCTTCTGCCCCATTAGAACAGCCCAATATCTCTTCTGCCCTTTTTGAACAGCCCAATATCTCTTCTGTCACATTGGAACAGCCCAATATCTCTCCTGCCACACTAGAACAGCCCAATATCTCTTCTGCCCCATTAGAACAGCCCAATATCTCTTCTGCCCCATTAGAACAGCCCAAAATCTCTTCTGCCACATTGGAACAGCCCAATATCTCTCCTGCCACACTAGAACAGCCCAATATCTCTTCTGCCACATTAGACCAGCCCAATATCTCTTCCTCCCCATTAGAACAGTCCCACACCTTTTCCACCCCATTAGAACAGTCCCACATCTTTTCCACCCCATTAGAACAGTCAAATATCTCTTCTGCCCCATTAGAACAGCACAATATCTTTTCTGGCCTTTTAGAAGAGCCCAATATCTCTTCCTCTCCATTAGAACAGTCCCACATCTTTTCTGCCCCATTAGAACAGTCCAATATCTTTTCTGCCCCATTGGAACAGTCCCATATTTTTCTGCCCCATTAGAACAGCCCAAAATCTCTTCTGCCACATTGGAACAGCCCAATATCTCTCCTGCCACACTAAAACAGCCCAATATCTCTTCTGCCACATTAGAACAGCCCAATATCTTTTCCTCCCCATTAGAACAGTCCCACACCTTTTCCACCCCATTAGAACAGTCCCACATCTTTTCCACCCTATTAGAACAGTCAAATATCTCTTCTGCCCCATTAGAACAGCCCAATAACTTTTCTGCCCCATTAGAACAGCCCAAAATCTCTTCTGCCACATTGGAACAGCCCAATATCTCTTCTGCCACATTAGAACAGCCCAATATCTCTTCCACCCCATTAGAACAGTCAAATATCTCTTCTGCCCCATTAGAACAGCACAATATCTCTTCTGGCCTTTTAGAAGAGCCCAATATCTCTTCCTCCCCATTAGAGCAGTCCCACATGTTTTTTGCCCCATTAGAACAGTCCAATATCTCGTCTGCCCCATTAGAACAGTCCAATATCTTTTCTGCCCCATTGGAACAGTCCCATATTTTTCTGCCCCATTAGAACAGTCCAATATCCCTTCTGCCTCATTAGAACGTTCCTCTATCACTTTCGCCTCACTGGAATGTTCCACTATTCCTCCTCCCCTAGTTTAAATTTAATTTTTATTTTCTGCCCCATTAGAACAGTTTACTATCCTTTCTGCCCCATTAAAACTTTCTCACTTCTTCCTCACTGGTATGTTCTACTGTTCCTTCTGCCTCATTGGAATGTTGCACTTCCTTTTTCACCCTATTGGAAAGTTCTTCTGTCTTTTCTCTTCCTCACTGGAATGTTCCCCTATCCTTCTACCTCATTGGAATGATCTACTATTTCTTCTGCCCATTAGAATGTTCCAATCTCTTTTATTCTCTTTACCGTTTTTATTTTGGGCCCGGTACCACTCGAGAACCAAAACCTATTCAATCTTATTTGCCACAGAACAGAACAGAACTGCAAACCGTAAGGTCAGAGGTCACGTTGTGAACGAGCACGCAGTGTGCCACTGCCTGAATGGAAGAATGCTCTGATTTATGCTGGAGTGCTGACGGGGATCCTCGTCCTGCTCTGCTTCCACTCAACCTCTTAAGCGTGTTTGTTTTTAGCCCTGACAGAGATGGCACTTTATCCTGCAATAATATCCTCCGCATCATCCTCGCGCGTCGCTAACGACAACGTTTACTCAAGCACAGAGCCCACACGCTGACAAAAACCGCTACGCTAATACGTAATCACCCCCTTCCCGTACCACACGCATTCTATTTACAACAAGCAAAGCGCTAAGATTTACGGTTACTTCCTGTTCTGGTTTGCGTTGTAGCAGCTACGAACGCGAGCTCCCTCGCTAATTCCCTCGCTAACTCCCTCGCTAACCTTCATTTCATTAACCTTTTTCTCTATTTTGCAAATGAATAAGCAAAAAAACTTTAAAAACTCAGAACAGTGACACTGAAGACTCCTTTTATAAATGTCCTTGTGAATGTAATGCTGTTACTATGGAAACGTAACAGTGATTTCTATCTATCTATCTATCTATCTATCTATCTATCTATCTATCTATCTATCTATCTATCTATCTATCTAATCTAATGTAATCTATCGTCTGATTCTCAGGTGGGATGGTGAGAGGGGGGAGTGTGTGAGGAGATGGGCTGCGCCTCGGCTAAGCAGGTATCGGCCGTGCCGAGTGACGACGAGGGCCGAGGAAAAGCCTACAGCAACGGAGACGTCTACTCCGGTCAGTCTCGTCTCTCGTCCCTTGCTCTCTCTCGCTCTCTCTCTCTCACTCTCTCTCCGTCTGTCGTTTTTAATCTATCAATCTTGCACATACACACACTCATACTGGCTGTGATGACATGCTGGTTTTTGCGTCTCGCTCAAAGACACAACTCTGAATAGTGCCTGTCCGCCCCACACACACACATTTGCATCTAAAATCAGTCACGAAATCATTTCCTCAGCTAATGGTGCCACCGTTCTTTATGGTGAGATTTTCTCCTCCTCTTTCCGGGGGCTGCCTGCTGCTGTGTTCTTTATAAAGCTGCAACACTGTTACCTTGAGTAGAAATTGGCACAACGACTGTGAAAGCAAGCTGTGTAGGTGTGCTGGCGAAGCTAGCAAGCAATGCTAATCGCTTAGAAAAAAACGCAGGCACGATATGTTCTCGGTTCATCTCGAATTAAATCCAGTCTCTGTACACACATGCGCGCTCTTCAAGTGCACGCAGTCCATCAGCTGAAGCGTGTTCAGTGTCTTGACGTAGCAGTTTTTTCGAAAGCTATACGGGTTGCAAGTAAAATATGATTAAATACGACAAATAATGTAATTTCTGACAACGTTCTGTGAAAAATTGCACTGAAAATGTAACTTAGGCTCGTTTTTCTGATTACTAACATCCAAAATGGACTTCGGAGTTCAAGACTTTACTGTAGCCGGCCAGTATAGAACCTCAGGGACATTTTGGCTTTTTAGCGTCCACACAATTGTATTTTCTGATTATTTAGAATAAAAGAACATCTCTTATCCTGTCATATACAGTGTGTCACGTTGATATACGACATAAATGTTGTTAGTACCTCTGTTGTCTGGTCCACTTTTTAGGGAATTTGGATTGTATTTACTGTATATAACGTAGCAGTTGAGAAAGCAGTGGCAATAGCGAAGTAGTAGCTCAGTGGTCAAGGCTTTGGGTTATTGATCAGCAGGTCAGGGGTTCAAGCTCTAGTACAGCTAAAAGCCAAACTGCTTCTGTTGGACGCTTAAACAAGGACTTAACCCTCTTTGCTCTCATGGTTGACCATGCTTACTCTTTCTAACAAGCTGGGATATGTAAAGAAAGGATTTTCACTGTGCTGTAATGTAAATGTGGCAAGTAAAAAGCCTCTTCGAGGTTTTGCTCTTGTGAAAGTTTGGTGGTACTGGGAATTAAACTCTGATCAGAAGTCCAAAATCCTATCCACTGAGTTTTCACTTTTCAGTAGAGAAGAGGGGTTCGTGGCAGTTAACGTCCGTGGTGTATCGTTTGAACAGCATAAATGGCAGAAAACAGCCTGCCATGCCTTTCCTAAACACTCCACAAGCTCGTAGCGACTCTCCATCATACTAAGTACCAACACCTGGCGCTCATCACCACTCGGCCCCATATAAGCACCTACTCTTCCCATAGTCGTTGTTCGTTCTACTAGATCACTAAGGAGAACATTCTAGGACCTACTTATTCACGTTCGCAGGAAATTTCCCTTTCTCGGATGTTCCGAGATTCATTGGACTTTGCCTTTTCAGAGGTATTGTCGGATTACATGGACTTTCACGGTACCGTTGGATTATACCCAAGTGTATGGTGTTTCTGGGTGGCAGATTAAAACCTCGCCTTCTGTTACTTTGGTTTTCGGCCACGTCTCTCCGAACCATGACAATAAAACCAATAAAATATGTATGTTTTATTGTTTTTTTGTCACACCTTCGTTGTATATTCATGAAAAACAGACTGGAATTTTTATGCACCATTTTATATATATATTTATATTTATATATATATATATATATATATATATATATATATAATTAAATTACAATAAACATAAAAAGTAATGAAAATGATCAAATACACACTACTGTTTGTGACATTCATTTCATTTTTTTATTAAAAAAATATATAAAACAAACAAGAAGGAGACAAAACAAGCCTATGAACATATTTTCACTGAGTTTCCTGTCAGTGTCTTTAAGCTGACTCTCAAGCGAAACGCTATTAAATGTATTTTGTGTTCGTGAAAAGTCTTTACCTGAGGAGATGATTTTTGTTGTGAAGTTGCAGTATGGAAAATAGCGAGTGTACATCGAATGTTCACTCGAAATGAGAGTGCATTACAGATATAAACGAGCTAATGTTCCTCACTCGGAATCGCACTGTACGATGACCCCTGATATACACCTGAGGGCACCTGATGACACCTAATGACACCTGATATAGTGCACTGTATAGGAGATCTGGAGTGGTTTCGAGGACAGCTAAGGAAAGGATGTTCACTGCTTGTGTATTAGTTTAGCGTACGACTAGACAACAAGCTGGAACGCACGACATTTAAAATGTGCTTAAACGCGTGCGTAAGTGTTAAACTACTACATTCAGCTATTGTATTTGTGCAAGATTGTGTAGAAGGTGAGCAAAACCGATCCTACGTAACAGTGTCAGCTAGCCTGTATGCTAATAGCTCGCCGTCGTGATAGATGTCGGTTGTCTTTATACATTTCAGAGACAAATATCTACTGTCGAGGTGTTCGCATTATGGGAATGTAAACCGTTGCCCTGTCTTTCTGATGAAACAGTCGTCTGGCGAGATCAATCCGGTAAGCGCGGTGTACGGGGTGCTCTGAAACGCATTCCTGATGAGTAGGTGCTGATATTACACCGTTTTAAATTAGAAAAGTGTCAGCCGTGAAGTGTGAACATGCAGCGCTCGGAGCTGAGAGAGATTGGCATGGCTCGGCTGTTATGTATAGCACTTTTGAAGCTAATAAGTGGGAGTTCTGAGGGATATATTGTGTACATCAGCAGTCGTTTCGAAGCGAGAAGATGATATAATGTCCTTGTTGTGAGGTTTCAATAGTTGCGATTTGAGTTTTTACAGTGTTTATCAGTCCAGGCAACATTTCCTTTTGTAAATGATGATTTTATAATCCTTGTTTTTGTCCCTGATTCGTGTTAAACACCTGCACTCAGTATTAAGTTTTCAATCAACTGCAAGTTCCCACAAAGTCAAAACTGAATTTTTTTTTTCTGAGCTAACATGTGACAAGATTTACATTCAGATGATTCTGTAAAGAAGTCATATCCAAAAGCACGTGTTTGTCAGTTATGGTACAGATAGTTAGAATTTATTTATTTGTTTTAGACAGACACCAAATCATCAATTTATATAAGTACCTTCTAATGCATGGCCCCTTTCACAAACAGGTTTTTTAGTCCAAAAAAAACCCTGAAAAAAATCCAGATGTTCTTTTTCTGTTCTGTCTCGAGAAAGACGCAGCTCTGCCTCTGCCATGTTAATCTGTATTCTATGTGACTCTCAGGACACACCTCTGTCTCCGCAGCAGCGGTGCTGAGAGAACGCCCTCGAGGAATAGTTTAGCGAAGAGACATCGATCTACATATAAAATATCGGTCACAAAATATTGGTCACTTTCTAAATAAAAAAAGGATTGCGCATCTACAAATTTTTTGTTCTTTTTTACTGGAAAGTGCCTTGTGCTCCTTTTGGTTGCTGTAAGGGGTTATATGAATAAAATTTGACTTGACTACAAATAATCGACGCACATATGTTAAAAATAATGCATCGCTATACAAATGCCAACTTCGATCCGATGCAGCCTTTTTATTATTGATGTATGACATCAATAATAATGATGTTAATTGATGTTAATGGCAAAATCCTAGATTGAAATTTGCACCATTGTAGAATGATTTGTAAAATTTTCATTTCTTTTCATAAATCGCTTTTTTTTTTACATTATGAATCGGTGAATCTTACCATCCCTACAGCAGACATGGCCGCCATAGACTCAGACTCCCATAACATCCCAGACACTTATCCCAGACACATTGTGAAGTATATGCTCACTGTGGTTTAACATTACAAAGCCTTTGCTACTCTGTTAGATTCTTTGCTACCATATTGTTTTAATGCCCTATCGACATTAATTCTGTTCGGCTGAACTCTGCTTGTTATTTTATTCCTATAGGAGATACAATACATACAATACAGGAATATACAAACTATATAAACAAAAGAATTGGCACACCTGACGTTTCCAGCCATATGTGGTTCTTCCCCAAACTATTACCACAAAGTTGAAGGCACATTTTCCCTTCAGTAACTTTTACTAAAACCCATGTGACTGAATGAATCTCCACAAACCTCCATACTCCAAAATTTAATAAAACATCTTCCCAGGAGAATTGGAGCAGCAAATGGGGACTTGGTGTGAAATGGGACATTCGAAAAGCACATACAAATCTTATAATCAGGTGTCCACAAACTTTTGCCTATATAGTGGAGTTCATTCGCTCATTGTGTTCGGTTGGAGTAAAAACTTAGCGTGCGTGAACAACAAAATCAATAGGTCCTTAACAAAGCGGTTAAGCGTGAACACGCTATCGATCACACGCGTTTACGGTTCCTCCAGCAGGTTTTTACTATCATTAAAGACGCACCGTGGTCACGACGTTCCAAAAAAACTCGATATTAATATTTCAGTGCAGAGTCACAATCATCAAGCGGCGATTACCGGGAGATTGACTCACGCAGAGGAGCCCACTCACTGATATCTGACGAATGAAATAACCTCCACGGCGTGACTGGAATCGATCGGGTGCTGCGTGCACAGCCTTTATTTTATGCGAGACGACGGTTTCGTCGAGGAGCCGAACAGGCGCATCGGGGTCGAATAGGGAATTCTCTGCAGGGGTTTCTTCAGGAAGCTGATGAGCAGAGGTGTGAAGAGAAGCTGATAAACATACGCGAGTGAACGTATAGATATTTTACTGCAATATTTATAAAAGTTCAGCCACGTAATTCAATTTGACTCGAGTGAAAGTTGTAGAGTATCTAATTTTAATAGTAACTCGTCGGCTGCGGAACAAATTTGCTCACGTTATGAGAACAAAAAATGTTTCATAACTCGACTCTCGCAATGAAGCTGGTGAGCGCTTCAGATGCATGAAGAGTCTCGTATCAGCTTGTCATAAAGTGCCCTTTAAATTGTTCACTTTTTCACTTTCTGTGCATTTTAAGCCTAAATCATGGGTCCTAAAGTGATGAAAAATGGCCTGTATGCATTTTCTTTATTCCTTATACAATACAGTATTGCCTTAAAAATGTTCGGTCTTTATCAATTTCAGCACTCGTCACCAGTTCCAGAAGTGCTGAGGTACTACTGTAGTGGTCCATTGAACGTAGGCACAAAAGTGCACTGGTCCTCAACACATGCACATGTTAGTGAAAATCCAAAACCAGTTTTATTTCCTAAAATACAAATCAAATTGTACACCTCAACACTGCGTTAACAACATTAAGATCAACACAACAGACTCTTCACCATGGCAGAATGAATTAAAACAAACAAAGTAGTAAAGCAATGTTTCCAGAAGGAATCTGGAATGAACAAATAAAACGACAGGATTACAGCACCAAGTAGAAGAACCGAAAGTTTTCAGTGGACCAATCAAATTTGAGTACCGTAATTTTCGGACTATTGGGCGCACCCAAATATAAGCCGCACCCACTGAATTTTACAAAGATTTTATTTTGGACATAAATAAGCCACACCTGTCTATAATCCGCAGGGTTAGGGGGGTCTACACTGAAACTAATGAACTATACACAGGCTTAAATGAAAGACAGTGTCTGTTACACGGCTTGTATCTAAGCAGTAACCTACCAAGAAAGTCGTTGTTCACTGTCTTCCTCCTTCCTTTCACAACTATTTCTCTCTAGAGTTTATCTTTTAGCATTGTCATGCGTTTCAAAATCACAATCCGTGAATCTTTTCTCCCGATGCCGTGCAGCTCAGAACACAGGTGAAGTGTGTTTTCATGCCCGGTTGTTTTCAGCGTGACGAATGATTCGCATTTCCTGTAGACAGTCCGAGTGAGCGGCAGGTCAAACGTCAGAGGAACATCATCCATATTTATGATGTGGTGCGGCCCGAATCAGTGGGAGCGCATCTGATTTAATATAAAGAGTTTCATTGGTTCACTTGAACCCGTTCGCCAATTTTATTGGTCTAATGTTATGGGGTTCAGTTTTTTGCTTGTAAAACCGGGAAAAACCCAGGAAAAATCCATAAATTAGCCGCTTCATTGTTTAAGCCGCGGGATTCAAAGCGTGTGGAAAAAAGTAGCGACTTATAGTCTGGGGAATACGGTAAATCATTTTCGATAAAGTCAGTGCTGAATGTGATTTAATGCACCTCTCAGTCTCAGAGAGGGACAAAATTTTCAAGTTGTTTCGAGTGTTTGGAATTTATTCAAGATCTTTCGGACTGAAAACGAAGCCAGCGATGCTAAAAAGTCGCTCTCAAACAAAGTATTTACTTCACTATTTTACACATCAGATGGTCACAATACGATATTGTGGCTTTGCGAAACCTGGAGAAATCAGGATCATATTCGGAAAAACGAAAGAAAATTTAAATTCCTTTTTTATGTTCTAAATAATAAAATGGTATTTATATTGAGAATCTAAATGACAATATCACACAAGTGCCAAGAAATTCTCGATTGGAATTGTGCATAATTGTATCATTTTTATTGCTTTTCATAAATTGCGTTGTTTTTTGTTTGTTTGTTTTTTTCCTTTCTTTTTTGAAGCGTCATGATTTGATTGGATATCGCAGTAGGACGCCTCCTCTTACCCATCATGCATCTCTTTATCCCTCATTTTTTCTGCTGCGACAGTGTTACTTTTAAGTACGGATTATTGCAGGTGTGTGTGTGTGTGTATTTGTGTGTGTGTATTTATTGGACATGAATTGTCATGTATGTGTTTTTTTGTGTATGTGTGTATGTGAGAAAGTGTTTGTGTTTGAGAAAAAGATATGATTAATGTCAAGCGTGTGTGTCAGTGTGAAAGAGAGAGAGAGAGAGATTGAGTGTGTGTGTGTGTGTGTGTGTGTGTGTGTCTGTGTGTATATTTGTGTTTGTATTTATTGGATATGAAGGTCAACATGAAATGTATGTGTTTTTGTGTGTGTGTATGTGAGGAAGAGAGTGTGTGTATTTGTGTGAATATATGTGTTTGAAAGAGAGAGTGTGTGTGTGTGTGTGTGTGTGTGTGTGTGTGTTTGAGAAGAAGATATGATTAATGGCAAGCGTGTGTGTCAGTGTGAAAGAGAGAGGGAGAGAGATTAAGAGTGTGTGTGTGTGTGTGTGTGTGTGTGTGTGTGTGTGTGTGTTTGTGAATAAATTCAACAGATTATGGAACATTAG
>MU574226.1:5349127-5369127 GCA_024362625.1 Silurus asotus | reverse complement strand
AACAAAACCAGGCTTCACAAAGAGGTGCCAGGAGCCAACGCCAACAAGGCCAAGTGAGTGTTTGTTTGTGTGTGTGTAGGAGAGAGAGAGAGAGAGAGAGAGAGAGAGAGAGAGTGTGTATGTGTGTGTGTAAAAATCTTGCATTCACACTAATGAGTGACTCAGGAACGTTCTCAGCAGCCCAGGATCTCTTGATACATTGAAACAGGAAGAATCAGAACTAATTTTAGTTCCTGGTTTGCAGTTCCAGGAATCTGTTTAGTTCCTGCTTCAGATTCTTTTTCTTTGTGTATGTGTGTGTGTGTGTGTGTGTGTGTGTGTGTGTGTTTGTGGGAAGGGGGGCTTTGTTGTCCTGAGAGTCTCTGATTGGTCAAACACACAAGAAAATTTGAACCGTTTCAGCTAAATTTACATTTATACATGTCCTTATCCAGAACAACTTACAATTGTGCAGTTGAGGCTTAGGGGCCTTGCTCAAGGGCCCTGCTGTGGTCCCTTGGTGGTGGCCAGGGATTTAAACTTGTGACCTTCTGATCCAATACCTTAACCGGTGAGCTACCGCTTGTGTTTAACGCATTAAGAAAAATACACTACTGCGACGGTTCCTGAAGACCCTGGGAACATGGAGGGAGTCGAGTCTGAGGTTTTTGCTTTGTTTTGCTAGGTGTTTATCTTCTAAATGGTCCACCATAGTAGATCATCCGTCTCCAAACCACCCTGTTCTCTACATCTGCCTCTTTTAACTCGACTACCTGCATGTCTTTTCTTACCAAATTCATAAAACTCATCCTTGGCCTTCCTCGGTTCCTCCATTGTCAGCCTTCTTCTAGCGAGATTCCCCATGTGCAGAGGAGGGACGTTTTGGAGACGTCCTCTAATGCACTCGTTTCTAATTCTGTCTATCCTCGTCACTCCTGATCAAAATCGCAGCATCTTCAGCTCTGCCACTGTCTCTAAACCATACCACATCGCAGGTCTCACCACAGTTCTATAAACTTTCCTTTTCACTCTCACACTCTTCTATCACAAATTATTCCTGCTATCACTCTTCTCCACCCACTCCACCCTCCCTGCACTCTTTTCTTCACTTCTCTAATAGTGATGATGTTCATTCAATTAAAAAAAATAAGTAAATAATACAAACTACGCTCCTACGTTGTTATAATGAAAACAAGCTTCCTCCCAGACCGACATTTAAACCGAGATCAGAAGCGGCTGATGCTATTTCTTGAGTTATTAGCCTTTTTAAATAGTTGGATTCTCATGCTAAACATGCCCGAAGTTTTAGAAAAC
The DNA here is from genome assembly GCA_024362625.1 of Silurus asotus. Lineage (NCBI taxonomy): Eukaryota > Metazoa > Chordata > Actinopteri > Siluriformes > Siluridae > Silurus > Silurus asotus. The sequence goes on along the minus strand of MU574226.1, from coordinate 5,367,834 downwards.
AAAATTACACTCCAAATGCAATTGTAAGGGCACTTATCCCAGAAGAGTGAGCGCACACCCACCACCATGCTTCATTTGCAAAAGGACATCTCCAAAGAAGTGCGTTTTTTTCCCTTGATGTTTAATTTCAGGCTCGGGAACTGATTCTGGATCAGAAACGTACAGCTGGATCTCGCTGTAAGCCGTAGTTTATTTAGGATTGTAACCTTTTCCTGTTTTATTTATATTGATGCAAAAACACCCACACTGGGACCCAAGCTGGGCGGTAGCTATTCCCTTCATTCCAACATTTTTTAGTCTAGCAGGGAGGATATGATCAATGGTGTCAAAAGCTGCACTTAGGCCAAGCAAAAGTAGACACAACCCTGGTCAGAGGACAGAAACATGTAATTTACCACTTTAACCAACACCGTCTCTGTGCTATGATGAGGCCTAAATCCTGACTGATACATTTCTAAAATTTTGGAAATACAAGGGTCAAGGTCAGGTTTAACTGGCAGTTTAAAGAATTCAGGAATAAAACCAGTGCTGATGGAAGAGTTTGTTATTTTTAATAAGCTGGCTTTGTGCACATGGGCACTGCCTTTTTGGAAAAGGTTTGGGTTTCCAAGAGTGCAAACTTTCATTATCCAAACACGAAATGGTAAAAAAAAAAAAATGGCTACAAAATGGTTAACTTCCTGTTGGAGTCCAATTTTAAAAATGCAAATTTCTACCGAATAGATGCATTTATTATTCACATATACAAAACAACACATTAAAATAATTTCTTTGCATATCCCAGCCTATTGTTGGGGCCGGGGTGCAGGATTAGCCGTGATACAGCACCCCTTAAGCACAGTTAAGGGCCTTGCTCAAGTGCCCAACAGGGGGGGGGCTTATTTCCCCCCCCACCTTCTGCTCAGAACCCAGAGCCTTAACCATTGAGCTACCACTTTCCCCAAATGTGGTGAAACTGGATAAATAAAAGGTCAAAAATTCTAATATGGAGCTGTTAAGCCTCTGTGCCACACCCAGATTTAAGTGTTTGACCTTTTCTGAAATGTGCCATGTTTTATGAGTTTGTAAGCAACAACAACAAAAAAACACATACACACGTTCCTTCACATACTTCAGACTGCACTGATCTTAATACATTAAAAGAGGTTCTGGATGTATGTTTCAGGAACTAAAACCATGAAACTTTTCTTCCATTTCTTTCATGGAAACTTCAACACAAATGCGATACCCAAGTGGCGAGTCAGATCCTTTACTGGAGCGCGTTCCTGCACAAGGCATGCGATAAAAATAAACCCAAAGTGAGAAATTGAAATTCATACAGGTGTGTGAGCTGCTGCTCTGCAATAAACAACCAACAGTTTTTATCTCAGATTCGGTCTCAGGCGCCTGCATGCGTTGCTTTTCCTAAAGCGGTAAAATGATGCAACCGGCACACTTGTTATTTTAAGTAATGGCCCCTGTGTCCTATAAAGATTCTTTTCTCTCTACTTCTGTATTTTAATTTTTTTTTAATTACGTCAGCTTTCGAAAAGTGTTTTAAAAAATTAGACAATATTAATTGAGACTCAAAACAGATCCGATTGTGAACGTGGGGAATTTATTGTTTTGTATTTTTTTTCTGTTTTATAGGGATTTATTTAGTCTTAATCACTATAATAATTATTTGAAAAATATTTTACATTCATTCAATTTAGCCACACTTTATGCAAAAGTATCGGGACACCCGACTTTTTCCACCCACATGCGGTTCTTCTCCAAACTGTTACGTTGGAAACACACTTGTGTATAATGCCTTTGGAGGCTGCAGCATCTCGGAGACCCAAACCTGCTCCAGCGTGACAATGTTCCTGTGCACAAAGCAAACTCTATGTACAAACAGTGGATATAAAAAGTCTACACACCCCTGTCAAAATAGCAAAAAAAAAATCACACCAAAATAAACAATTTCAGAACTTTTTGTGACCTATAAATGTGACCTATAACTCGTACAACTCAATTTAACAAAAATGAAACCTTTTATGGAGAAGTAAAAGTGAAAACTGAAATAATGTGGTTACACAAGTGTGCAAACCTTAAAATAAGGCTTTGTTGAGGCACTTTTAGATTTTAGCGGGGGGGTATGAGTCAATCAGCTTCAGCAATATTTGCCCACTCTTTATAAAAACGCTAAAACAAAAACAAAGGTATTACAACAGGAAATTGGGATTACATGTGGAATGAAATGTTGTTGTGTCCATACCGTGTATGTCTGTGCATCTATGTACGAGAGAGAGAGAGAAATTTCTGCAAGATGGATGGAAAGAAAAGGTGTCGTTATTCTGTGCTTGTTGTAATGGAAAATTCTTGTGTGATGTCTCTTCCCCTCTCTCTCTTTCTCTCTCTCTCTCTCTCTCTCTCTGTCTCAGCATTCATACGTCAGAGAGTCAGCAGGAGTTCTTCAGAATGCTGGACGAGAAGATTGAGAAGGTGAGGGCGGAATGAAGGGATAGAGGGATGGCAGTACCGATGATGTAAATGCAGGAGGATGGAAGGAGAGAAGGGGAGGGGCTTGAGATTTTTTTGGAGATTTAAAGGGCCGGCACACTGTCTGTTCATCCTTCCAGAGAACTACGTGTCATGTTGGTTCCCATGGAAAATGATGACCGTGTGATCTGTCAGAAATGATCTGTCTTCTCATCTGTGGGTTTTTTTTTTCTTCCCTTCTTCTTTTTAACCATGTGAATTTATTCCTTTAACTTTGTGTCCATTCCGACACAATCTGTGTGATCTGACCCACTCGTACCGGTCTCGTGTTTTTCTGCTGATGAAATGATAGATCTAGATGTGTTATTGAACGGAGATATTTCCAATATTACAAAGATTAGCGTTTATAACTGTGTTGCTCACTACAGAATTTCGCTGAGTGTTTTATGGTCTTTTCAGACACGTGCATGTTCCTTTAGTTTCTATGCAACAAACCAGGTAAAACGCAAAAACACACAAGAACTGGAAATTAAAAGATTGAAAGAAGGTTCTGTCCAAATTTGACATTTCTAGCTTTAACAGAAGCTTTAACTTGTGTAAGATGGAGAACAGAAGAGAAGATCTGAGCAGAATGCCTCACCCCCACAGTCAAACATGTTGGTGGAAGCTTAATGGTTTGGGGTTGTTTTGGAAGTTTGGAGATTTATTCTGATACGTGAAAGAAACCAACATGGCAACCATTCCATATAACGACAAGAGAGAAATCAACTACTGAAAAACACCTTTGGCAAGTTTTACAAGAGGCGTAGTTTACAGTTTTTGTTTTTGTTTTTGTTTTCAACTGAATGTTTGAAGAAATGAACTGTCCAGATGTCAAGATCGTGTAAAACTGTTTTCATGCTAAGGGAGGATTTTTTTAATGAAAATAAAGTGGAACAGCCGAACATTTCTTGTCGCTTTGATCAAATTGCGAAAGCTTTTGTACATTCATTTAATCGATTGTGTAAAAGTGTCTGCTGTTTCCTACATTATCAGTTGTTTATGTTCATGTTGATCAAAAAATATTATTCTGGTTACAGTTTTAACTCCCAGAACATCTCAGCATCAGTTCATTGTATAAGTCATTAAAATGCTAAATGATTAAACCAGTTGTCAGAATCTGCCATCTAACATTTCTATTCAACTTTTTTTTTATTGTAAATGTGTTGAATTGATAAAATGTGCAGATGAATTTTGAATGTCACTAATGAAGGCATCGGATCAACCAATAATCAACCATTTCTCTAAAATAGGTCAAAGGTGAATCTCATGAACGTTCAATTGGAGAGTGAATACAGAAAGAACAAAACAAAGAATTACACATTCTAAAAATGGATGATGAACTAAGAAACAAACACACACTTGTACAGTACAGTAAACGTGTGTATCCTGCTCGGTCTCTTACACTCAATATAAATTAAATATGCAACCAAATAAATACATTTGTGCTGCTGATATTCATAGATGCCAAACCGGAGAAATTCAGCATCATTATACCCCAAACTGTAGTTTATATCAAGAAATCCTGACACGACTTAACCATTAGTTTTTTGTGAACAATGACTAAAGAACTTGTTATACTGATAAAAATTAGATGTTTATTGAAAAGAATACTTACTTTTGATCGATGAACTGAGGTTTTTTTTTGTTGAAAAGTTCAGGCTTTTGCAAGAAATCCAGTGTTGTGCTGTTTGTACACATTGTTTTGAGAAATGCATTTACTGGTGTACAAATATTAAGGGTGATTTGAGAAATGATCCAAAGCAATTGAGAAAAATGTTAATACTTACATGTGCATTTAAGTAATGCAGAGCATAGAACCAAGTCCAAATTTATTGACATGAACTGTATAATATTAAAAAAACAAAACAATATAAAAGTTCCCATGAGGCAAAATTTTGTTTTTGTGTCTACAATAAAAATGTCTGTTCAGACAATTCTGATCTCTGCATAAATAAACATATCAAGTCAGATAACGTTGTTTGCCCTCTTCCACATACACGAGTTCACAGAAGGCTACGATTGGCCAGTGGATTGACTGCTCCTAAATCTCAAATCCACAAGAATTTGTGTACAAGAATAATAATAACAGTAGTTTTTTCTTCACCACTTAATACTTCTCTCAACTCCAGTTATTCCTGAGGTGTTTCATATAATAATTAATGACACACTGGCACAAGGCTGGTTTGCTCATGTAAGCATTTTTCTCTTCTTTTTTTTTTTCTTCACACTTTGTGTGCACTGAGATGTTTGTAAAAAGTTCAGGATGATTTTTATGAAAATAAAAGAGGGAGAGACAGCTGTGCACAGGTGGGTGGGATCCTGAGTATGGGATAATGCTGTCATAAAATGCCGTTCTTGATGATGTAACTACGAAATATGAGCCGCGAGAGATTTCAGTCCAAAACAAAAACTTTTTAATCTGATTTATTTTTTAGACTCGATGAATACGAGTACGTTTTTTAACTTGATAAGAACTGGTTTTCTGATACTAACATCGCTCTCTATCCCCTTTTCTCTTTCTATCACTCTCAATCTATCACATTCTTCTCTTTTTTTGTCTTTTGTTCCCTAAATTTGTCTCTCCATCACGTTTCTCTCTGTCTCAATCTCAATTTATCCTATTCTCCTATTCTCTCATTCGATCTGTCTTTATCTCTTTCTCTGTCTCTCATTCAATCTCTTTCTGTCTCTTATTTAATCTGCCTCTTTCTCTCTCTCTCTCTCTTTCTGTCTCTCATTTAATCTTCCTCCCTCTGTCTGTCTTTCATTCAATCTGCCTCTTTCTCTCTGTCTGTCTCTCTCTCTCTCTCTCTCGCTGTCTCTCATTCAATCTGCCTCTCTCTCTCTCTCTCTCTCTCTCTCTCTCTCTCTCTCTCTCTCTCTCTCTCTCTCTCTCTCTCTCTCTCTGTAGGGACGAGACTACTGTTGGGATGAAGAGCGAACGAGAGAGAATGAAAGAAAAACAGAGAGAACATTCCCTTCTATGGAGTGAATTCAAATAAGTGTTTTTTCTCCAACTGTTCAGATTTGAGGTGTGTGTGTATGTGTGTGTGTGTGTGTGTGTGTGTGCGTGCACGTGAGTGAGAATGAGAAAGAGAGAGAAAGTAAAAGCAAGTAAGTCTGGGAGTTCCCCTTAAGAACTAGAACTTCGCCTCTTGTCCCTTCTCCTCCCTCCGTCTCCGGTGGAATAACGACTCGGACGTCTTGATTGACATCCATTCAGACGACCTGTCGAGGGAGGATTGAACCCTGCCCCCCACCCCCTCCTCCTGCCTCACCATGTTTGGTTGGTCCTGGATGCACAACTTCCTCCTCAACTGTGAAAGACAAAGAGAAGAAAGGATGAAAAAGGAAAACAGGATGTTTTTCTGCCCTTGGGATGAAAACACGGGATGAAAGGATGTAACGCAGAACAGTTTGCGTGTGCGTGCGCTCGATCTGTAAAGAAATACACAAAGGATATTTTACTAAGAGAGATATGAGGGAGTGGAAAGCTTCAAACTCCTGCCATTTGAAGGACATCTTTTTTTTTTTTCATTTGTGGAGTTTTGATTTCATCATTGTATTTTTGTTTGCTATTATTGTTGTTTTTTCATATCGTAGCATTTCCCCTTCAGACGAAAAGTTTAATGGGGTCGCACTGGGCCGCACTTACCCCATACACACCCTTCACACACACACACACACACACACTGAAATATGGAATGTGGCCAGATCTGACATCACACATCCCGTTTTTCAGTTCTCAAACCTGATTGGTCAAAAAGTGTTAAATGTTGTTACTAAACAGTGACAGTAGCACAAGTTATTGTTTCTATAGTAACTGCTCATTCATGGGGACTCGTCCAACAGACAACTTACATAATCTAAGGCTAATAATAAACAACGTGTAAGACGTGTAAATGTTGATATGGTGAAGGTTCCTGAAGGGACACTTTAACTCAACATGGATGGATGGATGGATGGATGGATGGATGGAGTCTCCAGGGTCAGCGCTTAATCAGACTTTTTGTCATAGTTTATGTTTGGAGAAGAGTCGCAGAGTAAATCTTTGGAGCTGCTATAACGTACCCGAGAGAAGAAACAAACTATACAAGACGTAATTGGTTGCAAAACATCAATGACTTCATAGATATGCTTCACAAGATCCTCAGGGATGGAAAATAAGACGAGCTGAACACACATTACAATATAATACAAACAATTTTTCTCACACGGTTACAGCAGTTTATTGATATTAATGACTTACTGAGCAAAATGTACCAGATTTTAATGATGATTTGAATGAAATTTTACTGAGAGATGTTTCTGTTTTGTATAATCCTCATCACCTGAGGTAAAAAAAGTCTTCTTTTCATTCGTTTCACACCCTGTTGATAAAATACTCTATGTGAACAAATGTTTGTGGACACCTGTCAATAAGATTCCCATTCCACTAGAGTTTGATGTGGGAGATTTGTGCTCATTGAGACACAAGGGCATTAGTAAAGTCAGATTTGGGACTACTAGTTCAAGGGGAGGGACATTTTCATGTTCGAAGACATTGTATACAATTGTGTGCCTCCACATTTATGCTAAAAGTCTGGGGAGAAAAGTCAGGTGTCCAAATACTTTTGTCAGTTATTGTATAATATAAGTGTGAAAGATTGGAAATAGAAATAGGACTATAAGCGATTTAAAGAAAAGCCCCACCCCTTTTCCTCTGTCTCTGCCAATCAGGTTCAACAAAATATCTTCCGGGGGTGGGGCTTGGATTATTGGGCGGGGTTACTTTTTTTAATTTAATTTTTTCACCAAAAATCACTCCAGGTGAATTTCGGTGGTGTTTTCCAGAATGTTCTGTAGCAGACTTGTTGTTTACCAGGTTTGGTGAATTTTCTGCCTCGTCAGCTGTTTTTAATCAAACAGATCTGGGAAATGTGGATCGTTGTTCTTTCCCTGAGTACATGTAAACAACATTTACATACAATGTGAAATTTTGGCAGAAAAACCACACACGAACACACACACACACACACACACACACACACGTGAGAGGTTTGTGAGGTGACAGTGCGAACTCCTGCTTCTGTTCTCTTTACTCATGAAACTGCTCCTTTTTTGGGGGATGATGTTATTTTCCAATAATTTTATATTAAATCTGAAAAAAGAGCAACCTCTTTTTTTTGGTGATTTATTCTAAACATTCTCTCTCTCTCTCTCTCTCTCTCTCTCTCTCTCTCACACACTTTCTCTCTCTCTTTTTCATCTTTCTCCCTGTCTTATTTGGTCTCTGTCTCTTCACATTTGTCTCTATTTCTTTGTTTGTGCCTCTCTTCTCTCTTTTCCTCTCATTTATGGTTCTGTTTTTATTCTGTCTCTCTCTTTCAATATATTTATTTATACAGTATCAATCAAAAGTTTGGACACATTGTCCCTTTCAGAGATTTTTCCTTTTTTTTCCTCTTTAATTTATTACATTTTACAAAAAAACTAAACACATCCAAACTATAAACTAAATGTGTGCCCGAATGCAGTCTTCAAAACCATCAAACACTACAATGAAACAGGCTCTCACGACGATCATCCCAGAAAAAAAAAGACCAAGAGCTACCTCTGCTGCAGAAGATATTAGACGCTTATTGGAATTTCCAGCCTCCAAAACCTTCGATTTACATACATTCTTCTTGGATTCCATTTGACAGAGGAGACTGCGTGAGTCAGGTCTACACGGTCGGATTGTGGAAAAAGAAACCATTACTTCAGAAGACAAACAAGCAGAAGAGACTTTCTTGGGCCAAGAAACACAAGGAATGGACATTAGATCAATGGAACACTGTCCTTTGGATTGAAGTCCGAATTTGGTTCCTAAATGTGTGGTTCTTCCTGTGAAGCATGGAGGAGGAGTGTTATGGTGTGAAGGTTTGCTGGTGACACTGTTGGTGAATGAGGACATACTTAACCAGTATGGCTACCACAGCATTTTCCAATGACATGTCATTCCATTTGGTTTGCACTTAGTTGCACTGGTACTGTACTTCAAATCAATCGTTCTTTATTTTTCTCCACCTTTCCATTCTTTTTGTTTTGTTTTGGGGTGTCTTTTTGTATCACTTCTTCCAATCTTCTTTTTTTTCTTCTCAGACATTTCTTTTTTTCTCTCGGTCTCTATTCCAAGATTGTCTGTATATCTGTATCTATCTCTCACTTCCATTCTCTGTCTTCTCTTTCTCAGTATTAATTGTCATCTATTGTTTTTTGTTTGTTTGTTTGTTTGTTTTTTTATCGCTGTCTTTGTGTCTTTCATCTTTCAATTGTTTGGATCATTTGTTTTAGGTCATGTAGGGAGGAGCACTGATGTGTTCTTGACCTCTTTGCGCCCTCTGCTGGTTAAGCAGCGTTTCTGCAGGGACTGTTCAGGAAGAATAAAATAAAAATATACTCAATTAAAATAAATCACAAAATATTCTTCAGATATACATTTTGATGTATTGATAAATATACTGTATGGACAAAGTTTTGTAGACACCGGATTATAAGTATTGGTGTGTTCTTTTAAAAAAAACGCCATTCCACATTGAGTCGCCATTTCTTGCTTATAAGCTCCACTCTTCTGGGAAGATGCCACGCCAGATTTTGTGGAGATTTGTAGAGGTTCATTCAGCCGCAAGGGCATTAGTAAAGACAGGTACTGATGTAGGCGAGGTGAGGAAGCCTGGGTTGGAGTGTACTCAGTGGGTTTAAAAGAGTTTGAGATCTATATCAGGAGATCTTCCACTCCATACCCATGTAAAGCATATCTTCATGGAGCTGGCTTTGTACACAGGGTCATTGTCATGCTGGAATATGTTTGGTTCTGCTGGTTCAAATAAAGAGGACATTTCATCCTAGCACAACCAAAGACGTCCTATACAATTGTGTGCCTACAAGTTTGGGGTGAAAGTTTGGGGAGGAATCAAATATGGCTGGAACACTCAGGTGTCCTGATACTTTTGTTTATATTGTATACTTGTGAAGCTCTCAGGAAAGAGAAAGAGGGAGATGAAGATATTAAGATAACTGCTGGGATGAGACCGGAATATAATGAAGGTTGTGTTCTTTTCAGCATGAGGTAAGAATCATTAAATCCCCTCTATGTGAAAGCTGCCTCATTAGAGTTTGGCCTGTTCTGACCCCTCAGCACACACACACACACACACACACACACACACACACACACACACACACACACACACACACACACACACACAGAGCAAGTGAGTGTGGTTTAACCGGTGGCCTTTATTCTGCTCTGGGGGCTAATACAGTGGTTATTGTGTTTCACCGGAGTGTGTGTGTGTGTGTGTGTGTGTGTGTGTGTGTGTAGAATGCCAGCAATGAGTTCATAGCACTATTATTCTGAAACCAGCAACTCTGCCCCACATTCTCGTTCATCTTCTATTTCTCTCTTCCATTCTTTTCACTTTCCTCGTTCACTTCCTCCCTTTCTCCGTATCCACGTCGTAAAGTGTACTATACGTTCACCGTCCACTTTATTAGGAACACCCATCCACTGGAATCAATATCCAGTTCTCTACTAATCATGTATCAGCATAGCAACACATACGATCATGCAGATTTTCACATCAAACATCAGAGTGGAGGGAAGGTCTGATCTCTTGGAACCTTGAAGTGTGGCATGGATGTTAGTGCCAGGTGGGCTGGTTGGAGTTGGTTGGAAACTCCTGATCTTCTTGAATTCTTTTGCAACACCATCACGGAATAGCGCGAAAAACATCTTGTGAGTGAAGAGTCTGCATGCTGAAACACTTTGATTATAGAGACAGACTAGGAAAGAACAGCCAGACAGGTCTAAGCTGACAGGAAGGAAATAGAACCTATTTAAATAATCACACTTTATAACTGTGGTAAGCAAAAAAAGCATCTCAGCATGCGAAAAACACAACCTGCATTGGGGTCTGGCTCTTCGACTAATGCCTGTGGGCTAAAATGCACAAACGTTCAAATTTTGTCACATACTGACATGCAGTGAAATGCTTTTTACGACGGTCGGGCATAAGGGAATAGGATGGGGAGAAAAAAATACAAAGAAAATAAGGCTGATAACAAAAAAGTATAACAACTATATAAAATAAAATAGAAGAATATATTAAGATATAAAGATATATATACAGTGGGGCAAAAAGGTATTTAGTCAGCCACAGATTGTGCAAGTTCTTCCACTTAAAAAGATGAGAGAGGCCTGTAATTTTCATCATAGGTACACTTCAACTATGAGAGACAAAATGAGGGAAAAAAAATCCAGAAAATCACATTGTCTGATTTTTGAAGAATTTCTTTGCAAATTATGGTGGAAAATAAGTATTTGGTCACCTACAAAAAAGCAAGATTTCTTCTTTAAGAGGCTCCTCTGTCCTCCACTTGTTACCTGTATTAATGGCACCTGTTTGAACTTATCAGTATAAAAGACACCTGTCCACAACTTTAAACAGTCAGACTCCAAACTCCACTATGGCTAAGACCAAAGAGCTGTCAAAGGACACCAGAAACAAAACTGTGGACCTGCACCAGGCTGGGAAGACTGAATCTGCAATAGGTAAGCAGCTTGGTGTGAAGAAATCAACTGTGGGAGGCAGAAGAGGATTGGGAGAATGACACATGGTCAGATGAAACCAAGAACTCAACTTGTCGTGTTTGGAGAAGAAAGAATGCTGAGTTGCATCCAAAGAACACCATACCTACTTTGAAGCATGGGGGTGGAAACATCATGCTTTGGGGCTGTTTTTCTGCAAAGGGAACAAGACGACTGATCAGTGTAAAGAAAAGAATGAATGGGGCCATGTATCATGATTTTGAGTAAAACCTCCTTCCATCAGCAAGGGCATTGAAGATGAAATGTGGCTGGGCCTTTCAGCATGACCATGATACCAAACACACCGCCCGGGCAACGAAGGAGTGGCTTCGTAAGAAGCATTTCAAAGTCCTGGCGTGGCCCAGCCAGTCTCCAGATCTCAACCCCATAGAAAATCTTTGGAGGGAGTTGTAAATCCATGTTGCTCAGCGACAGCCCCAAAATACCACTGCTCTAGAGTATATCTGCTTGGATGCATGGGCAAACTACCAGTAACAGTGTGTAAAAACCTTGTGGAGACTTACAGAAAACATTTGATCTTTGTCTGTATCGAGATGAACTTTTGTTATTGGCCAAATACTAATTTTCCACCAAAATTTGCGAATAAATTCTTAAAAAATCAGACAATGTGATTTTCGTGATATTTTTTAAAAATCATTTTTCTCTCATAGTTGAAGTGTACCTATGATGAAAATTACATATATATATATATATATTAGAGAAAAAGATGTATATACAAAAAATGCTTATGGCAGTAAACAATAAACAATTTAAGGTGGTTTAGATTGTCCATAAAGTGTCCGTGTGAGGTATGGTGTGGTGTGGTGTAAAGTGTCCGTGTGCGGTATAGTATGGTGTGGTGTAAAGTGTCCGTGTGAGGTATGGTATGGTGTGGTGTAAAGTGTCCGTGTGCGGTATGGTGTGGTGTGGTGTAAAGTGTCCGTGTGCGGTATGGTGTGGTGTGGTGTGGTGTAAAGTGTCAGTGTGTGGTATGGTATGGTGTGGTGTAAAGTGTCCGTGTGAGGTATGGTGTGGTGTAAAGTGTCCGTGTGAGGTATGGTGTGGTGTAAAGTGTCCGTGTGAGGTATGGTATTGTGTAAAGTGTCCGTGTGCAGTATGGTATGGTGTGGTGTAAAGTGTCCGTGTGCGGTATGGTATGGTGTGGTGTAAAGTGGCCGTGTGCGGTATGGTGTGGTGTAAAGTGTCCGTGTGCGATATGGTGTGGTGTAAAGTGTCCGTGTGCGGTATGGTGTGGTGTAAAGTGTCTGTGTGCGGTATGGTATGGTGTGGTGTAAAGTGTCCGTGTGAGGTATGGTATGGTGTGGTGTAAAGTGTCCGTGTGCGGTATGGTATGGTGTGGTGTAAAGTGTCCGTGTGCGGTATGGTATGGTGTGGTGTAAAGTGGCCGTGTGCGGTATGGTGTGGTGTGGTGTAAAGTGGCCGTGTGCGGTATGGTGTGGTGTAAAGTGGCCGTGTGCAGTATGGTGTGGTGTAAAGTGTCCGTGTGCGGTATGGTATTGTGTAAAGTGTCCGTGTGCGGTATGGTATGGTGTGGTGTAAAGTGTCCGTGTGCGGTATGGTATGGTGTGGTGTAAAGTGTCCGTGTGCGGTATGGTGTGGTGTAAAGTGTCCGTGTGCGGTATGGTATGGTGTGGTGTAAAGTGTCCGTGTGCGGTATGGTATGGTGTGGTGTAAAGTGTCCGTGTGCGGTATGGTATGGTGTGGTGTAAAGTGTCCGTGTGCGGTATGGTGTGGTGTAAAGTGTCCGTGTGCGGTATGGTGCGGTGTAAAGTGTCCGTGTGCGGTATGGTGCGGTGTAAAGTGTCCGTGTGCGGTATGGTGTGATGTGGTGTAAAGTGTCCGTGTGCGGTATGGTATGTTGTGGTGTAAAATGTCCGTGTGTGGTATGGTATGTTGTGGTGTAAAATGTCCGTGTGTGGTATGGTATGTTGTGGTGTAAAATGTCCGTGTGTGGTATGGTGTGGTGTAAAGTGTCCGTGTGCGGTATGGTATGTTGTGGTGTAAAGTGTCCGTGTGCGGTATGGTGTGGTATAAAATATAAAGTGCACTGTGCTGTGCGAGTCCAGAGTTTAAAGTGTTGTGGTGCGAAAGGTGAGACATGTACAGATCCTCTCCCACTTTTCTGGGAAGATGTTCCACTAGATTTTGCTTGTGGAGATTTGGGCTCATACAACCAGTTAGTGAAGTCGGGTACTGATGTAGATGAGGCGAGAAGGCTTGGGGTGCAGTCATCGTGGAAAAAGTCATCCTGAAGACAGTTCGGAGAGGAACCATGCATGGCTGAAACAATCAGGTGTCCCAACACTTGTGTCCATAAACTGAACACTGAAACAGTCAATGATTTTTTTTTCATTTACTTTATCATCAGTATTCAGTGTCCATTACAGGATAATGGTTGAAAAAACATATCTGCACTATGGATAGTGTATTTAAAAAAAAGCAGCAAATAAATGTCTAAATGTTGCCCTTCATATCCACATAACACGTAACAGAGAGTGTCTTGTACTTGAATACTTATATTATAAAAGGAGTAAAGTACAAATCAATGGCGTATTGTTCTCTGGGGTGTCGTGATGTTGGTAATGCGGATGGTCAGAAGATAAACATTGAGTGTGTGTGCGAGAGAAAAGCAGAAGTGGTTTAGTGGTTTCGAGCCATTAATCTGTCCGAAAGCATTAAAACACAGTTCCTCTGAGAACAAACATAACATTTCACGACTGAATATGAAGAAAGCAAAGAAGGACAACAGGAGAGGCACGGTAATCTCATGTCCCTTTTTTTTTTTTTTTTTTCGCTGCGTCACAAGTTTTTTTTTTTTTCGCTGCGTCACAAGGTGAAGATTGTTTTCATTTTCTGCTGTTTAAATAATCAGGGCGCTGGTTATCCAATCATCCAATGTGAAAGCAATGAAATGCAAAAAAATCCAGATGCAGGTCAAAAGCTTCTGCTGGTTTTCATTAGAAATAAGAAAAAGGGTATATTCTTTATTCATTACAACACAGTGGGTCAGGGCACAGGGTCAATATAATACAGAGGGTTAAGGGCCTTACTCAAGGGCCCATGAGTGGATGTTTGGCAATAACAGGACTTGAATACTCAACCTTCCAATCAGTAGCTCAGCACCTTAACCACTGAGCTTCATGACTTTAATTGTGTTTTGGATGTTGAAACCCAGTGCTCAGGTTTTTTTTTTTTTTTTAAGAAAATGCTCAACTTCTGAGATTTTCACACTGTTTTTATAAAATGGTGTGAAAAACGAAGAGAATCTAGTGAGTGGAGGGTCTGCAGGCTTCCTGAGACCAGATGTGAAATGAGCAGGCTGGTCTGAGCTGACATGAAGGATATACTACCTCAAATAATCACTCTTTATAACCGGGGCCAGCAGAAAAGCATCTCAGGCATGCACCACATTTCAGACCTTGAGGTATATAAGGCGGAGACACATCAAAGCTAAAGACCACAACAGCGTTCTTCTCGTGTCAGCCGAAAATCTGAGGATATTATCCGCACAAAATCACTCGTTTTAAACACGTGAGTGCGTGTATGTGAGTAAGTGTGTGTGTGTGTGTGTGTGTGTGTGTGTGTGTGTGTGTGTGTGTGTGTGTGTGTGTGTGTGTGTGTACATGTTTGAAGATATGAGAGCATGGTTTGGACGGTACCAGACCCAGACTCAGACTCAGACTTGGAAAATGAGTTCCTTCCTGTCATGACTCAAAGGCATTTTTCCATCATAAAACACAATGTTATACTTTTTTAAATTATGAACAGTGCAAAACATTTCAGCCTGGGTTTGGGCAAATAATCCGATCATGAAAATAAATTTGAATTGAGGTGTGACTCAAATAAAAAAAAAAAAGAAAAAAAAAGGAACATCAAAGATAAAAAAAGAACGCTTATATGTCACAATGGCTTTTAAAATCTATTTGTAAATGATAGATTGGAGAAGGACAAATGCTGTCCTAGTGCCAAACATCTAAATTAATTTAAGGACCATGGAATAAAAAGTAAATGTTCTCACCACCATCATTTGTTTCATAATGATGACAAATACTGTGTTCTACCAGAACAGCTGGATGATTTCTTCTCGTCAAATGCCACTGCCTCGATCTCTCTATGATTAGATGTTCGCTGAGTGTCACAAAGCATCACCTTAAAGTGCATGTACAGCAAATAAGGCAAATTCATGCATAGTCTTAAAAATACAACAGAAAATGTAAATGGTTAAATGGTAAATTAAAAATGAAAACAGAGGCATTTTCCCCTTTTTTCACTTCCCATACAGTATATGGCATTGTGATAGATATATACAGTGCAGAGCAAAAGTTTGGACACACCTTCTCATTCAAAGAGTTTTCTTTATTTTCATGACTTTGAAAATTGTAGATTCACACTGAAGGCATCAAAACTAGGAATAAACACATGTGGAATTATATATGGAATTATATACATAACAAAAAAGTGTGAAACAAAGGTTCATCAAAGTCGCCACCTTCTGCTTTGATTACTGCTTTGCACACTCTTGGCATTCTCTTGATGAGCTTCAAGAGGTAGTCACCTGAAATGGTCTTCCAACAGTCTTGAAGGAGTTCCCCGAGAGATGCTTGGCACTTGTTGGCCCTTTTGCCTTCACTCTGCGGTCCAGCTCACCCCTAAACCATCTCGATTGGGTTCAGGTCCGGTGACTGTGGAGGTCAGGTCATCTGACGCAGCTCCCCATCACTCTCCTTCTTGGTCAAATAGCCCTTGATGCCTTCAGTGTGACTCTACAATTTTCATAGTCATGAAAATAAAGAAAACTTTTTGAATGAGAAGGTGTGTCCAAACTTTTGCTCTGTACTGTAGGTAGATAGATCCGTGCTATCTGTGCTACAAATAGTTCCTGGGGGGAGCAGGCAGAGGGGAGGTGCTGTATGTGTCCTATACATTGTCATACAGTAAAGCAATAGTCCCATTTTCCCTGGTGATACATTCCACGTACTGTACTGGGAGAAAGCAGGTGGTGTTGTGTACAGAGCAACATGATTAAAATCTCCAGAGATTAACATAAGGACCTCAGGGTGCTTGTGATTTGGAATGGATCCACATGATCTAAACAAATTAAAGGTCAACACAGGCCAACTTTGGTTCACAGGTCCTAGTTTTGGTGCTTCTCAGAAATAAATGATAAATAGATTTGAAGGAAGATTGCTGACATTACAAATTTAATTGTTTTCAGATTAAAAAAAATTGTTTTTGTCGCAAGAAACGATCTAAACATCTCTTACTGTGACAGAAGATTTAAATAATGACTAACGATGAATGATTTTAATGACGCAATCTGATTTTAGCAGCTGTTTTCACGTGCATATGTGTATGTGCTTGTTTTTGGATAAAACATTCACGGTTTTCGGTTTCCAGCACAAAAAATAATAATACCGA
The DNA here is from genome assembly GCA_024362625.1 of Silurus asotus. Classification (NCBI taxonomy): domain Eukaryota; kingdom Metazoa; phylum Chordata; class Actinopteri; order Siluriformes; family Siluridae; genus Silurus; species Silurus asotus. Next base: position 5,351,279 of record MU574226.1, on the reverse strand, counting down.
AGTAAAAATGCGAATGTTGTCATTGGAAATCGAAGAGACAGAGTAAGAAAATGTGGGATTCACTGTGAAAATTCAGCAAAAGCACTTATTGGTCTCATATCTGCTGCAGCTGCTCTTTGCTTATCCCAGCTTGTTAGGACGCTGGGGGTCAGGGCAGAGGGTCAGCCATGATGCAGTGCCCCTGGAGCAGAGAGAATTACAGTGGTACACTTGGTGGTGTTGGGGCTTGAACCCTTGACCTTCTGATCACTAAAGCAAAGCTGTGGCTGGTGATCTGTCACTACAAAGCAACCCCCAGGATACATGGGTGCTTTTTTTTTTTTTGTTCATAACCAGTGTTACTTTGGTGTGTGTGTGTGTGTGTGTGTGTGTGTGTGTGTGTGTGTGTGTGTGTGTGTGTGAGAGAGAGAGAGAGAGAGAGAGATGTGGGGGTATCGGAGAGCGTTTTTACTACAGCATACAAAAAAAAAAAAATGTAGGTTGGTGTATGGACTAGGTGAATTATCTGTTGGTGAACGTGTGTGTAGTGTACTTTTTATTATTTATGCTGCTGCAATGCATTTATTTCCCCCCTGGGATGAGGGTCTATCTATCTATCTCATCTATTGCAAATAGATAGATAGATAGATAGATAGATAGATAGATAGATAGATAGATAGATAGATAGATAGATAGATAGATAGATGGATGGATGGATGGATGAAAATGGGTGTCATGGCAGAATATGCACGTGCTCCACACCCTGGTCATGTAGAACGCAGAGCTTCTTTGACCATGAGAGGGCGCTGTGAGTCTGCGAGACACAAGAACATCAAGTTTTGATGAAAAACTATTTCTTTTTTCATTAGAAAGTAGAAATGACCAATGATCTAAAAATTAGTTATTATTATTATTATTATTATTATTATATCTATCTATCTATCTATCTACAATGTTGCTGTGTTGGAGATCACAATCAATCATCTGTTTTTATTTCTTTTTTCTCAGTTGCTTTGGAGCAGTTTCTCAGATCAGAAATGAAATTCTCAAAACTACTTGTTCAACCTCCACATTATTTGGTCATTTGTGCTCATCATAAAAACATTTCTTGTCGCTTTGATCAAATTGCGAAAGCTTTTGTACATTTATTAAACCGATTGTGTAAAAGTGTCTGCTGTTTCCTACATTATCAGTTGTTTATGTTCATGTTGATTAAAAAATATTACACTGGTTTCACCTGAACAGTTTTAACCCCCAAAACATCTCAGCATCAGTTCATTGTATTAGTCATTAAATGCAAAATGATTAAACCAGTTATCATCATCTGTCATCTAACATTTCAATTGTACTGTTTTATTGTAAATGTGTTGAATTGATAAAATGTGCAGATGAATCTTGAATGTTACTAATGAAGGCATCGGATCAACCAATAATCAACCAGTTCTCTAAAACAGGTCAAAGGTGAATCTCATGAACCTTCAATTGGAGAGTGAATACAGAAAGAACAAAACATAGAATAATACATTCTAAAAATGGATGAAGAACTAAGAAACAAACACACACTTGTACAGTACAGTAAACGTGTGTATCCTGTCCTCTTACACTCAGTATAAATCATATATGCAACAAAATTATATTTGTGCTGCTGATATTTATAGATGCTGCACAGAAGAAATTAAAATGTTGTGCATTTTCAGTATCTGTGATCCAAACCATAGTTTATATAAATAAATCCTGTGCAGCGTCACACTGACAACACCACTAAACATTCTGCTGTTTGTGAACAATGACAAAGAAACTTTTCATTCTGATGGGAATGAATGTTTATTTAAGAGATTAACTAAGTATTTTTTTTTTGTTTTGGGAAAAGTTAGGCTTTTGCAAGAAATCCAAAATATTGTTCTGTTTGTACAAATAGTTTTGAGAAATGAATTTACTGGTGTACAAATATTAAGGATGATTCTCAAAAACGCTCCAAAACAACTTAGAAAAAAACTGGAATAAATCTGTAATCTCTCATTAAAAGCTCCAAATGAATGTTTTAATACAATTATAATACATGACATTATTGATTATTGTATTGTTTGAATAATTGCATTATGTTAGTGAAATAAATTAATCAAATTTTTTTTTTGGGGGGGGGGGGGGGGGGGGGGGGCGTTGTTTTTAGTGT
>MU574226.1:5343562-5349108 GCA_024362625.1 Silurus asotus | reverse complement strand
CAGTTGTAAGGGGGCGTGGTCTACATACAATTGCTAAAAGAGGGCGTGGCTATTAGTATTTCAAAAAATGTTTTTGTTTCGTTTCCTATCAATCAAACGATCGATCATGTTAAATATTTGATCTATTTTATGATTGATAAATGCAGAAATGTTCTGCTTGTAAAAGGTGTAAGAGTAAGTAAGTGAGGTAGAAATAAAGGAGGAGGAGAAAAAAGGGGGAGGAGGAGAAGGAGGAGGGAGAGCGCGCATGGAGAGGTAAATAGACACACAGGCTCTGTTCTTGCCCCCCTGTCCGGTCCCTTGGTCCCCTCACAGAGCTCCGCTGAAGCCCCTGCTCCCGCAGACATGTTGACCGAGCCGCGCGCTCCGAGTCTCGGCGTGCTGTGCGCGCTCCTGTGCGCGCTCCTGTGCGTGTCTGTGGATGCGCTTTTGGATCTGGAACTGGTGCATCCGGAATCCGCGGTGCTGAAGCCGCGGGTGATGATCGCGGTGTTGGCTCGGAACTCTGCGCACAGCCTGCCGCACTTCCTGGGCTGCATCGACCGCCTGGAGTACCCAAAAGACCGCGTGGCCATATGGTGAGAGCAGCCATTCACATCCAGGCTACAATGAGCACAGTGTGTACTGCCTGCGCGCGAGCGTGTGTGTGTGTGTGTGTGTGTGTGTGTGTGTGTGAGAGTGGCAAGTGTTTTTGCTATTTCATTTTAAGCTTGTCAAATGTTTGTATTATGATTATTATGATGATTATGATTATTATTATTATTATTATTATTATTATTATTATTATTATTATGTTATTACAATGTTGCACTAGATTTTGGGAAGATTTGTGCTCATTCAGCCACAAGAGTGTTAGTAAAGTCAGGTTCTGATGTGCAGTTCATCATGTTCAATAGGGTTGAGATCAGATCTCTGTAGCAGGAGATCTTCCACACCAACCCATGTGAAGCATATGTTTATGGAGCTGGCTTTGTGCACAGGGGTCTTGTCATGCTGAAACAGGTTTGGGACTCCTAGTTCAAGTTTCATGCTTCCACAGACTGAGACATGCTATACAATTGCGTGCCGCCGACTTTGTGGTAACTGGGAAATTTTGTCTGGAAAAGTCCCAATACTTTCGTTCATATAGTGTATTACAAAGCAAAGTGAGAGTTTTGAATGGGAAAAGAAATTGTAAGTAAATAAGTCAAATCTGTAGAGGTTGTTCTTATGGATCAGATGTTCGAGTGAGCAGGGATTGGACCATGCTGGATAATGGAGGGCTTTGCAGGCACATTGTTTTCCCCATGCTGTGCATATTCAGTAAAGATTGTTGCACTGGTGATTACAGCATGTCTCCTGTTGTGATGATGTTAAAGAACCCCTTTAGTATCTGCTGTAACCTGCTGTGAGGTTTTACGACGCTCAACTGTTCACGTGTACCTGCTTGGCTTTAATGACATGTTAAATGCACATGAAAGGCGTTTGTGCTGCCTTAGCAGTGAGGGGCTTTACTCCGACATCAAAAGGGTGTTGGTCCCCAGAGAGACAGCAGGAAAAACAGGAACAGAGAGAGCAGGTCTGCTTCTACCCAACATGCATCTGGGTGTTTTGTGGTTTTTTTATGAAATGGGTGAATAGAAGAACATTGAGTGTGAATAATGTGACATGGCTCGGGTTCAAGAGTCGGTTTAGTCATGCAGCTTCAGTCCTCATTATACTGCATCATTAACTACAAAGTTTCTCAGATCGGATATTAAATTCTCAAAACTCCTTGTTCAACCTCGCTCTCAATTTTACCTCCTCCTCTTCCTCCCTCACTCACTTACTTACTAATTCACTCATTTATTTATGCACTCACTCACTCACTCGCTCACTCACCCACTCACTCACTCACTCACTTACCCACCTACCCACTCGCTCACTCACCCATTCACTCACTCACTCACTCACTCACTTACCCACCTACCTACTCACCCACTCACCCACTCACTCACTCACTCACTCACTCACTTACCCACCTACCTACTCGCTCACTCACCCACTCGCTCACTCACCCACTCACTCACTCACTCACTTACCCACTCACTAACGCACTCACTCGCTCACTCACTCACTCACTCGCTCACTCACTCACTCGCTCATTCACCCACTCACTCACTCGCTCACTCACCCACCCACTCACTCACTCACTCACTCACTCACTTACCCACCTACCTACTCGCTCACTCACCCACTCGCTCACTCACCCACTCACTCACTCACTCACTTACCCACTCACTCACGCACTCACTCGCTCACTCACTTACTCACTCGCTCACTCACTCACTCGCTCATTCACCCACTCGCTCACTCACCCACTCACTCACTCACTCACTCACTTACCCACTCACTCACTCACTCGCTCACTTACTCACTTACCCACTCACTCACTCGCTCACTCACCCACTCACTCACTCACTCACCCACTCACTCACTCACTCACTTACCCACTCACTCAATCGCTCACTCACTCACTTACCCACTCACTCACTCACTCGCTCACTCACCCACTCACTCACTCACTCACTCACTCACTCACTCACTCACTCACTTACCCACTCACTCACTCACTAACTCATTAACCCACCCACTCACCCACTCACTTACCGACTCAATTACTTACTCACTCACTCACTCACTCACTCACTCACCGACTAATTTACTCACTCACTCACTTACTCACCCACTCACCCGCTCTCTCACTCACTCACTTACCCACTCACTCACTCACTCACTGTGCTATAGTTTAATTATATACTTTATATAGTGTAATAAGTTGGTATTTGTAAGAACAGTGGAATATTAATTAGCCTTCATTCTCTTTCATTCGTACACTATTTGCTGATGGATTATTGCTTGCATGTGTCGCGTGTGTGTGATCTCTCTGGCCCGGCCAGTGTCCTAGTGTTAAAAAGTGTGATTTCATGAGTACACTAAATATAGGACAGGAGAGTTTACCTTTTATGGTTTCTCAGTTTTTGTTGGTGTATTTAGTTTTATGATTGAAGAGAGAGAGAAGAGAAAGGTTTCTGACTGAACGACTGTTTATCTCTGCCATATTGTACATGAGAACAGGATTTAAATAGTTTTATTGACATTCTACAACATACAGCTGACAGCTTTTTTTAATGCGATTTATGTGGCACTTTTAGAGGGAGTCTCCACTTTCAGAGTTGTAGATTAAATTTTTACATTTAGATTAACATTAACAGCAGACGCCCTTCTCCAGAACAATTGTCTGATTTATACAGTTGAGCATTTAGTGCCTTTCTTGCTGGAGCTGGGATTTTGTCAAGCTGCGTTTTTAAACCTCTTTTAGAGTGGAGAAAAAAAAACTGCGAGGGAACGTTGCTCATATAATGTTAGCAAGAACAGAAACTGACTGGTTTCATGGACATCCTACATAGTATTACTTGTAGCTATAACACTAGTGGTTAGGACGTGGCGCTCTCACCACCGCGGCCCGGCCCGGAACAGAAACCAGCCATTAGAGAGGCACAAGCCAGTGCACTCTTAGTGCCGGTCCCAAGTCCGGATAAATGTGAGGGTTGCGTTAGGAAGGGCATCCAGCGTAAAGACGTGCCAAATCGAACATGCGGATCACGAATACAGATTATTACAACTTTTTAATTGATTTTATATTATTGAATTAATGGTCTTGTGTTGTTTTAACTGATTTAATCATTGAAATGAATTGAGATTTAAAGAATTATCATATCAAAATATTGGTCACAAATGATTGGTCACTTTCTAAATAATAAAAGTATAGTTGAATATTTTTACTGCAAACAGCAAACCACTAGGCTTTTATTCCCTTACATAAGCAGCAGCTGATGAATCCCACACGGAGACTGGCGCTGAAAGTGATCCATATTTCCAAGCCGTAATTGTAAACAGAGTAATATGAACTTAAACACCCATAACACCGGTGGATAAGCTTGCGGCTTGGAAAGCGAACACAACACGATTGTGTTTAAAGCGGTTACAGTTTTCGGAGCCAGGTGTGTTAATGAGGGAGCTGCGCCGCTTTCAAACAGGACTCCTCGATTATGGGCTGGGAAAAGATGACATAAACTCCGTCATTACACCGCCACAGGCCAGGAGCTCAGCGTGCAGTCTTTATGTTGCAGAAAGGAAGTGTTTCTGTGTGCAAAAATGTGTATAGATGTCTCTTGAAGTATGTATTTTACATGACAGGGCTTTCAGTTTCAGAGGGAGACAGACAGACATGCAGACAGACAGACAGACAGACAGACAGACAGACAGACAGACGTTCCATCAAACCTAGCAGACAGGCGTCGCTAATCAGATATAGCTAAAACAGGACTTTTTGTCATTGGACAAATAAAGTTCACCCTGTTCTTTGACTGGACGCAGCACTCAGACTGTGGTGTGCTTGGACAAGTTGCTGGTTATTTCTTACCTTTTTTTTATGAGTCATGTTGTGTTGAGGTGAAAAGCAGAAGGAGGAAAAAGTGATGAGTCTCGAGACAGACATGCTAATGAGGTTTGTGTTTAGCAGACTGAGGAAACTCATGAGTGCCGCTTGGTGCAGTATGCGTTAAATGATTCATAAGACAGTGAGAGAGATTAGACTGAGCTTTTGGAGAGTAAGAAAGAGAGAGAGTAAGAGAGAGAAAGAGAGAGAGAGAGAGAGAGAGAGAGAGAGAGAGAGAGAGAGAGAGCAGGCTGGGAATTAGGAGAGAGATCATGCAAAGTTTCACCAGAGAGCAAGTTTATACTAAGCTATCAGAGAAAGATTGAAAGAGATATAGAGTCTGTCTGAGCTTCAGTAACAAGAGATCAAACTGGCACTAACAATCTTGAGAGAGAGAGAGAGAGAGAGAGAGAGAGAGAGAGAGGGAGAGAGAGAGAGAATAAAAATTATAGAAAAGAAACTTGCTTGAATAGCAGTATAGATTTACTGTCTTCTAAAACATGGCATACCTCAGGGCTGTATTGCAGGCCTGGTTGAATTTAAAATTTTATTTTTCCAAAAGATGAGCTTTAAACTTTAATTTTAATTATATTTTGTTTAATTTTCGAAAGGCCAGTAGGGACAAAAAGACAGGTTTTGGTTGCTTAATGTTCACGCAAAGCAGTACTGTCTTTCTCTCTGTAACTTATTCACCTCCTGATGTTCCTTTTTTATACTTTTATTTAAAAAATAAGACGTCATTGTACTGCTGTCCACAACAATGTGATTCTCTCTGAGTTCTTTAGACAAGTTAAAACAACAAGCATAAAGGTTTTTAACATAAAAAAGTACATTAAACCATTTAAAATAAAACAGTTTGTCGAGTAAAACAATGAGACTTTTAAAGGTGAATTTCAAATGTTAAGAAATAATAATTAATTTTAATAACTACATTTAAAATGTTTTGGAGGCAAAATTAAAAAACAATTCTTGCCGGAGGATGAAGAAATGGAAGATTTTTCTCTTAATTATTTTAACTGGTTAACAAACATTCTAAAGAAATGTTAGATTAAAAGAGTGATAGAGGGAGAAACTTCTGAGAGGGAGA
>MU574226.1:5336062-5338562 GCA_024362625.1 Silurus asotus | reverse complement strand
CGAGCAGCACTCATACAGCCCCAGACCATGATGCTACCACCACCATGCTTGACTGTAGGCAACACACAACTTTTTTTCTGGTATTTCTCACCAGGGTGTCCTCACACATGCTGGACACCATCTGACACTAACAAGTTTATCTTAGTCTCATCAGACCACTGGACATGGTTCTAGTAATTCATGATCTTGAACAGGTCATTTTCAGCAAACAGTTTGCTTACTAGCCAGCTTCAGAAAAGGCTTCCTTCAGGGATGATGGCCATGCAAACCGACTTGTTGTTAAAGCACTGCAGCACTTATATATCTGTTTTTTAAATCAAACACGATCACTCAACTTCTTTGATGGACCCTTGTGAGGTCTGCTTCGAGTGGAACCCATCTTGGAAAACGTCTGTATGACCCTGGCTACTGTACTGTAGCTTGGTTTCAGGGTGTTGCCGATCTTCTTAAGCCTCGGCCATCTTTGTGGAGAACAACGATTCTAATTCTCAAAATCCTTAGAGAGTCTTTACCATGAGGTGCCATGAGGAACATCAGAGTGAGAGGATAATTCTAGAAATGTCTGTAGATTCTGTAATTTATTTTTATAATATGTGTTTTGATGTGTAATCCCGCTTGGTGGTCTCTAAGTAATCAGCACAAATATACAGTTCAGCATCAGTTCAACAGCAAGCAGAACATTTCAAAAGGAATCAATGATGGAAGAAACTCCAGACTCAAGTTTTTTGATAATTTAAATAGAAATCAATCAGTCAATCATTAATATCATTCTACTAATAGATCAGTGTTAGAAAAGTAAGTAAATACTTTTGTAGTTTAAAGAGACACTTTTACTGATGTCACATTTTACATACTGTATCTCTACTTTAATCAGAATCTGGAAAAGTTTCATTGCCAGGTGCAGCAGGAAGCACTTTACAGTGCTAGAAATTTGTCTTGGTGTCAGGTGCAAACATATACACAGATGCGAAATGTGTACTCAACTACTATGTGTAACTATGTGTACTTTAACTACTGTAAATGGTTTGTGTACTTCATCCACCACTGAACTTAATCTAAAACATGAATAAAACCCAACTGGTGTATAGGAACTTTTCATGATTCATGTGACATTTCTAGACATTTTGATATGGAAAAACTTGCAGTGAAATAGCCAGCAGATGCTTGGTAATATGGACTATTCTAGTGTGTGTGTGTGTGTGTGTGTGTGTGTGTGTGTGTGTGTGTGTGTTTTGTAGCCCCGTGGTGCTGTGTTGACTAAGTGGTATTTAGAAATTTGCAAATTTTACGAGTCCCCACAGCCCCTTTACCCAAACAGAGCCACGTCAGCACACACACACACACACACACGCACGCACGCACGCACGCACGCAGGCACGCATGCACGCACGCAAGAATGGCTTGACCACGACCTGCCCCATATTACCGAGAATCTCCACAAGACACATTGTTTGTCACCTATACACAGTATACAGTATATGGAGGACTGGTTGTGCTCCAATCTGCAAAACAAAGGGAGCCTTTATGTGATTGAAACCAGGCCAGGTGAATTAATTCATCTTTTAGTGCACAGGTACATCAGTTCATTATCACTTTATGGCATCACTAATATTTTGCAACCCCCTTCAGGATGGACTTTGACCTGCCATGTGTGTGTGTGTTTGTGTGTGTGTGTATGTGTGTGTTTGTGTGTGTGTTGAGGTATAGTGATAGGTATATGTGTTTCATGTGGTGTCCAGATGTGAGGAAAGGAAAAGTGCTTTCGGGTGCATCTTAATGAGGCTACAGTAAACTTCAGAGGGCAGGAAGAAGAGAGAGTTCCAGCCTCTCAGCAGGCACTTTCCCCTCCTCCTGTTTCATTCCGAAAAAAAAAAACCCTGTATATCTAATGGTAATAAATGCGCTAATAAATATAAACCATGAACACTTAGACGCAGGTTCGGCGCTTATGTCCAGTCAGCAGGGTCACGTTGGTGTATACCTGCTGCTAGTTTGCTTTAAGTCGAAAGGAAATAAAATAAATGTTTAATTCTTGTACTTGTGTCCACAAGGGGCGCCATAGAGATGGGTCTGTTTTGTTTTGCATTTGTATGTCTATATGGACAGATAGTGGACACCTTAGCATAAGATTCGTGTTTTGTGAATGTCCCATCCCACATTTCCTGTTCTAATATCCTTCACAGTTCTTGGAAGATGTTCCACTAGATTTTGTGGAGATTTTTAAAGACTAATTGAGCCACAACGGTATTAGTAAAGTACTAATGTAGGTGAAGAGGCCTTGGGTGCAGTCATTCCAAAGGTGTTCAACAGGGTTGAGGTCAGAACTCTATAGCAGGCCAAGAAAGATCTTCCGCTACATGCCATGTAAATTGTGTCTTCATGGAGCACCTTTACAACTGTGTGCCTTAGAGCTTGTGGGAAGAGTTTGGGGAAGAACCACATATGGAACAAAACATTTGGATAGGTAGATAGATGTGTGGCCACACATCTATCTATTAAC
>MU574226.1:5323562-5333562 GCA_024362625.1 Silurus asotus | reverse complement strand
GACTACATACACTTCCAGTAAGATTGCAGTAACATTCAAATAGGTACCGATATTAGGATTGCAGTGGGGCTACATAAAGACTGCATTAGGACTACATTAGGCATATATTGAGGCTACATTAGGAGTACATTAGGATTATATTAGTATTACATTGGGACTACATTTAGCCTGTGTTATGATTTATTTAGGATTACATTAGCGTTAAAGTAGGACTACGTTATGACTACTTTAGACATCCAGTAGGGTTACAGTAGGTACAGGCAATATGATTGCAGTAGGACACGTTAGGATTATAGAAGGATTGCATTAGTACTACATTATGACTACATTAGACTTCCAGTACAATTGCAGTAAGATAAAATAGATATAAGGATTGCAGTAGGGCTACAAACAGACTACATTATGACAAAATTTAAATTACACATTTTATTACATTAGGACAACATTATGACATATATTGAGGCTACATTAGGATTAAATTAGTTGTGCAGTCGGACTACATTAGGTATATATTGAGGCTACATTAGAATCACATTAGGATTGCAGTAGGACTGCATTATTACTACATAAGGACTGTATTTGGTAGTCCTAATGATATTATGATTAATTTTAAATTACATGGGGATTGCAGTAGGACTGCGTTATGACTATGTTAGACTCCCAGTAGAATTTCAGTAGGTACAGACATTAAGATTTCAGCAGGACTACATAAAGACTACATTATGACTACATTAGAATGACATTGGTATTACATTATGACAACATTATGACTACATTAGACTTTTAGTAGTAGACTTTTAGAGTAGGACTGCGTTAGAAAGAAAGTAGATGACATAGAGGTTAAGTCGGGGCATTTTAGACAGGCTGGATTAATGCTTAGTACAATAAAGTCTAAACAAACAAACAAATAAACAGTATTTTATATGGTACAATGGAACGTGACTCAGTGTAGAGAACAACGCTGTGAGTCTGGAAACATAGTCAACTGAAAAGTGGTTAATTCTAATGATTTAATTCATATGGTTGTGTGTGAGGGTGTAATTGTGAGGTTTAATGGAAACACATGGGAAATTAGGAAACAATTCTGGGAACATGAACACTGCAGTACAACACACACAATCTGGCCTTGTTCTTCACCATATGCAAAAATTACATTATCTTTGCGTACTTGAGGATGTCTTTCTTCTCTCTGCACATGAATGAATGAATCCATCAGAGGGTATAATCTTTTTCAACATAAAAATATATAGGATCGGTACAGCAGAAGCTTTAAATAGAACAGCTTCCAGTGACTTTCAGATGGATTCATTGTTTTTTTTTACTGTTCTGTGTTGTTTAGACAAGACTCACCAAGGTCCTGTAATGTCGTCGAATTTAAATTTACAGTGCCCTCCACAATTATTGGCACCCCTGTTTAAGATGTGGTCGTGGACTTCTAAAAATTCTCCTTTTTTTTAAAACAACATAGAACCCAAATGCAAAAAAAGAGAAAAATCCAACCTTTTATTTAAGTACATTATTTTGGTGGTAAAAAAATCACACATTTAGAAAAAAAAAAACCTTGAAATCATGTGTGCCGCAATTATTGGCACCCCTAATGTTAATACTTTGTACAACCTCCTTTTGCCAACAAGACAGCACTTTATCTCCTCCTATAACATTTCACAAGATTGGAGAACACAGAGAGAGGGATTTTTGACCATTCTTCTTTGCACAATCTTTCTAGATCATCCAGTGTCCTGGGTCCTCTCTTATGCACTCTTCTCTTTAGCTCGCCCCACAGGTTTTCGATTGGGTTGAGGTCTGGGGACTGAGATGGCCATGGGAGGACCTTGAGTTTGTGACTGCTGAACCACTTTTGTGTAGATTTTGCCACATGTTTTGGATCATTATCCTGCTGAAAGACCCAATGACGACCCATCTTCAGCTTTCTGGCAGAGGCCATCAGGTTTTTATTTAAAATATCCTGGTACTTCAAAGCGTTCATAATGCCATGCACCCTAACAAGGTTCCCAGGGCCTTTGGAAGAGAAACAGGCCCACAGCATCACAGATCCTCCACCATACTTCACGGTGGGCATGAGGTGCTTTTCGGCATACTCATCTTTTGTTTTACGCCAGACCCACTTAGAGTGTTTGTTGCCAAAAAGCTCAATCTTAGTCTCATCTGACCAAAGCACACGATCCCAGTTGAAGTCCCAGTACCGCTTAGCAAACTCCAGACGTTTACGTTTGTGAGTGTTAGTGAGAAAAGGCTTTTTCCTTGCATGCCTCCCAAACAGCTTGTTGGCATGTAGAGAGCGTCTGATGGTTGTTTTGGAGACTTTGTGACCCCAAGATGCCACTCTTTGATGCAATTCTGTGACGGTGAGCTTGGGAATTTTTTTTACTTCTCTTACCATCCTCCTCACTGTGCGTTGTGGCAAGATAAACTTGGGACCTCTTCCAGCCTTGTTTGTCACTGTTCCAGTTGTTTTAAACTTCTAAATGATTCCTCTGACTGTAGATACCGGCAAGTTAAGGCGAGTGGCTATTTTCTTGTAGCCATTGCCTGACTTATGAAGGTCGACACACATCTGCCTTACTTGAATGGTGTGTTCTCTTGTCTTTGCCATGTTGACAAATGGGTAAGAGAATAAGACCTCTGTGTCACATCATATTTATACCCCAGGGAAACAGGAAATCATGAATTACTAATTAAAAGTCCCTAGATACCCTGACCAACCTAAGCAACTACAGAAAAATATATATATAAAAAAAACCAATAAAATTTTTCAGAGGAATTGTTAGGGGTGCCAATAATTGTGGGACACATGATTTCAATTTTTTTTTTCTTTCTAAATGTATGATTTTTTTTACCACCAAAAAATTTTTTTTTACGCATTTGGGTTCTATGTTGTTTTAAAAAAAAGGAGAATTTTTAGAAGTCCAGGACCACATCTTAAACAGGGGTGCCAATAATTGTGGAGGGCACTGTATTAGAGTAATAGAGTTGTGTATATTGGTGTATATGTGTATTTTTATATTGGTAAATTTGTGTATATATCAGAGTAATTGGTGTGTGTATATTGGTGTGTATGTGTATTTGTATATTGGTAAATTTGTGTATATATTAGAGTAATTGGTGTGTGTAGGTGTATTTGTATATTGGTTAATTTGTGCATATATTTGGGTAATTGGTTTGTATATTGGTGTGTATGTGTATTTGTGTATATAGTACAGTAATTGGTGTGTATATTGGTGTGTGTATGTGTATTTGTGTATATAGTACAGTAATTGGTGTGTATATTGGTGTGTGTATGTGTATTTGTGTATATATTAGAGTAATTGGTGTGTATATTGGTGTGTGTACGTGCATTTGTGTATATATTAGAGTAATTGGTGTGTATATTGGTGTGTGTACGTGTATTTGTGTATATATTAGAGTAATTGGTGTGTATATTGGTATGTTTGTGCATTAGTCTATTTGTGTGTATATGAGTTTAATTGTATTAGAATATTCTGATGTTTGTATGTTTTAGTGTATTCTGATTTGAAAGCATGTTAATTGTGTGTGTGTGTGTGTGTGTGTGTGTGTGTGTGTGTGTGTGTGTCTGTGTGTGTATGATTTTTCTTACCTGTAGGGCAGCAACAGATCACAACATAGACAACACGACAGCTATTCTAAAAGAGTGGATGAAATCGGCTTTAAGAAGATATCACTATGTGGAATGGAGACCGATGGAGGAGCCTCGGTGGGACAAACACACACACTCACACACACACACACACACACACACACACACACACACACACACACACACACACACACAAACACACACACTCAATTTTACATAAAATTACACTAAAACACATAAACATCAATGACCTGGTTTAGTAAAAACAGGATAGAGTTACCTCATTTCATTTCACTGTCTTTGGGGTGGGGCTTAAAGTAAAGGGGTGGGGTGATACCTAACTATAATTATTGCAAGTATGAGTGGCTTGGATTACATCATCTGCACGTGGTTTAAAGGGTGGATCTATTGCCTGCAGTTTTTGAGAAGAGAGAAAGCACAGCAACTGGAGCAAGAGCAGGAGCACACCCACCACCATGCTTCATTCGGTTACAGAAATCATCACAGCTTTGCACACGACTTGCTTGAGAAGAACGTCTCCAAAAAAGTGTATTTTTGGATGTGAGAGAAGGAGAACCTTGTTTTTTCTGGACTCAGATCTGGATCAGATATGCATGGCACGGATCTAATTGTCAGCCATGGTTCATTTAAGACTAGAACATTTTTGTTCGTTTTATTTATAGCCGCGCCACAGCTCACAAACAATCGCTACGCAAAAGCTGAGCATGCTTGCAACTCTTTAGCTCCACCCACATCATGCCTCCAGGAGCTTGACTATTTTCAGACAGAAGTGTAAAGCTAGATCTTTCTTTTATAAAACTGATAAAAGGGTCTTCGGAGATATAAAGGATGCAATTCTACATTATAGGGTCTCACGATTAACATGAGATCGGCCATCTGTGTGTTACTGTATGTCCCCGTTATGCAAGACTTTTAGACAAAAGATTTCTGACCAGCTACTAACATCTGGGGTGGACAGGACATTGCAAGCATTATGATTTTTGGTCACACTATGCCTGAAGGACAATCCTCTAATCCAGATGTTTTATTACAGCTCTTATACAGATGAGTTGGGGCCCAAGCACTGGCCGCTGTCCCGGTTTAACCACGTGCTTAAGCTCAGACAGGCTGCTCTGGAGGCAGCACGCCACCGATGGGCCGACTACATACTGGTTAGAGAACTGCACACTGTCAAAATATATCAGTTTTTATTTCAATTCCTCTTTCTTTTACTTTACTTCATTCACAGACATGAAAGCTAAGAAGACATGGGTGCAAAATCAGATCCAAAATGTATTAGTCACATACATAACCATACATAGGACATACATATTCGTACACTCTCATATCTTTCTCTCTCTCTCTCTCTCTCTGTTTCCATCCTGTCTTTTATTCAGTTTGTGGACAGTGATAATCTCCTGACCAACCCGCTGGTCTTGGACCTCCTGATTGCGGAGAATCGGACTCTGGTGGCGCCCATGTTAGAATCACGTTCTCTTTACTCCAACTTCTGGTGTGGCATCACTTCTCAGGTACACACACACACACACACACACACACACACACACACACACACACACTCTGGATGTGCATCTCCATAACTGAGCCAATGATACGATACATTAAAGATACATATGAAGCAGCTACTGATCCGAAGTGATACGATTCAAAGAAGACATGGGTGCAAAATCAGATCCAAAATGTATTAGTCACATACATAACCATACATAGGACATACATATTCGTACACTCTCATATCTTTCTCTCTCTCTCTCTCTCTCTGTTTCCATCCTGTCTTTTATTCAGTTTGTGGACAGTGATAATCTCCTGACCAACCCGCTGGTCTTGGACCTCCTGATTGCGGAGAATCGGACTCTGGTGGCGCCCATGTTAGAATCACGTTCTCTTTACTCCAACTTCTGGTGTGGCATCACTTCTCAGGTACACACACACACACACACACACACACACACACACACACTCTGGATGTGCATCTCCATAACTAAGCCAATGATACGATACATTAAAGATACATATGAAGTAGCTACTAATCCGAAGTGATACGATTCACCCCTATTACGATGCAGTGCGATCTGATTTCGATTCGATTCGTCACAATGTGAATTCTGGAAGGAGGAAGAAACCGGGAAATGGAAGAAAATATGATGCTCTGCAATTCAATGTGGTACTGCTTTTATTTCTTTAGTTCAGACAGACAGCAAATCATCGGTTTACTCAAGTGCCATCTGACTTGAAATTCATGTCCTTTTCAGAAACATGCCTTTGTTCGAAAGAAAAAATATGTTCTGTCTCCAGGAAGACGCAGCTCTACCTCTGCCATGTTCATCTGTATTCTATGTGACTCTAAGGACACGCCTCGGTCTCAGCAACGCTGTTATACATCACATTCACGTAGCAGCGACAGTGCTGGGAGAACGCTAATATAAAACATAGTGCATCTACTAATAATTATATACTAATACTGTCATTTTTTTACCTATGTAAATATGTTAAAAACGACGCATCGTGATATAAACTCCAATTGTATCGGAAGCACACTTTATTAAACCGATGCATCACATTGTTCACTTTTATGGTGATTCACGGATGCAAATCAATGAATCTTACCATCCCTATTACACACACAGGGGTACGTTTCGCTACGTTTTCCAGATTCCTTCTCCTTCCAGAAAGTTGTGTAGGTGTATTTGGTATTCTAAATGGCTTCTAGGTGAGAAGGCGTGTAAATGTGTGTGTAGACTGTGTTTTGGTCTTAAAGGATCTAGAATGTTAAATTCTGGTAATCTTTCTTTCTTTCTTTCTTTCTTTCTTTCTGTCTTTCTTTAATGCTCTCACTTATGCAGGGCTACTATAAGCGCACCCCAGATTATCAGCCTATCCGTGAGTGGAGGCGTCAGGGCTGCTTCCCTGTTCCCATGATTCACACCACCTTCATGCTGGATTTAAGACGCAGCGCCTCTCGCGATCTGGCTTTCTACCCTCCACATCCCGACTACAGCTGGGCCTTCGACGATATCATGGTGTTTGCTTTTTCTGCTCGCCAAGCAGGTGTGTTTGTGTGTCTCATCTTTAAGTCTTCAAATGCCTGTTTATTTATCATTGCATAATAGAACTCAAAAGATGTATGCTGTTTGTGTGTGTGGTCATGTTTTTGTGTGTGTGTGTGTGTGTGTGTGTGTGTGTAAGTGTGTGCGTGTGAGTTTATAATAAGCCTATGGGATGCTTGGTTTACACATCATTACCCACAGTAGAACACCCACACACAGACAGCCACAACTAAATCAGGCCATATGACCAATAAAGTCTCATTAGGCTTCCAAGCTTGTTATGCTTGTTTGGCTCTGCTTCGAGTGAGTCAGATGCAGCAGATAATGATGCTGATAACATCAATGTGCTGTTTGAATCCAATACACTCACACCTGCAGCTCTCACACTAGATTTCAGCACCATCTGCCACAATCAGCCTGCACGATGTTCACACTACGGTCTTTATTCTATG
Organism: Silurus asotus; assembly: GCA_024362625.1. Lineage (NCBI taxonomy): Eukaryota > Metazoa > Chordata > Actinopteri > Siluriformes > Siluridae > Silurus > Silurus asotus. The sequence continues at coordinate 5,326,426 of MU574226.1, read as the reverse complement.
GTGGATGGAGTCTCTGAGTTTCTTCTGCTATATAATTTGCATAAACATGTGATTGGATGGGGAATATCAGTTACAGAAGCCAGGTAGCTTCATGTCACTTTCAGACACAGAGGCCACGCCTCCTTTACTGGGACTAACATTTACAGGGTCTATGCCCACTTAACTGGGACTAATAGACAACAAGGCCACGCCTCCTTTACTTGGACTAACTAAGAGACCATGTCTCCTTTACTTAGCTGGAGATTTACAGAGTCACTGCCTCCTTCACTGGGACTAACAGACAAAAGCCACATCTCATTTACTTGGAGTTAAAAACACAGAGGCCACACCTCCTTTACTAAGATTTAGAAATGACAAAGGCCCACATTTTTCTCTGGGATGAACAGACACAGAAGCCACACCTCCTACACCATAACTTAACAGTACAAGAGCCACGCCTTCTTCCCTATGACTTATTAATTACAGACAACACATTAAATTCATATACTGTAAAATTTTTATAAATTATGGTTTCAGAATTCCTAAAATGTGTGTGTGTGTGTGTGTGTGTGTGTGTGTGCTAATAGACAACAAGGCCACGCCTCCTTTATTTGGACTAACAAAGAGACCATGTCTCCTTTACTTAGATGGAGATTTACAGAGTCACTGCCTCCTTCACTGGGACTAACAGACAAAAGCCACATCTCATTTACTTGAAGTTACAAACACAGAGGCCACACCTCCTTTACTAAGATTTAGAAATGACAAAGGCCCACATTTTTCTCTGGGATGAACAGACACAAGAGCCACACCTCCTACACCATAACTTAACAGTACAAGAGCCACGCCTTCTTCCCTATGACTTATCAATTACAGACAACACAATACATTCATATACTGTACAATTTTTATAAATTATGGTTTCAGAATTCCTAAAAGGTGTGTGTGTGTGTGTGTGTGTGTGTGTAGGTGTACAGATGTTTGTGTGTAATAAGGAGCACTATGGTTTCCTGCCCATTCCTCTAAAGGCCAATCAAAGCTTAGAGGACGAAGAGGAAAGTTTCACACACACCATTACTGAGGCCCTCAGTAAGTGTTTCTCTCATGCAAACACACACACACACACACACACACACACACACACACACACACACACACACACAGTCTCCGAGGTACTTGACATGTGTTTGCCTGCCAGTGTAACTGAGCACAAATTTTGTTACTTAACACACACGCACACACACACACACACACACACACACACACACACACACACACACACACACACACACACACACACACATAAACACTGTGGCATTACACATTTATTATTCTTTCTTTCCACCGGTGTTTTCTGTTAGAACGGTCAGAACTCACAACTTACACTGTTTCTTATTTTCTTACAGTTGATCATCAGATTAAACCTTCAGAGTTTGTGTTCGTTTCTCCAAAACTACAGGATAAGATGGAATTTGATGAGGTGAGAGAAAGAAAGAGAGAGAGAGAGAGAGAGAGAGAGAGAGATGTTCTAACATCTGGCTGATGTTCTAACAGACTCGTACATGTAAAGAATATTTGACTGATTTACAGTCTGGCAAATTAAAGGACTGATAGAATGGTGAATAGAGGTATTGACAGACAGACAGACAGACAGACAGACAGACAGACAAACGGACTTGAAAACTATACTAAAGGACTGGTCCAAACTTATAAACCTAAAAGCCTTTCTGAAGTATGGACTGATTTATTAGCCTGACCGGATGATGGATTGAGAGATGCAATAAGACTGATGGACTGACGGATTGTTAAAATGTCAGACTGAAAGATTGATGACCTAATTAACCAATAAACTGACAAATGGATGGAATGATAGGCTGATGAACTCACAGAACGATAGACTGACAGAATTAAAGACTGTACTGATAAATGGATTTACAGACTGAGGGCTAAAGAAGAAAACATCAACAAGTTTTCTGTAACTCCTCATCTTTTACCCTGTCTATTCACTTTCTCTCTCTCTCTCTCTCTCTCTCTCTCTCTCTCTATCTATCTATCTATCTATCTATCTATCTATCTATCTATATTTCTTGCTCTTTCTTTCTTTCTCAGATCTTCCTGATTAATCTGAAGCGGAGGATGGACAGGAGGGAACGCATGTTAAATTCTCTGGCTGCTTTGGGTGTGGAGGCCACAATCACCAACGCTGTGGATGGCAAGTAGGTCACATGGTCTCACACACACACACACACACACACACACACACACACAGACAAACCATATATTGGTAAATGATGACGTGTCAGTGTATAAATGAATCACTTTTGTGCGTATTCACTCTAACTTTTCCTAAATTTAATCCCCTTTTTCATGTCTCCTCTCTCTCTCTCTCTCTCTCTCTCTCTCTCTCTCTCTCTCTCTCTCTCTCTCTCTCTCTCTCTCTATCTATCTATCTATCTATCTATCTATCTATCTATCTATCTATCTATCTATCTATATTTCTTTCTCTTTCTTTCTTTTTCAGATCTTCCTGATTAATCTGAAGCGGAGGATGGACCGGAGGGAACGCATGTTAAATTCTCTGGCTGCTTTGGGTGTGGAGGCCACAATCACCAACGCTGTGGATGGCAAGTAGGTCACATGGTCTCACACACACACACACACACACACACACACACACACACACAGACAAACCATATATTGGTAAATTATGACGTGTCAGTGTATAAATGAATCACTTTTGTGCGTATTCACAAACAGGAATTCACTCACAGGCATTCACATCACATTGCTGACTGTTTTCCTACAACAGTTTGTATCTTTTTACACACTCTAACTTTTCTTAACTTTAATCCCCTTTTCCATGTCTCCTCTCTCTCTCTCTCTCT
>MU574226.1:5308289-5319551 GCA_024362625.1 Silurus asotus | reverse complement strand
TATGTGTGTATATATATATATATATATATATATATATATATATATATATATATATATATAACTCCACTAGATTTTGGAGTTTGCTTATAGATATTTGTGTTCATTAGCCACAAGGGTGTTATGAAAGGCAGGTACTGATGTAGGTGAGGTGAGGAGACCTGGGTTTCAGTCAGCGTTCCAATTCATCTCAAAAGTGTTGAGTAGGGATGAGATCAGAGCTCTATAGCAGCCCACTCAAGATCTTCCTCTCCAAACCATGTAAAGCATATAATCAAGGAGCTCACTTTGTGCACAGGGACACTGTCATGCTGTAACAGGTTTTGGGTTTCAAGTAAATTAAAAATGTTATTATAGCGCATCTAAAGACCTGTACAATTGAGTACCTCCCGCTTTGTGGTAACAGTGTGGTTGCTAGGACCACATAAAAAGACGGTTCTCCTGAGTCTATATATCTCAAAACTTCTGCTTTCCCTTTTTCTTTCAGCATGGCCTACATGTCCCATTTTGAGCGGAGGGATTTGCGAGCGTTCTCGGTTGAACCGTTGCTGGTTTACCCGACACACTACACGGGCGAGCCCGGTTACTTCAGCGACACTGAGACATCCACAATCTGGGACGATGAGGCCATCGATACGGACTGGGACCGATCTCACGCTCAGAAAACTGCTCAACAAGGCCGAATCCGGTCTATCGCCCAGAACAGCGTGACTGGAGAAATGCCGCCCCCTGCTGCTCGTGCATCACGAGATGAACTCTGAAAAGTCTGGCAACGAAGACAACATGGAATATTTTTAGGTCACTGTATTGTGTACAAGAATAAGTCAAGTGTTGTACAGATGTTTTAGCACTCATTTGAGGTTCTTCATAAGCTCAATAGATTTGCCTGATAGCAGCTTTAATAATATTAGATTTCATGACAAGGGTTGGGAGGAAGAGAAGGGACGAAGCTTGTGAGGAACCATTCTGAAAGGCCACACTGGCCTTCATTGGACAAAACGACCTGTTTAAAATTGGATTTATAGATGTATAGTTTTATATTCGGATTTTTAACAGTGAAAATAGCAGTTTGCTAATTAATTAGGGAATTGTGCTCTGGTTGAAGACATCATGCTTTCTTCTCAACACTTAATGGTTGCTTTAGAAGCAGAAGCAGAGCATTTTATGAATGGCAGAAGTTGTACAAGGAGCAGGAGTTTGTAGACATTAGGACTGTGGTAGGCATCTTTATTGGTGAAGCTTATAGATCTCAGAGCTCTTAAACATCAGGAATAGAGCAGGAATGGCGATGGCTTTAAAATGGAGAAGAAGCTGGTCAGCATCATGGCTACTGAAGAAATCATTGCTTTTCTGTATGGAGCACAAGCAGGTAGATTTCAGGTTTTATGCAGTAACTTGTGCCTTAAGTCTGAAGTAGATGCTTGGAGGATTCAAGAGCAGAAGCTGGTAGATCTTAATAGCTGGTTTAATTAACTAAAACTTGAAGGCATCAAGAATGAAACAGGAGATAGTAGACTGTAAGGGTTGGGGAACAGGCCTGGCCTATCAGAATGCTTTGCATATCTTATGACTGGAGCAGGAACCTAAAAGAATCTCAATAGACACATGTGCTCATAGACCTCAGGAATGGAACATAATCTGGCGGATATCAAGGTTGGATGAAGATCTGGTAGATTCTAAGTGTTGGTCCAGAAGCATGTAGAGCACAATAATAGAGCAGGAGTCTGATGTTCTCAGGATGGGTCCAGAAGGTGTTATAGACCCTGGCTGTTGGTGTAGAATCAGCAGCTAATAAAATCTTATTAGTACATTAAAAATGATCCTAAAACTTTTCAGACCAGATCAAACTTCTAGAATCCGGGGACTGGCAAGAGTTCTTTCCCAATTGCTGGACGTTGATGAACTTGCAGCACTAAAACAAACAGAATTCTTCGATGACCAGAGAATCTTCTGATCATTTGCTCATCAGTTTTATACTATTAACTTTTTCCTTGATTAAGAATAATACATTCTAGTAAACATTATCTTGAACATCTTGAACGTTAGCTTTTGGGAAATTTCCCCCTGCTCTTTATAAGAAATGGAGAACCACAAATAAGTGTTAAAACATCTGTGAGACTGGATGGAGAGATGTGCACACATAACAAACATACCCTCAATCTCATGCTACCACCAGGTTATCGGCTCACAATCATTTTCCATCAGCAACCTCCCTCATTCGCTGGTTGTTCAGCCAATAGCATTGCAGCAGGCTGACATGCTCAGATATGATTGGCTAACACCAGTGTTAGGAGAAGAAAAAGAGGAAGAGGGGGATCAAGGGCTCCTGTTTTAAACCCACTTTATTTATTTTCACAGACGGTGTTTGTCACCGGATTTGTCTGTCTGTCTGTCTGTCTGTCTGTCTGTCTGTCTGTCTGTCTGTCTGTTAGTTTGTTAGTTTGTTTGTTTTTCTATCCACAGTTTTGTCCCTGGAGGATTTTTGTGTGATTCTTATAAAGACAGACAGACAAGCAGTTACACATGTAAGGGACACACATACATTTTGGCAGTTTGAACAAAAAAATCACAAAACATTTTGGTTCTTTTGTTTTATTTAAATGTAAATAAAGCTGGATGATGAACCGAACAAGTTGCAGGTGAATAAAAAAGAGAGAATATCTGCGTGTTTGTGTTTTTGTTGCTTTTTGTAAAAAAAAATAAAAATAAGAGTGTGTATTCAGCAGTGGTGGACTCTTTACTTAATTATATTTTGTGTGATCAGTCAATTCTTCATATTGGATAAAAATTGAACTGGTTTTGACCGGTGCTTTGCAGTGGAGGATTTAGGCATAATTTGGGCGGCATCACGATCTTTTTTTTTTTACCGCTCATTTGCACGCTTTCGTCAATTATGATGTCATGTCAAGGTGAATGAACCTGGTTGGGACTCGGAGCATGCAGAAAGGATAAAGGTGTGTATGCAGCTCGATCGCTTATATCGTTATAAGGATATTAAAGCAAATGCATTTAAGGAAATAGGCTAAAAACTGTATCTCAATTAGGTTATATAATCAGGTTTCCTGTTATGCTTTTACGCATGGAGCGACAATATTTCTTTTAGTTTACATAATAATATAATTTACAGTATGTAGTTTATTATAATGTGCGTAGCCACAAATCAATGAAAAGCTAGCTAGTCTAATTGGACTGTAGTTAAAATAGCATATAATGATTTGGTTACCTTTAATTGAGGTGATGTCATAAAGGTTTTCTGAGTTTCTGAGGGAGAATCTCAACACACATATTATAATGATATAGATGTTGTGTGCATCTTATGGCTACAATTGGCTAAGGAGTTTTATAGTTCTTGGTTCTGAGAGTGTTTTGAGAGAGAGAGAGAGAGAGAGAGAGAGAGTGAGTGTGTGTGTGTGTTTGTGTGTGTGTGTGTGTGTGCGTGTGTGTGTGTGTGTGTGTGTGTGTGTAGTAGTCAATATTTACTGTCCTCTTTTACTAATTTTTTAAAGAATTTGTAATCAAGTGCAGTTTTTAGACTGTACACACACACACACACACACACACACACACACACACACACACACACACACACAAATTAACCACACAAACTGTATGTTGTTTTGTATTCCAATAAGATTTTTATAGAAATAAAATTGATACTTGCAGTCAACTTTCTCGTCATCACCTTGACATGTTCGAAATGAATAAAAAACGTAATGTATTTATTTATTTATTTTTTAAAAGCTTGCAAACAAACCCTGCATTTCTTTAGAAAAGAGGGAATGAAAAATAAACAGTATCAATATTTACTGTCCTCTTTTACTAATTTTTTAAAGAATTTGTAATCAAGTGCAGTTTTTAGACTGTACACACACACACACACACACACACACACACACACACACACACACACACACACACAAATTAACCACACAAACTGTATGTTGATTTGTATTCCAATAAGAGTTTTATAGAAATAAAATTGATACTTGCGGTCAACTTTCTCGTCATCACCTTGACATGTTCGAAATGAATAAAAAACTTAATGTATTTATTTATTTATTTTTTAAAAGCTTGCAAACAAACCCTGCATTTCTTTAGAAAAGAGAGAATGAAAAATATACAGTATGTTGGTTATTTGTGGGAAATTTCTCAGTGATAAACTGCAGGGGGCAACAAACCCACACGATCCCCCCTCATGTCCATCACTGCATGAAAAGAGCAGAATCCAGAAGAATTTGGAAACAGTAAACTCCCAATTAATTTCAAGTTTATCGCATGTATGCAGGTAAAATATCCACGAATAACCATATAACTCAAATCAGCTGACGTACTCGGGAATCCGTGACGTCTGAAAAAAATAATAAAATACAGCTAGTTTGTGATGATTGCTGATTGTTGACAGTGTGTTAATGTCTTGGCGCTGTAAGTGAAAGGTGTTAGATCTGCTGTGATTCTAATAGGAGGAAAAAACGGTGTGTTGTAAATCTAAACAAATATTACAAAATACTAAATGAATACAAAGCTCGTTAACATTAGGTCAAAATTAACCGCTAGCTACTTTTGACAACCACGAAAAATCTTTGATTTAAATTTTTTTATTGATTTATTTATTTTAGAAAACTCACCCAATTTTAACATGTGCTGACAATAACACCTGAAGTTTGATCATTACAGTTTTTCTCAGTTGCTTTGAAACATTTCTCGAATCATCCTTAGTATTTGTACACCAGTGCGTGCATTTCTGGAAACAATTTGTACAAACAGCACAACACATTGGATTTCTTGCAAAAACTTAAACTTTTCACAAAATCCTCAGTTCATCTCTTAAAAGTAAGTATTTGTGTGAACGAACATTTCATTCCCATCAGAACGGAAAGTCCCTTTGTCAATGTTCACAAATAAGATCGTCACAATGTTTAATCGTGTTGTCAATATGATGCTGCACAGGTTCAGTATTTCCTGATATAAACTATGAATTTATTGAATTTCTTCTGTACCGCATCTATAAATTTTGGCAACACAAATTTTTTTGTTGCATATATGATTTATATTAAGTGTAAGAGGACAGGATACACACGTTTACTGTACAAGTGTGCGTTTGTTTCTTAGTTCATCCATTTTCAGAATGTATTATTCTATGTTTGTTCTTTCTGTATTCACTCTTCAGTTGAATGTTAGCGAGATTCACCTTTGACCTGTTTTAGAGAACTGGTTGATTATTGGTTGATCCGATGCCTTCATTAGTGACATTCAAGATTCATCTGCACATTTCATCAATTCAACACATTTACAATAAAACAGTACAATAGAAATGTTAGATGACAAATTCTGACAACTGGTTTAATCATTTCGCATTTAATAACTTATACAATGAACTGATGCTGAGATGTTTTGGGACTCACCCAATTTTAACATGTGCTGACAATAACACCTGAAGTTTGATCATTACAGTTTTTCTCAGTTGCTTTGAAACATTTCTCGAATCATCCTTATTATTTGTACACCAGTGCGTGCATTTCTCGAAACAATTTGTACAAACAGCACAACACATTGGATTTCTTGCAAAAGCTTAAACTTTTCACAAAATCCTCAGTTCATCTCTTAAAAGTAAGTATTTGTGTGAACGAACATTTCATTCCCATCAGAACGGAAAGTCCCTTTGTCAATGTTCACAAATAAGATCGTCACAATGTTTAATCGTGTTGTCAATATGATGCTGCACAGGTTCAGTATTTCCTGATATAAACTATGAATTTATTGAATTTCTTCTGTACCGCATCTATAAATTTTGGCAACACAAATTTTTTTGTTGCATATATGATTTATATTAAGTGTAAGAGGACAGGATACACACGTTTACTGTACAAGTGTGCGTTTGTTTCTTAGTTCATCCATTTTCAGAATGTATTATTCTATGTTTGTTCTTTCTGTATTCACTCTTCAGTTGAATGTTAGCGAGATTCACCTTTGACCTGTTTTAGAGAACTGGTTGATTATTGGTTGATCCGATGCCTTCATTAGTGACATTCAAGATTCATCTGCACATTTCATCAATTCAACACATTTACAATAAAACAGTACAATAGAAATGTTAGATGACAAATTCTGACAACTGGTTTAATCATTTCGCATTTAATAACTTATACAATGAACTGATGCTGAGATGTTTTGGGGGTTAAAACTGTTCAGGTGAAACCAGTATCATATTTTTTGATCAACATGAACATAAACAACTGATAATGTAGGAAACAGCAGACACTTTTACACAATCGATTTAATAAATGTACATGTTTTTATGATGAGCACAAATGGAGGTTCAACAAGTAGCTTTGAGAATTTCATTTCTGATCTGAGAAACATTTCAAGTAAAACCGTTTATAAGTTATTTTGCAAAACAGTCCACACAGATATGATCTACAAACTGGGTAAAAGCGTTGAAACACAGACTTTGACATTCTTTTTTTGTACTGTGCATTAAATGGTTATTGTGTATTTCACATGATCATGTCTGGATTTCTCCACTTTACAGGGTAAATTCCTCCCAGATCAAACGGTGACCTCACACCTTCTGAAGGAGTTGTGTGAGTTTGTTGATGCTGACTGGATTTCGGATCCAATGCTCCAAAGGAACTCCAATGCAATAACATCTTAGCTACCACCTACTTCCAAACACGCACAGTGTTTGAGCAGCCTGTAGGTGGAGATGGGGCATCGTTTCAGGGATAAAGCATGGAAACTGTGCAGCGCCCAAAGCATCAAACTTTACCAGTTATAATAGAGATATGATATTACCTTGTTAGCCAGAATAGAAATAATCTACAGGCTGGAATTGGTTTGGAAACCTTGAGTTTAACACTGTCTCCTGTATATATATGCTGCTTTCTGTCTTTAATACTCATATTAGTGCTGGTTTTGAGAAATCATTTGGTCCTGTGCACTGGTTAAAGTTAAAAGAGCTGAGGGTTCACAGGTTCTAGAACGTTCTGGATACTAAACAAAAACAACAACAACAATATACCCACGTGGTTGTAAATGTAATATAGCCTCACAATTTCCAGGAAAATGGGAAGAGTCAGCTTGTTTTGTTGTTAATAGCTTTAAACTTTAGCTCGTCACATGATCCACTGGGTGTCGGACCGGAGGAAAGGCCTGTCACTCGGCGAACGCGTGCACACCTGAGTAAATTTGTAACGTGTTGGAGGAGAGACGACAAAATGAGTCGAGTAGCACAGTGACTGCTCCTGGAGGCGAAGCAACACCCCTGCGAACGATCCGTTCCAGTTACATAAGCACGACAGATGAGTCAGAGGAAAAGAGAAATAGAGAGAGCGAGAGAGGTGTGTAATTTAGCGAGTCAGGAAAAAAAATGTATTTCGAGTGCAGACATTTCTTTTCACCTCCTCCTACACAAAAGCCTGGAGGCTGCAGTGCGATGTAGGAGAGTGGCCTTACTCCTACTATCACACTTCTACTCCACAATGCCATCTGCAGCATGACTCAACACTCAGTGTAGCAGATCACAGACTATCGATTTACCCGTCTGACTTTTACATTTACGCTCTGTTATTCCAGTCCAGGCACAGAGCTTATACGAGCGCTAACTAGCATATCGTTAGTCTGCTAACTCCTCGGTAACTATCCATGCTAAAGGTTGGATATGTTTCTCTTCCTTTTTTTCGAATAAAATTTAAATAGAAACAGTTTTGCAACCTCTATAATAAACTCAGGGTTGCTACGGGTACGGCTCAAACTAACATGACTTTACATACGGCTGTAAATCAACTTAATGAATGCGCCATACTGTAAACACCTGTAACCATAGTGAGATACAGTTTCATACAGGGTGGGGCCGCTATTGGATTTGACCTTCTGAGAAGTTCCTAAAGACCTTTTTGAACTAACCGGAGGATTTTTGCATGTGGTTTGACTTAGATAGTGAATACAGTGATTTAAGGTTGAAGATGAATTTTTAGAATAGCAAAGTCCACTAAAGGTGGTAGAGCATTTTCACATTTAGCTCCTAAACTCTGGAATAGTCTTCCTGACAGTGTTCAGAAAACATATCTTATTAGCAAAGCCTACATATAACATACATTACATCATAACCTTTAGCTCCAGAACATCTGATCACATGCACATTATCAACTTGTGCTGTTAATATCAAAAACAGCAGCTACGCTAATTCCTCTCCACTGCTCCTCTTTCTCTACCCATCCAGAGACACCCTGAGGTTCCTCCAGCTCCAGTCACCTCCCACCTCGTGAAGATTATAGACTTTAAAGAAGTAGATGCCAAACTCGCAAACATCCGGAACCATCTAGAGACGTACCAGTGTCAATTGGATCCCACTGCATGGAGTTTGACATTGAACCTCCTGGAGTGTTTAAAGGCTCTGGCATGAAGAAGCTGATGCTGGATCTGTGATGATCACAAATGTTGAGCTCAGTAGCTCCTACTTTTATACCAAAGACTGTAGACAGAACATTTAATTATAATCTTATATCCCAGTGCTCATGTTAGTTCTCACTCTGCAGTGTTCTGTATTGTTGAAAGATTTATGATCAAACTATTGATGTCACCCAAATGAGGGTGGGTTCCCCTTTTGAGTCTGGTTCCTCTCAAGGTTTCTTCCTCATAACATCTAAGAGAGTTTTTCCTTGTCACAGTCGCCATGGCTGCACATCAGGGATAAATACACACCATTCACCATCACTGTTGATTTCTGTAAAGCTGCTTTGAGACAATGTCTGTTGTGAAAAGTGCTATAGAAATAAACTTGACTTGACTTGACTTGATATGAATTTGACGGACTGGAGAAGAGAGAAAAATTTTAAAAAATGGCACCAGGAATTAACACCAACTACTTTATTATTAGCAGAGACGAGATACAGATGTCTGTCTGTCTGTCTTTTTCCCTGTCTGTCTGTCTGTCTGTCTGTCTGTCTGTCTGTCTGTCTGTCTGTCTGTCTGTGCATAGATCATTTTCCTTCTATCTGTCTGTCTGTCTTTCTCTCTCTCTCTGTCTGTCTTTTTTTTCTCTGTCTGTCTGTCTGTCTGTCTGTCTGTCTGTCTGTCTGTACATAGATAATTTTCCTTCTGTTTGTCTTTTTTATATACTGTATATTGATTTCACACTTTATGTGAATAAACAAAAACATACAAATAAAAAAAGCTTGTGTGTGTGTGTGTGTGTGTGTGTGTGTGTGTGTGTGTGTGTGTGTGTGTGTGCCCGTACAACAGAAATGCGGTGACAGGAATGTCAAAAAGCAATGATCACCAGTTCACGTCAAAACCTGAAACAAAATATATGATATGATTTGTTATATAAATTTCAAAGTTCAAAACTATTTATGTATAAAAATATGTTTTGCTCTTTTTGTTTGATCCACAACAAATGCACTTACTGGTTTGCAAATATTAAGGATGATGGGAATTTTCGCTCTGGAAACAATTGTGCTCTGGCTGACTACAGGGTTCGACTTTGGACAAAATTCCCCTTGAAGGAAGCTGAGAGCAGACAATTTAGGAATTTAGAGGAAAAAAGATGTCAAATAGATTTTTAAAAAAAGCTGAATGTTGATTATATCTATATTTATCAACTGCAAATTCTACACTCACAATTCCAATCCATTGCTACCATGAGGTATTTAATTATTTTCAGTGATACACAGAAATCATGCAGCGAGGGAGACTTCGGGATTAACACTCTCTCTGAGTTCTCTCCGAAGCGCTGAGTCAGGAGATTTTTAAAGCTACAGGAGGGAATATTAACCTGAGTTATGGTCCCTGCAATGTCTTTCATGACAGGATTGTAATAACACCGGCCTCCGTGCTCCACTAGAGTTCTTTAAACATGCTCATGGAGTGTATACTTTCAGCACAAACAGTAAACTATTGCTGAAAAAAATCATCCCTGATGTAGTGCGATACATCATATAAACATACAATTTTTCGTAGTGAATATCATGATATGCATATCAGAATTGCTTGCAATCACCAAACAATTACTGCACTTCAAAAAGTCATGGAAAGTTTAAGGAGAACCTCTGAACTGCCAGCCGAACATAAGCTTCATTTTCAGGGGTTTGTGTTCACCTGGATGCTCTTCATTTTTGCATTCTGATTGGCGGGAAGTTCAGGTGTGAGTTTACAGCGTTGAACACACAGATGTTTGCAGTTTAATCAAAACTAAGAATGAGAAAGAGATTGTAAACACAGGTAGTCCTCAAATTACAATGAAGATGCGTTCTAATGACCCGGTCGTAATTAAAAAATGGTGATCAGTATGGGGTAATATACTGTAATTTGTTAATAATTAAACAAAATACATCATTTAGCAAAACAGAGCAATTTACAGTACCATACTGTATAAATTATACAGCATATACGTATATGGCAGCGGGTGCATGGATCTACCGCTATTGCAAAATTGGAAAAACTTAGGTCGAACCATCGTAACTTGGGGACTACCTGTATTTTCAAATGACAAGGCGGATTTCTGCGTGGCATATAACATATAGTAAATACTGGGAATTTAATAAATTGTTTGAGACACAAAATGGAATTGACAAACATTCAAATGAGAAAACTAACAAAGAAATGGCACCAGGGGTTAACAACAACAGCTGCATTAGAAGTAGAGGTGTTCATAAAACTCATTGAATGAACTGTAACTGACATGCTTTATCTGTGTGTTATTTACAGCAGGTAGAGTTCTAGATCTGTGCAAAAAATAATAATAATAATAACTAAAACAGACCAAGTCTTTTGATTGAACCCTATGTTTGTGTTTCCAAAGGCCCACTTTTCAAAAGATAGTCGATTTCCAGTATGGAGTCTTGCCCAAATATGCCGTTCCAATCAATTGAATTCAATACATTTTTATTTGTTTAGCACTTTTGGCAGTGGACATTGTCTCAAAGCTGCTTTACAGAGATCAATCGGTAATAAAGAATGCGTTTCTCCCTAATGAGCATGAGGAAAAAACTTTGAGAGGAACTAGACTTAAAGGGGAACTCATCATGTGGGTGGCACCGAATGGCCAAAAATCAATTCAAATCATTTTTTATCTTTATAGCGCTTTTAGCAATGAACATTGTCTGAAAGCAGCTTTACACAGATAATGTGGTGATTTAAATATTAATATGTTCTTCATAAGTGTAAGTTTGTCGCTGATGAGCGAGTCGGTGGCGACTGTGGCAAGGAAAAACTCCCCGAGATGGCATAAGGAAGAAACCTTGAGAAGAACCAGACTCAAAAGGGAAC
>MU574226.1:5293289-5303289 GCA_024362625.1 Silurus asotus | reverse complement strand
TGGCTGCACTCTTTGAGCTGCATTATTCTTCTTAGCACACACTAAGTGGTGGAAAAATCTGAAGAACAGGAGGGGCATCATGATCTCTCACTACCCCCTGGCGTCTCTTCTGCCCTGGCCACCGCTGCCCCTCTGCCTGGAGCTGCACACTGACGGAGGAGTGGCACTGCAGAGATACCAACCACGATCGCCCGACAGCAGTCCTCGACACTGGGTCAGTTTTCTTACTTTCTCATTCTCTTTCACTCTCTTTCATCTCTTTGTTTCATTTTTTGTTGTTTCCTATCTACTTGTTTTTCTGGAGAGAAGTTTATTTTTTTTGTTTTGTTTTGTTTTGTTCATTGAGTGTGTATCCACATCTTTATGATGAACATCTGGATGTCCTGCATCCAGGTTGGATGGCTTTTGTTTACGTGTGTGTGTGTGTGTGTAAGAGAGAAAGAGAGAGAGAGAGAGAGAGAGAGAGAGAGAGAGAGAGAGAGAGAGAGAGAGAGAGAAAGAGAGAGAGAGAGAGATGGTGGGATTTCTATCCATTGGTTTCTCAAGTCAAGGTTTCTAAATTTTTTACCACTCGGTTTCTAAATTTTTTACCCAAGTCTCAACGTGTGTATTTGTGTGTGATTGTGTATTTGTGTTCGTGTTTGTGTGTGTGTGTGTGTGTGTGTGTGTGTGTAAGGTACCCTTGTGTGAAACAGGTGTTACTTGAGGTCATCTTTAAAATCACTGTGATCCTCATTAATGCATTTTTCAACTCATTGAAATCAGATTTAAATCGGACAAAAGCGATACCGTTTATAAATTATGTATTCAAATATTTGAATGTTTAATGTTTAAGTTTTAAATATTCCTATGTTTTGTGGTGTTCATGAAGGAATTTGCCCATGAAGGAATTTTTCCGTTGTGGTTACTGTTAATCAGGTTATTAGGATTTGTGTTGTTTGTGAAATCAGGAATGTTTCCAGGCTTCGAAGGAATTGCTTTAAATAACTGTGTGAGCTTTTAATGCTAGAATTATTGAATTTGTGTGTTTATTGGGACACATGAACTTTTCCAGCTGTATGTGGTTCTTCCTCAAACTTTTACAACAAAGTTGGAGGCACACAATAGTATAAGATCTGTTTGAATTTGCCAGCATGAAATTTTACCTTCACTTTTACTAGAAGACTCATACCTCCAGCATGACATTGCTATACTGCACAAAGCCAGCTCCATGAATATATGCTATACATGGGTTGGAGTGGAAGATCTCCTGCTATAGAGGTCCTGCTATAGAGGTCTTGTTGTTAAAGAACTTTGGGATGAACTTTTCATGCTGACTGCACCCCAGGTCTCCTCAACTCACCTACATCAGTACCTTACTTTACTAACACCCTCGTATCTCCACAAGCACCCTCCTGCAGCAAATCTGGTGGGAGATGTTCCCAGAAGTGTGGGGGTTATTATAACGGCGAATGAGGACTAAACGTGGAATCAGACATTTTGAAAGTTTATCTTGTGGTCAGGTGTCCACAATATCAGTTTTGTCCATTTACATATATTTATTGCATATTTCTGTCTCTTACATTACTTATCTGGGACACACATTTCATACACACCGTCATGCTAAAGGTTTGTGCACCCCTGACAATCACACTGTGATTGTGATCCCGGATGATTTTTTCCTTAACCTGTCTAAGTTTCACTTTTCCGTAAAGTCTTTCTACTAGATATTGTGCCAAGGCTGTGGGGATTAGTGTTCATTCACAGGCATGAGTATTAGTGAGGTCAGATGCTCAAGTTGTGGGTGTTGTGGAGGCTCTAATTTGGCTTGTCTAATGCAAAACTGCTATCTTTAGCCTGCAGGCAGCAGATATGAAAATAACATTTTTATTGCTAAATTGTTCCACTAAATTTCTGGAGAATTAGCAGCAAAGGCCGATTCATAAAAAATTCCATCCATCTTTATGGAGGAGGAGAACCACAAGTCAGCAAACTAAATTCTTTGTAAATGGATGATACAGCAAAAAAAAAGTTTATGAACCCTTGCATATGTGCTTGTTGAACTTGCAGCCTTGTTCTCCATTTTCTTGTTAAAATAATCTCAATTCCTCCAAAAAAGAAGATTTAAATAAAATTTAAAAAATGCCGACCCCATGAGAATCCAAAGGCATTTAGATATTGTGCCAGCTCCAGATTTCAGACATTGGACTTTGTAGGTAAGTAAGTACGGAATTATGTAAGGAAGGAAGGAAGTACTCACATACCTGCCTACTTACTTACCTACTTACTTACTTACTTACTTACTTACTTACTTACTTACTTACTTACTTACTTACTTACTTACTTACATCATCAGGAATAAATGCACACTTTTAACCTTGACTGTTGATTTCTGTAAAGCTGCTTTGAGACAATGTCTGTTGTGAAAAGCGCTATAGAAATAAACTTGACTTGACTTTACTTGACATATTAACTTACTTACTTGCTAACTTTCTTACTTACCTACCTACTTACTTACTTCCCTACTTACTTACTTACTCACTTACTTACCTACCTACCTACCTACTTACTTACTTCCCTACTTACTTACTTACTTACCTACCTACCTACTTACTTCCCTACTTACTTACTTACTTACTCACTTACTTACCTACCTACCTACTTACTTCCCTACTTACTTACTTACTCACTTACTTACCTACCTACTTACTTACTTCCCTACTTACTTACTCACTTACTTACCTACCTACTTACTTACTTCCCTACTTACTTAATTACTTACTTACCTACCTACTTACTTCCCCACTTACTTACTTACTTACTTACTTACTAATCTACTTACCTACTTACTTCCCTACTTACTTACTTCCCCACTTACTTACTTACTAATCTACTTACTTACTTACTTACTTACTTACTTACTTACTTACTTACTTACTTACTTACTTACTAATCTACTTACTTACTAATCTACTTACTTACCTACCTACTTTCTTATCTACGTACTTACTAACTTACCTATTTACTTACTGACTTACTTACCTACTTACTTACTTATATACTTACCTACTTACTTACATATCTACTTACTTACTTACTTACCTGCTTACTTACTTTCTTACTTACTTATCTACTTACTTACTTCCTTACTAACATACTTACTTAATCACGTACTTACTTACTTACTAATCTACTTACTTACCTGCTTACTTACTTAATTACTAATCTATTTACTCACTTATCTACATGACAAAATGTATGTTTAGCTGATGATTTATGTAGGGAGTGCAGTCAGCATTCATCCAAAGGTGTTCAGTGTGGTTGAAGTCAAAGCTCTATAGCAGGAGATCTTTTACTCTTTCACTGGAGTTTGCTTTGTGCACAGGGGTAGTATCATGCTGGAACAGGTTTGGATCTCTTAGTTCAAGTGAAGGGAAAATTTCATACTACTGCATCCAAAGACACCATATACAATTGTATGCCTTCAACTTTGCAATAACAGTTTCCTGGACCTCCAGGAGTCTCAAGTGTCAGAGGTCAATCTGGAACTGTTCTGTCTCATGAGCCGAAACAGGAAGTTCTGCCAGTCTGTGGTGGTCACAGGAACGCTGCTTCATCACATCTCCATCACCAATGCCGTCGTTGACTGACTGATATTCCTTTATTTATTAGTTTAAGAATACGGTGTCTTTTGATTTGTACTCATTCAATATAATCATGTTGGTAATTTCTGGTTAATGGATAAAACAGAAAAGCAGGTTGTTGCACCACAGTGTGAAATCTCTGCTAGGAACGATGATGCATATGCTGATGCAGCAAGGGAAAGTGCATGAGTGTTTGTTTGTGTGTGTGAAGGGAGGTTTTTCTTGAACAGATAATAAGGCATGATAAGTGATTCTTTGTGCTTCCGTTAGTTTTTATTTTTTTTCTTTCATCGCTCTCTGTTCTCGCTCTCTTAAGCGCCATTTCTGGAACCTTCCATTTGAATAAACGATAAACAGGCCCCAGTCTCGCTTTATTATGCGGCTGTACGTACAATTGACGTCTGCCAGATGTTACATAGAGATTTTATTTCGCTTAGAAATGATCAGAGGATTTGAGTAGCGTTTTTTTCGGTCCCAGTACAGGGCATACATGAAGGTTTTTAAAGAACTAATATAATATAGAATGCTGATCATAAAGGAGAAAGAGAGAATGATAAATAGAGAAAGAGATAAATAGAGATGGACAAACAGAGGGACGAATCTTTCTTCTCCCTCACAAGGTACTTGAGTGTATATGCTCTTCCTTACACTCTGCTCTGCTTCCTGCTTTTGTTCTTTCAGCAAAGGAAGCACACACACACACACACACACACACACACACACACACACACAAACGGAACACAATGCATCGAAATGCACAACTGCAAAAACGTTTGTCGGAAAACTTAAAGTTACATTTTCACCTCTGACCAATAAAAAGCGCTGACACTGGAGACTCTTTCCATAAACACTACAGAACCTAATTTGGTTTTACAGGAAATGCAACCACTTCTGATTATACACGTTTTAAAAAATCTGTTTATGTGGCACATCTGTACTGTTACTATAGTAATGAGCATTCGTGTACATTTTGCATTAAAAGGCGTGTTCACACTAATATGTTTTCATTTGAAAACACATATTTTTCCTCTCTGTTATTGGCCTTCCGTCGGCACTGCGACGGCGATCTCATTCAACAAAAACGCAGCTTTTTGAAAACGTTCTCCAAAATGGATACATTTGAAAACTGTTTGACGTGTTTTACTCATTGCTGCGTCGTTTCGAGGGACCAAGCAAATTTCAGTGTGGATGAGCAACTTTTAAGAAACGAGTATTTGAATGAAAACTCCATTTTAAAATTTATCCTGATTAGTGTAGACATAGCCAGGTCCCCTGGTGGTCTAGTGGTTAGGATGCAGCGCTCTCAGGGAACCAACCCCAGCCTCTCTTAGTGCCGGTCCCAAGCCTGGATAAATGGGGAGGATTCCAAGCCTGGATAAATGGGGAGGATTGCGTTAGGAAGAGCATCCAGCGTACGTAGCCAAAGCTGCTCTTCAAGCAAATCAATCATCACTTTCTGACCAATCAGAATTCAGCTGCACTGTGAAATAAATCAATGCTTAGACACCATTCAAAACGTTGCATGGCTAATTTTCATTTGGGGTACAGTGTTTTTGTACAAGCAGGAACATAGGGACAAGTTATACATTTTTACCCACACACACACACACACACACACACACTCACACACATAATCACATAATCATACATTCACTCATATTGTACCTGCATCACAAATTAACATAAAGTACAAAATTGCACAAATCTACAAGTACACACACACACACACACACACACGCACACGCACACGCACACGCACACACTCAAACACACGTATGTTGTTTTTTTTATCTTTATGAGGACTATTCCATTGCAATAATGATGATTATAGCTCAGTGAATTCTAAACATGAAGCAACATTCAAGATTTCACAAAAACATTTGGTTCAGATTTTTTTTTTTGTGAGGACCGGGTGATTTGTGAGGACATTTTATATAAACCTTCTTTAAGAAGACATTCAGTTTTTACAAAGTGCTGAATATTTGTCCACACATACACATTGTGAGTGTTTTAGATCTCGGTTTGTTGCTTATCAGCATGAGTAGGTGGAAGACTCCTGGCTCTAACCTCGTCCACATAAATCTAATTTATCGCCATTCTGCCCTTCCTTTCTCTCCGTTTCACCCGAGACGCCATCATTAAACCGTGGCCTGTTCAACCGCTTCATCACCCACTCCTCCGCCACCTTGTGTCCTTCGTTCTCTTCCGCAACCGAGTCACGCAGCATGTTGGGTCATAAATACCCTGATTGCTCCTCCATCCAGATTAACGATCCTGCTTTTTTTTTTTTTCTTCCAGCGAATGGATCAAAGTCCAGTCCCTTATATAATGAAGGCTTGAATAGCAATAAAAACGTTGCTTCCTGTATCTCAGCTCCGGCACAGCGGGCTGCTCTTCACGTTCCTCTGTATACCAACAAGCCTTTATTGGAGGTCAATGAACTCTAATAAAGAGCCACGTGGCACAATCCGGCGGGTCAGACGTGAACTTCATGGCAAAAGCGCGTGCTCTGACTCGGAATTCTCTCCGTATTTGGGATTCGCACACAAAGCATTTTTCACATCTGTAGCTCTTCCTGTTTTTTTTTTGCAAAAAAAAAGAAATGGGAAGTTTTTTTTTTTCTTTTTTTATAAAGTGTTTTTACATTCTCTCACTCTCTGAGTCACTTTTTGATTCACTGTTTTGGAAAATCATTTATATGTTTTGAAACGAAACACAAGATTGGAGAAAAAAAATCAGCAAATTCTGAATGTCTAGTAAAGGTTCTTGCAAAAAAAAAAAATCATCCAAAAAAAAATTCACCTCATAAAATGTGATCAAATCAATTTTTTCTCCTCTGTCAGTCTTTGTTAAATGAAAAAGCTATTAAATCCACACAAATATATTTTTAGCTTGTGCAGTTTGCTAAAGATGCAGTTTGTCGAGTCTGACTAGCGTGCAATCAAAAGGTTGACGTGATTGGATGCCAGCTAGGGGGCATCCCAAATTGCAGTCTGATTAGTTTAGGCAAAGACTTAAAGCAACGTATACTTGAAGTTGTATAGATACTGCGCTGTATATTTCTGCTTAATTTACGTGATGTAACAGCTGTAATATCATTGGATAGAAATTCCAACGAATAAGGGTGCATCTGACCCAAAAGTCAACACTATGAAATAAAGAGAATAGACGAAGAGTAATTTAGGCAGCTATATTAGCTATAAACTATGTGTTTAGCTTTGAAATAGCTCGTTTACAGGGATGTGTAAGGAGACAGACTCCAGTGTCGATGTTCGGGACAGAGGAGTTTAGTCTCAGTCACATGACAAGCAGCATATTTTGGAGTTATGGACTTTCAAAAGAGAAAGATTACAGGTCATAGATTAGAATTGGTGATGGAATGGCTGCTTATTGCTACAATAATGTCAGGAACTAACTCAAACAGGAACTATCTGGTTTCATGGACATTCCACAACATTGCGAAACTTATTTCCTAGACCTGCAGTCACATCAATTTGAAGATTAAAAAGAAATGAACTTCAACATACCATATTTTTCGGACTATAAGCCGCTACTTTTTCCCACGTTTTGAACCCCGCAGCTTAAACAACGAAGCAGCTTATTTATGGATTTTTCCTGTTTTTTTCCCGGTGTCACTTTAAGCAGAAAACTGAGCGACATAACATTAGACCAATGAAATTTCCGAACAGAAACTGAAAAACGCACCTCACTTGTGTTCTGAGCTGCACGGCATCGGGAGAAAAAACTTATTTTTTTTAACGCACGACGATGCCAAAAGATAAACTCCCGAGAGAATTAGTTGCGAAAGGAAGGAGGAAGACAGTGAACAATGACTTTCTTGGTAGGCTACTGTTTAAATACAAGCCGTTGTAACGCATTGAGTCTGGGTGAAGGGAGAGCTCGCTAACTACATTTGCAACAAAAATAATATAAGCACAGACAGGTTTCCAAAACTCGTGCTTTTTTGTTTTTCTTGGCAACAGCGTTACTGGTTAGTCAAAGAAACTTAGAAATGAGCATCAGGAAATAATAAGGACATATTCCTCGGCCTTGCACACATGCAGTAATAGCGGAAAAATGCGGCGTCAGGCTATTCCCAAAATGCCGCTCTGCTTTTTTTCGTTAAAGCCTGTGTAAAGATCATCAGTTTCAGAGTAGACAGTATAAGTATAAGACAGTATAAGACCTGCGGCTTATAGACAGGTGCCGCTTATTTATGTTTAAAATAAAAATCTTTGTCAAATTCAGTGGGTGCGGCTTATTTATGGGTGCGCTTTATAGTCCGGAGATTATGGAAATAAATTCAATACATAAATAATGTACCTTAAAACCCAAACTTCTGCATGTAAGATTCATCCACTAAATAGATGTCTTTGGGCTTAAACTAGGAGACCCAAACCTGTTCCAGCATGACAATGCCCCTGTGCACAAAGCCATCTCCATGAAGATATGCTTCACATGGGTTGGAGGTTGGAATGGAAGCTCACCTGCTATAGAGCTCTGATCTCAAACCTATTAAACACCTTTGGAATACATTTTTAACACCAACTGCACTTCCCGGGCCTTCTTTCCTCACCTACATCAGTACCTTCACAAACACACCTTAAAATCTAGTGAAACATCTTACTAGAAGAGTAAAGGTTATTATAACAAAGCAAATGGGGACTTAATGTGGAAATTGATGTTGAAAAAAGCACATACTAATCTTAAGCTCAGGTGTCCACATACGTTTGTATTATTTCATAAACCTTAACATGTCTGTGCTTCTCTATCAAGTCAAGTCAAGTTTATTTCTATAGCGCTTTTTACAACAGACATTGTCTCAAAGCAGCTTTAAAGAATTTAACAGTGAAGGTGAATGGTGTGTATTTATCCCTGATGTGCAGCCATGGCAACCGTGGCAAGGAAAAACTCCCTTAGATGTTATGAGGAAGAAACTTTGAGAGGAACCAGATTCAAAAGGGGAACCCATCCTCATTTGGGTGACATCAAGAGTTTGATTATAAATCTTTCAACAATACAGAACATTGGAGAGTGAGAATTAACATGAGCACTGGAGTGTACGTTTATGAGTAACGTCATTTCTACAGTCTTTTACAGTTATTTGTGGTTAAAAAACAAGGAGCTACTGAACAACTCATAAAATAGCTCAACATTTGTGATCATCACAGATCCAACACCAGCTTCTCCATGCCACAGCCTTTAAACACTCAAGGAGGTCCAATGTCAAAACTCCACACATGAAGTGGGATCCAATTGGCACTGGTACGTCTCTAGATGGTTTGGGATGTTTGGAGGCATCTACAAAGGCAATCTTCATGAGGTGGGACGTGACTGGGGCTGGAGCAACCTTAGGATGCCTCGGGATGGGTAGAGAAGGAGAAGCAGTGGAGAGGAATTAGCGTAGCTGCTGTTCATGATATTAACAGCACAAGTTGATAATGTGCATGTGATCAGATGTTCTGGAGCACAAGTTTATGATGTGATGTGTGTTATGTTTAGGCTTTGCTAATAAGATATGTTATTAATATGCACTTAAACTGGGAGAGTGTGTCTGAGAACCGAACACTGTCAGGAAGACGATTCCAGAGTTTAGTAGCGAAATGTGAGAATGATCTACCACCTTTAGTGGACTTTGCTATTCTTAGAACTACTAGAAGCCCAGAGTTTTTAGATCTCAGAAAGCGTGACGATTGTGGCGTGTTGGAAGACTGGAGAGAATCATAGGAGCCAAACCATTTAGTGTTTTATAAGTAAGAAGCAGTAGTTTGTAGTCGATTAGAAACTTAACAGGAAGCCAATGTAGGGACGAGAAGATTGGGGTTATATGATCATATTTTCTCGACCTTGTAAGAACTCTGGCTGCTGCATTTTAAACTAACTGAAGCTTGTTTATTAATGATGCAGGACATCCACCTAGTAATGCATTACAGTAGTCTATTCTGGAGGTCATGAACGCATAGACAAGCTTCTCTGCATCGAATATAGATAACGTTTCTTAGCTTAGCAATTGAGCTGTATCGCCTGCTTTTGATGAGATATATAGCTGGGTATCATCAGCGTAACAGTGGAATCTAATTCCATGCCTTCTAATAATATTTCCTAAGGGAAGCATGTATATTGTGAAAAGAAGGGGTCCTAGAACTAAACCTTGTGGCACGCCATAATTTACTAGCATTAACCTGGATAGCTCTCCATTTAAGTCTACAAAATAGTAATGATCAGACAGGTGGGATTGAAACCAGCTTAATGCCTGTCCCTGAATGCCAATGTAATTTTGTATGCAATCTAGGAGAAGATCGTGATCTATAGTGTCGAATGCAGATTTATCTATTAGACCATCAAAGACGAATAGACTGATATATATATATATATAT
>MU574226.1:5288219-5290719 GCA_024362625.1 Silurus asotus | reverse complement strand
AGATGAGAGCTGCTTTGATGTCTACTACTATAAACACACACATACACACATTATTTTCCTACAGCAGCACATCCCAAAGTCTTTATCCCTTTATATACAGTAGTTCATGTTGTGGAAACAAAGTTCATCCCTGTTTTTTGCTTACGTTTAACATCAACGTTTCTTCACCACATTTTTTTTACTTCTAAAAAAAATCCTTGTTACAGCAAAGCATAAACTCGTCTGTCCTGGAAAAGTTACAGCTTCACCTCTGACTGTTACAAAACACTGGCACTGGAGACTCCTTCCAGACAGTGTTCAGCACAATGCTCCGTACAGTAAAATTCAATTTCATGCAAACACGCTGTTACTATAAACTTTAAACTGGTGTCACAGCTGATGTTTGAGAAAATGCATCAGCACCTTCTGACCCAGTATTCAGCAGCTCAGATCTCTGATTTCATTCTTTTTTATTTAGTATTTCTATTTCATTATTTTAAAATTCATATTTTAATGATGTGTAACAGATGTGTGGTTTTTGAACATCCCATTCCACATTGAGTCTCCATTCGCTTCTATAATAATCTCCACTCTCCTGGGAAGATGTGATTGGTTTTGGAATGTGCATTTGGAGATTTGTGGATATTCTTTCCGTCACAAGGGTGTTAGTAAAGTCAGGCACTGGTGTATGTGTGGAGGCCTGGGGTGCAGTCAGCTTGAAAAATTCATTCATGCTCAGTAGGGTTGAGATCAGAGCTCTATAGCAGGAGATCTACCGCTTTAATCCATGTAAAGCATATCTTCATGACGCTGGTTTTGGGCACAGGGGCATTGCCATGATTGAACAGGTTTGGGTCTCTGAGTTCAAGTAAAAGGGAAAATTTGATGCTATGGAATCTGAAGACTTGTGTGCCTTCAGTGGTGGAGGAAGAACACAAACCATGTAGTTGAGTTAAAGTAGAGATAAACTATGTAGAATTTTACTCCAGTAAAAGTAAAAGTATCCATTTAAACTTTTACTTGAGACAAAGTACAAAAGTATTTGCCTTCAAATGTACTTAAGTATCCAAAGTAATATGATTTACAATAGATGTGATGTTCCTATTATCATTTTTATCACAAGACTCTTTACTTAATCAACTCAGTTTATATGAAAAACTCTAATGTTTCAATCTATTAATCAAATACTGATAGATTTCTATTCAAATGATCATGAGCCCCAAACCTTCTTTTCAACTACTTCCAAAAAAGTCGCACAAATGAGGCCACGGGTGTCATGTCGAGTTCGAGTCTGAAGTTTCTTCCATCATTTATTCATCTTTAAAAGTTCTGGCGTTAAATACACTAAGTGCCAATTAAAACAGAGAGTGCGCTCGATCCTGATTGGTGGATTGTTGCGTGTTTGACCAATAAGTTTTTATTCACCATTACTTCAAAACAGTGTGTGTTACACACACATACTCACACTGTTTGAAGAAAGTCTACAGGATTTTGTTCCTCACTGTACATGCAAAACAGGACGTGACCCCCGACACCGTTCTTTTGTTATACGTATATATTTACTTTCTATATGACAGAGACACAACTCCTTTCCAAGATTGTGTACTCAGCACTAAACGTTGAAACCAGTAAATTTCCTCTGCTGACATGAAGTTATCCTCTTCCTGACGATTCGTTTTGGCAGCATAAGTTTCTGAAAACTCTGTCCTGCTGTCATGTTGCTTGAAAAGTCGTTGCTATGTGACTTTGCATTTCTCCTGACGTCCCCTGCAGTCATCAGCAGCCACTAGAGTACAGCTGCTGCTCCGATTCTGACTCGCTGGAGTCAGGAGGCTGCAGGCAGGAAGTGGCAGATTTCCTGGAATGTGTGTGTTTCCTTCTGGTGAAGAGAAATTACAGCAGCAGGCTCTTTTTCTCGGCCTGGCTACAGAACGACGTCCCCACTGCTCTGTTTTTGAGAATGTGTGTGTGTGTTTGATGCTCTCTTTGTGCTGACCAAGTATCATTACAATGACTGAATTACATGAACTGATGTAGTGGTGACTTTTGGCAGGTTTCCATTAGTAAAATGCTTTTATACTCAAAAGCGTGTGTGTGTGTGTGTGTGTGTGTGTGTGTGTGTGTGTGTGTGTGTGCATCATCATCTCTGTGTATGCTGAATGTCTAACCCATAACCCGACATTACTTAGAAGAAAGTCAGGCTACAGAAGTCAACACACACACACACACACACACACACACACACACACACACACACACACACACACACACATGGATAGAAAAATAAGCACTATTCCAAAAACTTCCAGGAATTAACTGTAAACAGAAATTCTTCTACTTCTTTTACTTCTTCCTTTTATTAGTAGTAGTAGTAGAAGTACCAGTGGTAGTGATAGTAGTACACACACACACACACACACACACACACACACACACACACACACGGATAGAAAAATAAGCACTATTCCAGAAACTTCCAGGAATGAGCTGTAAACAGAAATTCTTCTACTTCTTTTACTTC
>MU574226.1:5278219-5283219 GCA_024362625.1 Silurus asotus | reverse complement strand
TTTTGACCAATGCCTTTAAGCCTCTGTGGGGCAGGGGTGC
The DNA here is from genome assembly GCA_024362625.1 of Silurus asotus. Taxonomy (NCBI): domain Eukaryota; kingdom Metazoa; phylum Chordata; class Actinopteri; order Siluriformes; family Siluridae; genus Silurus; species Silurus asotus. Next base: position 5,283,179 of record MU574226.1, on the reverse strand, counting down.
TGTCTCATGGCTTGGGGTATGTAAAGAAAGAATTTGACTGTGCAGTAATGTACATGTGACAGGTATAAAACAATGTTCTTTTGAGTAAACCATCTCAATTTGGAGACAATGTGAGGTGGAAATCTTGTGAAGTTGGATTGAAAATCTGCGCCCCCAATGGCTGGGTTGTGTATTGCAGTCATTTTTTTTTTTTGGTACAATGGGATGAATAGGAAGTGGGCAGAGGGACAACAGAGCTGGGACGGGACTGTGTGTGAGAGAGAGTGTGAGAGAGTGTAAGGGAGAGGGAGAAGGAGAAGGGAGAAAACAGGGATTCAGCGGTCATCTTTTCTTCATTTCGACCGGATTTTTCTTTTTGAGGGGCAGCGAAGCGCCGCACTGATGCTCCAGACCTACGATGTGAGAAAAACATCACCATGAAATTCAGCTGGAAAGCTAAAATGGTAACGTGTTTACTTTCTTTTAAGAAGTTTTTTTGCGCTTTGTCGGAGAAAAAGGCGGTGGATGGAGGAGGGAGAGAGAGAGAGAGAGAGAGAGAGAGAGAGAGAGAGAGAGAGAGAAATGGGGAAAGCGAAGGAAAGAAGGACGGAGTTTATGGAGGAAAAGTGAAGGAGCACGGAGTTAAAACAGAAATGAACTCTGTTGCCAAGTAACGCAACTGTCGCAAAAAATGAATGTGTAGCTGTTTGTGTTTATTTATTTATTTTCTTATTAAAAAAAACAAGTTTTTTTCCCTCCTTATTATCGAGAGACCGTTATTTTCACTTTGGAGGGAGGGGGGGGGGTGAGGGAGATGTTAACACATTTTAGTGATAAAATCTTCTTTACTTCTTTTCATTTTGTTTGTCGTTTTTGTTCGATTTTATCCAAAACTGTTAAAAAAAACTTTACGACAGAAGTAACCACAGCAACCGCCCTATTTCCCCACTCATACTACTCAGTATGCTAGTATGCGTCTGCCAAAAATGGTGGTGGAAAGTACGGTTTAAAATAAAAAAAATAGCGCTTTAATTATAATTTATAGCCAAAAGAATTAAGACAATTTGTTTCTGGGTTACATGGCTTTGATTTTTGTTCTGTTATCGCTTCCGAATTAGTTTCTTTCCTTATTTTTTTTTAATCGTTCCCTCCCTCCTGGTTAGTATTAGTGCTACGGAAGGGGCGGTACAATACTACGCGATACCGATATTCGCGATATCTCACCCGATAATAAGACAACAAGCAAACAAAAATCGATTTTTTTTATTTACAGCGTTTTTAAAACTTGTAAATATCATTATTACGTTTTACTGATCCTTACTCGATCATTCTTGATTCTTTTTTGGATGAAGTAAGATTTATTTGAACGAATCCGCATTCTGATTGGTCCGGAGGTAACCGGCAAAGCACGTTTTTTCACATTAGTGCGCTCCGTCTTAAATGTTTATGCTCAATAGAGATTGTAACCAAAAGAGTAGCGTTTTTCAAATCAGACATTTTGGTTGCATGTACAGGGAATTTGCACGTCATGTGGTGTCGATGCCATAAAAATATGAAAAATTAGGATAATAACCTAGGAAAATAATAATTCAAGAGAAATGCATGAATTATACAGTATGTAAAGTGAGGCAGTGCTTATAACAATGTGTAATGATCATTTTTCCTGAAAAAAATCTATGGGGTTTACATTAAATATAAATGTAGATAAAACCACAATTCTTTATCGTTAATAGAAGGAGTCTCCAATGATGATCGGGACTAAATATTTTATTATATTATATTACATATAAGTGCAAATGGATGAAATTCATACCTTTGTTGTTTTGTAATGAGTAAAAAAAATACATCACGTATGAGGAAAAAAGTAATCCAGGATGTGCTGCTTCAGGAAAATAAAACTAATTTGCACTAATCTATTCTCGATGAGTTTATGCTTCGTGTTGCTCCTCAAGCTGCGAAACAGATTGAAGCATCTGTCATTATTTTTGGTGAAACCGCATAAATACGAACGAGTGAGAACGCGAAAAGATCTGATAGGGAAAAAAACAACTTGCTATTTTTACTTTTCTTTTTTTTTTTTAAGAGATTAGGTCTTAATTTTAGGTTACGGTTTAAACCTCTGTGTATTCGAACCTACTCAGATGACTGTTTTAAAGCCGAGATAATAACATGCTGCTGCAAACAGGATCATTTTGACATCGAAATCCTCAGCGCCACATTTTGCATATCGGAGTTTCTCACTGTCACTAAACTCGAGAATATTGAATTTGAATATAATTAAATACATTGACAAATGTAGCATTTGTTGTTTTTTTTTTCCTCCAAGTGTTTAATAATTTTACGCCTGATGATTATTATTCCAGCGCTCATTTTATACGCTTCATAGACTCCCGAAACTCTGATTGCTCAATTCTCTACAACCCTAAAAAAGAGTATTAAATATACTCGCTCGCACTCGTTATCTTTTCAGTAGCAGGGGCTCGTCCACATGGACGGTGTGCTACAGGGACAGAAGTTTTCTGGAAGAGAGAGAATAAAAAGAGGCTGGTGAGGAAACGACTGTTTATAGCTGCTGTAATGAAAACCAGAACAAATATTGGCGTGTTTTGTAATCAGAAATGGATAGAAAGTGCAATGTTTTGTGTTGTTATGGGAAAACAGTCCACTCCAGGGTGGTAAAGGCAACTTTCTCTTCAACGTACCACCCTCTGGAGAACATTTTGTGCTCAAAGTTAACGTGTTGGAAGCAGGAAAATGGGCGAGAGAAAGGATTTCATCGAGTTTGACAAGTTGTGACGTCTAGACGTCTGGGTCAGAGCGTCTCCAAAACTGCAGCTCTTGTGAGATGTTCTTGGACTGCTGTGGTCAGTATCTATCAAAAGTGCTCCAAGGAAGGAACAGTGGTGGACCGGCGACAGGGTCGTGGGGGCCGAGGCTCATTGATGCACGTGAGGAGCGAAGGCTGATCCGTGCGGTCTGATCCAACAGACGAGCTCCTGTAGCGCGAACTGCTGAAAAAGTTATTGTTTTAATATCAATCACTGGGGACCACTGCGATATCAAGCAGGTGGCCATAAAGTTAATGGTTATGCCTGATTGGTGGCCATAACGTTATGATCGGTGTACAGACGCTCCCCATCTTACAAACCAGTTACGTTCCGAACGACGGTTCGTACCATGAATTTGTTTGTGAGTTGTTTCTATGTTCGTTATTGACTACGCACATCTCCTAATGATGTAAAGCTATAAATACTATAAATAAACAATAAAATCTACTAAAACAAATAGAAACACGGTATACACTATTTTGTATTATGTGATAAAATAATAAAAATGAATCAAAAAAATATATATATAATATTCTGCTATACAAAATCTTTAAATTAATTTTATTAGTAACCATGGTAACGAAGGGGTGTGACCTAGCTGTATGTGTGTGTGTGTCTGTCTGTGTGTCTCTCTCTGTGTGTATGTGTGTGTGTGTGTGTGTGTGTGTGTGTGTGTGTGTGTGTGTGTGTCTCTGTGTGTGTGTGTGTGTGTGTGTGTGTGTGTGTGCTGTGGACACAGCAGGGTCTGGGTTGAGAGCCTGCTCACCTCCTGCTATTGTTTAGCAGCGCGGCCGGTGTGACTTGTTTCGACCGGTGTTTATCTCTCAGAGCCGTACAGGAAACAGATGGTGAAAGCACACTCTTTGCTCGATTCTAATTGGTCGAGCCGTGACCGAGCCGTGATCGAGCCGTGATCGAGCCGTGATTTAGTTGTGAGCTCTTGTGTTATAAAATTACTGTTTTACAATCAATCAGGGCGTGTGTTTTGTTTCTGTCATGATGTGTTTCCGTTTTTATCTTTCCATATTGCCAATTTAATAAACACACACACACACACACACACACACACACACACACACACACACACACACACACACAGAGGTCAATTTGATTACTCTCCCCTCCTTTCTTCCCATCTCTCTTTTTTCCACTTTTTTTATTTTCATTCTCACTTTTTCTTTCTTTGTTTGTCTTACTCCTCCTTTTACTCTCTTCCACTTTTCCTTTTCTTTTTTGTTATCAGTTTCCATCTGTTTTTATGTCTCTCTCTGTCTCATTGTCATTCTTTCTCCATCCTTTACTCGCTCTCTCTCTCTCTCTCTCTCACTCACACACACACACACACACACACACACACACACACACACACACACACATTCACAGTCTTTCTTATTTATTGACTTTTTTCTCCTCGCATCTGAACTGATTTTCATATCATTAGTAATAGGAGTGATAAATGTTGATGTCAAATATAAATGGATGTGGATAAAAGGACCCTTGTAGACATTTTATTCGGACGTGCGGAGAGATCCGGACCCCAGAGCCGCTTTTGTGGGCTAAAAATAAACGTGAATATAAACGTCCGAGGTCTTTTAAGGAGTTTAAGGCCTCCGCTTTGTCCTTTCCTGTAAAGAGACTCGATTGTGTTCGCTTGTGTCACACTCGCTGTGATGTCATCTTTCCTTATCATTTTTATTCTTCACTCTGGCATTTATGGCATTTTACATAAGGCCTATTGCATAATGCTGTGTGTGTGTGTGTGTGTGTGTGTGTGTGTGTGTGTGTGGTGCAGAGCTCAGTGCAGGACTGGGGTGAGGAGGTGGAGGAGGGGGCCGTTTACGGTGTCACACTCAAGAGGGTCCAAATCCAACAGGCGGCCAACAAAGGGGCAAGATGGCTGGGGGTAAGACACACACACACACACACACACACACACACACACACACACACACACACACACACACAGAAAGCACCCTATTTTGCAAAAAAATATATATAGTTTTTTATAATCATAAATTTTTATTTTATTATATATAGTTTTTAATATTTTGTATTTGTCCGTTTACTGTTACGTTGTGAAAGTTCTCACTTTAATTATTGGAGATGATTATTGTTCCCTCACCAGCCCTCCCTCGCTCCTCCCTCGCTCCTCC
>MU574226.1:5270719-5273219 GCA_024362625.1 Silurus asotus | reverse complement strand
GATATGTATGGATGAATAGATAGATAACTGTGGAAAACAGCTGTCCACAAGCGCGTGTTCTTTCCCTCAGGAGTGTCGCATTCGTAAGAATTTCTCGTCCCTGAAAGCCATCGTCTCGGCCCTGCAGTCCAACCCGATCTACCGTCTGAAGAGAGCGTGGGCCTGCGTACACAAGTGAGTGTCCATGACGCCGTGGAAACATTTCTGCTTTCTGCTGAACGACTTCCTCTTTCCTCTACACCGTGTAAAGTAAAGTACATTTCTGTGTACCACACTGCAGCTTTTTAACATGCACAGCTCACGCTGGACTCACCACTTCCTTAAAACCGTACACTTATTATTTCTTCTCAGATCCGTGCATGTGTGTAACAGTAACGAAGCTTTCACTGTCTGTACTTTTACATATTCATGCATTTTATATTCATTTTCAAAAAACATCTGGGGGAAGAAATACCATGAACACATAGTTTAGAGCTAAACAAAAACTGATGGATGCATGGATTGTGGGATGGATAATTGGATGGGTGGATGGATGGATGGATAGATTGACCGAAGACTGACTATAAGACTGATAGATGAATAGATGGGTGGATTAATAGACCAAGATAGATTTAAGGATCAATGGACTAATATGAATGGATGGATTAATGTGAAGATGGATGGATAAAAAAAAAAAGATAGACCCAGCTGGAGGGATGGATACATGGGCTATGTTGGATGTATGAATGTATGGATGGAGCAAGCTAGAAGGATGGACTAAGATAGAAGAGTAGATGGAGGATGGATGGACGGACAGACCAAGATGAATGGATGAGCAGACTAAGATAGATAAATTACTCAAGCTAGAAATATGGACGGACGGACCGACCAAGATGGATAAATGACTGGACAGAGACAGATGACTAGCTCAAGCTAGTTGGATGGATGGATGGATGGATGGATGGACGACTGGACTAAGACAGACAGGTTGAATAAGGTACATGGATTAATCAAAATAGTTAGAAGGGTAAACTAAGATGGATAGATTGGACAATGGAGAAATAAAACACCAGTCATGCCCTTAAACCAAAACAGCTCATAAATTGGACACCAAACTTAGAGCTGAACCTACAACCTGCAGCTGATCATCTCAGAACTTGAATCTCTCAGTGATTCCATGCTTCTGTCACTGATCCATTGTGTTCTGTTCCTCTGCAGAGACAGCATGCAGGTGTTTGAGGAGCTCTCAGACATTTTCTCCGATCACAACAATTACCTGACGAGCCGAGAGCTGCTCATGAGGGTGAGTCGCTACATTCCGGAGATTTACAGAACCTTGAGTAAATACAGATATTAAAACATTGACTCTGTCTCTGTAGGAGGGAACGTCCAAGTTTGCCAGTTTGGAGAGCTGCGCCAAGGAGCACCAGAAACGCTCACAGAAGAGACTGCAGCTGCAGAAAGAGACGGTGAGAGTGATGACGTGTGGGTTACATTCGCCTCTGCATTTGTCTTTAGGTCGGATTGAGGCTTTTTTATGAAATGATTTCACTGATTTGAGACATGAGAAGTGACTTTGGGAATTTTCGGAACTCTTTCAGGGAGCCATGCAGGGCACAATTCCATACCTGGGAACTTTTTTGACAGATCTAACCATGCTGGACACGGCACTTCCTGATCTGGTCGAGGTGAGATGTTCTCATGGCTCCTCTCGTAGGCACATTGAGAACTGTCATAACTTTTGAAAGTTAAAAGACTGTTGAATTCTTGATTGTAATGAAATAAAAAATAACTGTAAATACATTAAAAATGAGCCCCATTTTCTTTGCCACCGGTTTTACACACGTCATGTTTCTTATTCCTATTTAACGCATTTAAAATGATTCTGCTTAAAAGAAGAATTTTTTACCTGTTTTTGGTATTAAACTGCGAACATTTTATTCAGTTGGTTGGTTAGAAAGATGTTGATGGAGAAAACATTTATTAAGATAAAAATTTGAAGTAGCTTATTCTTTAAAAAAAACTTTCTGGAACGTAATCGCTGACGGTTTCACAGCTCTTATCATGGTACTATTACTATTAGTGATGTTAAAGCTGCTAGCGTAGAGAATTAATCATCACCTTCTGACCAATCAGAATGCAGAATTGAGCAGCGAATGGGATTGTGACGACGTCTGTTTGTCTCTCTTGCAGGGCGGCCTGATTAACTTCGACAAGAGGAGGAGGGTGAGTGCTTTTATTTTTGTTTTCTCCACTGGATGGATGGATGGATGGATGAATGGATGGATGGATACAGCTAGATAGATATGTGGTTTGACCAATAGACCAACATGATGAATGGAATGACGAACCAGGATGAATGGGTGAACTAATATAGATGGATTAATCAAAGTAGATGGATGGATGGATGGATAGAGGCTTGTATTAACTAGTCTAGAGGGATGGATGGATGGATGGATAGACTAATATAGATAAAAGGATCAAGCTGGATGGATGGATGGATTTATGGATAGAGGGTTGT
>MU574226.1:5258219-5265719 GCA_024362625.1 Silurus asotus | reverse complement strand
ACATACACACACTTATACACAGCTCTCTCATACACACTCATACACACTCAGAGTATCTCTCATACACACTCTTATAAACACACACACACACACACTCTCTCTCTCTCTTATACACACACATACACACTCAGACTCTCTCATACACACACTCTTATATACTCTCATATACAAATACATATACATGAACACTCAGACTCTCATACACACACACACACACACACACTTATACACAGCTCTCTCATACATACACACTCAGACTCTCATGCACACACATACACACTCTTATACACAGCTCTCTCTTATACAAATACATATACATGCACACTTAGACTCTTTCATACACACACACACACACACACACTTATACACAGCTCTCTCATACACACACACACACACACTAAGACTCTCTCATACACACACACACACACACACACACTTATACACAGCTCTCTCATACACACACACATACACACTAAGACTCTCTCATACACACACACACACACACTTATACACAGCTTTCTCATACACACACATACACACTCAGACTCTCTCTCATACACACTCTTAAACACACATACACACTCAGACTCTCTCTCTCTTATACACACACATACACACTCAGACTCATACACACACACACACACACACTTTCTTATACACAGCTCTCTCATATACATATGTGTATACATACACATACACACTCAGACTCTTTCTCATACACACACATACACACTCACACACTTTCTCTTATACACACATACACACACTTTTTTATACACAGCTCTCTCATATACAGTACAGACCAAAAGTTTGGACACCCCTTCTCATTCAAAAAGTTTTCTTTATTTTCATGACTATGAAAATTGTAGATTCACACTGAAGGCATCAAGGGCTATTCGACCAAGAAGGAGAGTGATGTGGTGCTGCGCCAGATTTTGATGCCTTCAGTGTGAATCTACAATTTTCATAGTCATTGAATGAAAAGGTGTCTGTACTGTAAACTGTAAACTTTTGGTCTGTACTGTATATATACTGTACATATGTGTATACATACACATGCACACACAGACTCTCTCTCACATACTCAGACTCATATACACACACACTCACACACACTCACACACACCTAGGCTCTCTCTTTGACTCTCTTCTTCACACACACAAACTCGCTCAGATTCACATTCACACAAACATCCCTGCACACACTCAGAATCTCTCATACACACAATCACCAACACAACCAACCCCCCCCCCCCCCAAAAAAAAAAAAAAACAAACAAAAAAACAAAAAAACAAAAAACAAAGATTTTCTCTCTCTCTTGCGCACACACATACGCACACTTCTATATGTTGTACACTTAAACATTTTCACTCACACCCTTATTAGTGGTTGTGGGTCTGCCACATGTAAAGGATATTTAAACTCATTTTATCGTGTGTGTGTGCGTGTGTGTGTGTGCGCACACAAACTCACTACTTTTGTAATCCAAATTTCTGGAATTGAAATGAACCTGAACAGCAAATGGTGGTGGAGTTTTGGAAAGTATGCGATTCATAAAATCTGCGGGTAAACGTATTGCATTTGGCCGACATTTTTAACTATATCTTTTATTTCATTAATACAACATAACATTAAAGGGTTAAGGGCCTTGCTCAAGGGCCCAGCAGTGGCTGTGTTGGTGGGGCAGGAATTTGAACTCATGATATAATATAATTAGAAATCTAACATTTTTTCCACTGGGCTGCATTTCCCAGCATTTCCCAGGAAATATTGTACTATATATTATATACATTTCAAAAAGTCTTTAAATTGTATTCTATAATACTCTGGAATTAATAACTATAAAAATATTACGCAAATAATTGAATAATATCATAATGAAATAACAGACTCAATATGCTTACAAGAAGTGAATCTGATTGGTTACTTGTGTGAAGCTCCACCCCCCTCCAGTCATGTCATGTCCTCCCTATTACTTCATGTGAACTCTGGAGTTTCATTATTGTTCAGGAGGACGGGGGAAGCAGGACACACTGACAGGTCAGTCTCTCTTTTATACACACACACAAACACACACATCTATGAACAGGAAATCGGGGTTGCCAGACTGGTGTACTTTTAAGCCTTTTAGAAGGCATTGTGTTGTTTTAAACTGCTGTTATTATGTGAAGGTTTGAGTGTGTGTTCACAGGGTTGGGCTCAAACCTCGTCTTGGCTGGAGAAACAACAAACACTCAACACACACTCCTCCATTCTGGCAACAAAGTGTTTGAAAACTGTTTTAATCTTTAAATGACATTTTTGAGTATTTTTCCTTTTTATAATCACAAACATTACAACTTCAGCATTTCAGTGATCTATCAGACCCATGCTGAGGCACTTCCTGTTACACTAAACTCCAGCTGAGAACAGAGATGAGTGTGGGATTTCTACACGTTTATCAGATCAGCTTGTGGTTTATAACTTGTACTCTGGAGCTCAGGGTTAAAGGTCAGGAGCTGCGTTTCTTCATCCAGAACAGATAACGTCAGAAGCTGAGAGCTGCTTGAAGAAAAACTTTGCCCTAAATAACAGAATGAATCTTTAATATAGAATCTTCAACCAAGCCTGAAATGAATTTCAGAATAAAACTAAAAGCTTTTTTAAAGTTTTCTACATTACCCACAATGCAGTGCTTCAGTCCTCCAGTCCGACTTGTCCTCATCTGTCCATTCTGCTCAAACAGACCTGCTTCCAAAAGCTGCATCCTGGGACGGCATGAGAAAGGAAGCTCTTGTTCTTTTAGTTTTCACAACATCGAGTATTTGATGTTACTATTGTGTATTTGTAGTTGTTAAAACCCCTGTTTATTTGCTTAGTGTTGATTGGTTCTGAGGTTTGGTAGCTGTCTGAGTCACGAGACCCTCTCATCAGTTTCCATTGTTGTTTCAGATTCTCCCAAAAGACAGAGATCCAGTTTCTATTCTGAAGTTAGATATTGAATTCATGTTATCATGTGTACACATTCCAATGAATACATGCATTGTGATTATAATAGAAAATAAAACAATGCCTTCTGAATTCAGAATTCAGCATGTTTAGAAAATTACGTCTGCTCCTGTTGTCCAATGCTCTTTATTGTTGCTTATCGGATGTTCAGTTGCACTTTAACCCGAGATCATGGCAACCTGGCAGTGTTAAAGAGCAGAGGATCGATTGCGTTTTCCTATTTAACCTGCTGTAAATAAATCACTAGTAACATCAATTAAATGAGTGAAATCCTGGGCTCTGATGGGACAGGAGATAAGTGTTTAGTTGTTGTTTTTTTATCACAGAAGCTCATGACAGCTTTATAAGTCCATATTCATTCTGTAACAGCTCATGCATGAAGATCCACTTTTACAGATCTAAAATGTGCCAAAGTTCTGCATCAGTCAAGAGTTGGACACCAACCATGGTAGTTTTCTGGTCTATTGATTATGAAAAGGAATGTTATAGGGCTCGGATATTTCAATAACTTTTTGCCTAATTATTTTATACCTCAACAAACTTTTTCTGTTTTCAGTAGAGATTTTGTGGCATCGTCATGGCTGAGAATGAAAATCACGACAAGATGGAAAGTGAAACACCTTCAGCACTACAGGAACCACAGGTAAGACTAAATCAATTACAGTGTAGTGGTAGAGGATGGAGGATATGACAGATATTGCCAGAAATCCAGATTTAAAGTGTGCTATTGGGATTTGTGTGTGTGTGTGCGTGTGTGTGCGTGTGTTTATGTGTGTGTGTGTATTCGTGTGTATTCATGTGTGTATGCATGTGTGCGTGTGTGTGATTTCAGAGTGTAATGTCACGTGTGAGTAATCTTGCCCTGGTGAGCTCAGCGTGTGATGCAGTATCCAGTGCGTACAGCAGCACAAAGGAGAGCATTCCAGTGCTCAGAGGAGTGATGGATGCGGCCGAGAGCGGAGTTCGAACCCTGAGCACCGCCGCAAGTTCAGGCACTAAACCTATACTGAACAAACTTGAACCACAACGTGAGAACAAACACACACACACACACACACACACACACACACACACACACAAACACAAACAAACAAAACCCTGCACTTGAACAGTCTACAAAGAACTGACACTGGAGACGCCTTACATAAACACTACATTGACAAAAGTTTGTGGACACCTGACTATAAGATTTATTTGTGTTTTTAATGTTTTGGACATCACAATCCACATTTAGTCAATATTTACTGTTATAATTTTCCTCTCCAACCCACGTGAAACATACTGTATCTCTGACTTCGGTCACAGGGACATTGTCATGCTGGAAGAATTTTACGTCTCGTAGTTCGAGTGAAGAGAAAATTCATGCTTTCACATTCAAAGAGGTCCATTTGTACAATATGTACAATTGTGTGCCTGTAACTTTGTTGTTACAGTTTGTGGAAGAACCACATAAGGCAGGTGTCCCAAATCTTTGGTCCATGTAATGTGTTGCACAAAGCTTTGTCACTGATTTGCTCAATGATTTTTTTTCATAAAAATGTTTTATATTCACTTATTATTGGACATATACGTCTCTGGAAACAATATTTTGCTGCCGAAATCATACTCACATGAGATTTAGTTTCAGTAATGCAGTGGTAGAGATGGAGGGATCAGTGATGCAGTGGTAGAGGATGGATGGATCAGTGGAAGAGGATGGAAGGATCAGTGGTAGAAGATGGAGGGATCAGTGATGCAGTGGTAGAGGATGGAGGGATCAGTGATGCAGTGGTAGAAGATGGAGGGATCAGTGATGCAGTGGTAGAAGATGGAGGGATCAGTGATGCAGTGGTAGAGGATGGAGGGATCAGTGGTAGATGATGGGGGGATCAGTGATGCATCTCTGTATGACATGGACATGAACCATCTAATTACTCGGTTTATTCATTTCCTTCTTGTTGAATGTTGTAGTTGCCATGGTGAACGAGTACGCCATGAAAGGTCTGGACAAGATGGAGGAAAATATTCCTGTCCTTCACCAGCCTGCAGACAAAGTAACACCTCTCTCATATTAAAAGAAATTAAATCTTTTTAAATGATGTATTTATGGGCAACAAGAGTTTAAATCATGTGTTAACACATAAGAATGGTGTTAGTTGGTAGAGCATCAGACTTTAACCCTCAACTGATTAGTGGTGTAGATGAGATCATTATAAGTTGCTCTCAAGTCTTTTATGTTTTATGAGACACATGAATGTTCATTTATAACAAACTCAGTAGGAGACAGAAACACACGAATTGGACAGTGAATGAGTGAAAGAAACTTCTGTGGACAGTCCCATTTCTGGCTCTAAGAGAAGAACTTGTGTGAGACAGAGATCCAGAGAGAAGATGTTCTCAGTCAAACATAGAGGACGGAGCTTAATGGTTTATGGTTGTTTGGAACAGGGAAGTTTGGAGACTTATTCCAGAGTAAGTAAAAGGAGTCCTAAACCAACATGGCTCCCATTCTATACTTCAGAACCAAACAATTCCGTCTGGACTGCGGCTCATTGGAAACGACTTCGCCATACAACAAGACGATGAGTCGAGGCATACGTCTGAGTCCCAGTCTGTGAGAGTAGAGAGCAAACAGTGGGCTGGAGTGTTATCCATCATGGAATGCCCTGCCTAAATCCTATTGAACTGCTCTGAGATTAACTGGATCACATAGAATAAATCTCCAACCAGTAAAGGACACCTTTGGCAAGTTTTACAAGAAGCACGAGAAAAAAACAGAAAACCAAAACACAGTCCAGAGTCCAAACCAGTAACTAGGGAGGCAGAGCAGAACATGGATCAGGAACAAGACCAGTATAAAGAACATTATCATGGACATGAACAGGAACAAGAATAGGATCAGGAACATGAACAGGCTCAGGAACATTAACTGGATCTGGAAGAGGATCAGGGTCAGGAACAGGATCCGAAACCAGAACAGGCAGGGTGGCAAGAATAATCCCAGGGATTCAGGGAACAAGTGAGATAATCTGGCCCAGAGTAAATATCTATCTTGTACCTAAATATTGGGTGGTGCGCAAAAAAATGCAAGATGGACGCCAAACTGGAAGTGCGCGCCGTGAGACTGGAAGATCCTGACAATTTCAGCTGAACATCTGTCCGGATGTCAAGAGTGTGTAAAGCTGTTATTTGTGCTAATGAGTTTTTTTATGACAATCGAGTGGAGCATCTGGACATGTATATATTTGTTTGATCAAAGTAAATCCTCATGCTCGCTGTGTTAATGTGAGCACAATGCATGTGTGTGTGTGTGTGTGTGTGTGTGTGTGTGTGTGTGTGTGTGTGTGTGTGTGTGTGGGCAGCTGGTGTCTGAGACAGTAGGAAAGGTGTATCAGTGTGTATCAGGAGCGAAGGATGCGGTGGTAGGGGCGATGATGGGGGGAGTGGAGATGACCCGCACAGCCCTCAGCGGCGGTATTAACACCGTCATGGGCTCCCGCATGGGACAGATGGTCAGCAGTGGAGTGGGTTTATCTGTGTATCGGTCAGAGGACTGCGTGGAGCAGAAACTCCCACTCAGTGAGGCAGAATTGGGTGAGTCCTTGATTAAAAATGACATGTTTGTATGTATACTGGATGCTGATTGGTCAGGAGGTGTTCATAGATTTTTTTACAGCAGCAACCATGACAATATATTGTACATTATTGTTTCTATGGTAACAGCTTGTTTACAGGGTATGTGAGTGTGTCAGTGTGAGTGCTTTGTAACAGTAAAACGTTTCCCACATGATCAGGACAGAACATATTTTGTTTCATTGTGCTATTGATTTTTTTCTCCTTTTTTTTAGCCACTGTAGCAGAGCCTCTACCGCGGGACCAGGACGAAACCTGTCCAAGCAATGAGGGCGTGGCCTGTCAAAGCTCCACCCCCAGCTACTTTGTTCGCCTGGGGAAACTCTCTGCTCAAGTTCAAGAGCGAGCACTGGAGCTGTCCCTCATTAAAGCCAGCGCTGCTCGGGACGCCACCTACAAAGCCGTTTCCCAAATCACCAGCACTCTGGACCTGCTGGAGAACCTGAGAGGAACCAACACGCTGGTGGGAGCACCGGAGCAACTTCTCAGGAAGTGGAGAGAGTGGAGACAGGAGGGGCAGAAAGAACACGGGCAGGGGCACGGGACAGAAAGCAAAGAGGAGGGCAATGAAGAGGACAGCAAGGACAATGGAGAGGTATCTATCTATCTATCTATCTATCTATCTATCTATCCATCCATCCATCCATCCATCCATCCACTTGCTAAGACATTGTAATTTTGCAGGATATTTATTTATTTCATTAGATATAAAGTATGCCATCATTTCTGTCAAGGGCGTACAAACTTTTGCACTCGGCTGTACATTATTTTCACTAGATCTATATTGTCTAATAAAAATAAAATCTATAGTAACGCAACTTTGTGACAAGGATTCGTCATAATCGCCCGTGTGTGTGTGTGTGTGTGTGTGTGTGTGTGTGTGTGTGTGTGTGTGTTTC
>MU574226.1:5242066-5254131 GCA_024362625.1 Silurus asotus | reverse complement strand
AAATGTTCAGGTGTGTGTGTTAGTGTAGATAAATGTTCAGGTGTGTGTGTTAGTGTAGATAAATGTTCAGGTGTGTGTGTTAGTGTAGATAAATGTTCAGGTGTGTGTGTTAGTGTAGATAAATGTTCAGGTGTGTGTGTTAGTGTAGATAAATGTTCAGGTGTGTGTGTTAGTGTAGATAAATGTTCAGGTGTGTGTGTTAGTGTAGATAAATGTTCAGGTGTGTGTGTTAGTGTAGAGAAATGTCTAGGGGTATGCGTGTGTTTGTTAGTGTAGAGAAATGTTCAGGTGTGTGTGTTAGTGTAGATAAATGTTCAGGTGTGTGTGTTAGTGTAGAGAAATGTCCAGCTGTGTGTGTGTGTTAGTGTAGAGAAATGTCCAGCTGTGTGTGTGTGTTAGTGTAGAGAAATGTCCAGCTGTGTGTGTGTGTTAGTGTAGAGAAATGTCCAGCTGTGTGTGTGTGTTAGTGTAGAGAAATGTCCAGCTGTGTGTGTGTGTTAGTGTAGAGAAATGTCCAGCTGTGTGTGTGTGTTAGTGTAGAGAAATGTCCAGTCAGGTGTGTGTGTTAGTGTAGAGAAATGTCTAGGGGTATGCGTGTGTTTGTTAGTGTAGAGAAATGTCCAGCTGTGTGTGTGTGTTAGTGTAGAGAAATGTCCAGCTGTGTGTGTGTGTTAGTGTAGAGAAATGTCCAGGTGTGTGTGTGTGTGTAGATATGTCAGTGTAGAGAAATGTGTATGTGTGTGTCAGTGTAGAGAAATGTCCAGGTGTGTGTCAGTGTAGAGAAATGTCCAGGTGTGTGTGTGTTAGTGTAGAAAAATGTCCAGGTGTGTGTGGTTAGTGTAGAGAAATGTCCAGGTGTGTGTGTGTTAGTGTGGAGAAATGTCCAGGTGTGTGTGTTAGTGTAGAAAAATGTCCAGGTATGTGTGTGTTAGTGTAGAGAAATGTCCAGGTGTGTGTGTGTTAGTGTAGAGAAATGTCTAGGGGTATGCGTGTGTTTCTTAGTGTAGAGAAATGTCCAGGTGTGTGTGTGTGTAGAGAAAAATGTCCGTGTGTGTTAGTGTAGAGAAATGTCCAGGTGTATGCGTTTGTGTGTGTGTTAGTGTAGAGAAATGTCCAGGTATGTGTGTGTGTGTGTGTGTGTGTTAGTGTAGAGAAATGTCCAGGTGTGTGTGTGTGTGTGTGTGTGTGTGTGTGTGTGTGTGTGTGTGTGTGTTCGTGTAGAGAAATGTCCGGGTGTAGGTGTATGTGTGTGTGTTAGTGTAGGGAAATGTCCAGGTGTGTGTGTGTGTTAGTGTAGAGAAATGTCCAGGTGTGTGTGTTAGTGTAGAGAAATGTCCAGGTGTGTGTGTGTGTGTGTGTGTGTGTGTGTGTAAATACAGAGAAAATATGTTTTTCTGTGGATATTTAACAGTCTCGTGACTGGTTTGGTGTAAAGCACTTGTTTTAGTTGGAGTTGTTCTGGATGCTGTGCTGTGTATTGCAGCTCTCTGGACTGCATGTTGCAGTATTGTGATGTTATTTTCCAGTTGTATAGTAACATGTAAAAAATGTAAGGAACAGAGTGATCCAGATCTTCACCATGTGCTAACACTCAAACTGTAATCTCCCAGACCTGCCCCTCTCCCCCAACCCCCTCTCTCCCCCCTTTCTGTTGCTCCTCAGAGAGAGAGAGAGCGATGGCTCAGGAGACGAATCAGACGCAGGTTCCGATGCTTTGCACCACAGGATGCGGCTTCTACGGAAACCCTCGAAACAATGGCATGTGCTCAGTCTGCTATAAGGAGCACCTTCAAAGGCAGCAGGTGGGGGGCAGGAGCAGCCCCCCAGGGGAGAAAGGTGAGCAGAGTGAAGGCGAGATGAGAGATGTTTATCCAATCAGGTGATCGTACTGGACTAGAGAGAGAACGCGAGAGGAACTTTGTTTGGTCCTCATGTAAAGTGTTTGTTATTTAATTTTTTTTTTTTGTATCCACTTTAAGGTGCTACCTCTCCATCGGGGTCTTCAGGAGCCCCTGCTGTAAGCGTGGAGACAGACCCTAACCCTGTCTCAGAAACGGTGGCTCCAGTGGAGGAGAGCAGGTAAACGACTGACATTAGTGAACTTGTGAAATGTTTCCAAACGATGACCAAAAAATCGACAGATCTGAAGGCCGTGTTTTTTTCAAAGTGGTCGTGGGTTAATAAAGTGTGTGTGTGTGATGTTACAGCAGCTCGTCCGGTCCAGTCACTCAGCAGATGACTGCCATGAGCATCTCCCAGGACACAGCAGCAACCGACTCGGACCCAGCAGAACCCGAGGAGGAAGAAGATGATGAAGCATCATCCCTAAGCACGGGTCAGTATTTATTTATTTCATTTAGCACGACTTCATGATTCTGCTTCATTTGTTTTTTTATGTCATTCATTTTCTATTTCCCCTCTCAGGTCCAGCCTCAGAGGCAGCACAGGCCTCCTCAGACGGAGATCAGACTCCAGACAAGAGCAAGAAGAAGAACCGGTGCTTCACCTGCAGGAAAAAAGTTGGACTCACAGGTAAGTTCTAAAGCAGAAAATAAGGACTCTTGTATTTAATACTTTTTATTTATTTATTTATACATAAAACAGGGGAACGTGTTTTTTTTTTTATTAGAATTTTTTTTTTTTGTGAGTATCTTCTTATCACCTCTGTGTCAGGATCTTCATCTGGGGGAACATTGACATCTTCACTTCCCAGTACATCATTAAAAATAAACAATTTCCATGTTCTGCTCGGTCAGAGGGTGTTGTTGCTGTTCTAGAATATTCATCTCCAAGAGTATCGCAGGTTTCTCATAAATGAACGTGTAACATGTATGGAAGGAGTCTCCAGTGTCAGCGCTTTCTCACGGGTTCTGGAGCAGAGGTTACACTTTAGACTTCTTTATAACAAGCTGCTTTTTTGTGTTTTATTAACTTCAAGAGAGAAAAAAAGAGGCAGGTGAGCGACTCTAATGTAAGTGGAATCAGGAACTTGTCTCATGGACGTTCCCCCAACATTAACTGTAGCTGTAAATGGATAAAAATTATATAAAAATGTCTTTCAAAAATCAAATTATTGGTCTGTTAATTTTACACCACCATGTTCCCTCTCTCTCTCTCCCTCTCTCCTGCTTTCCCTTTTTATTGTTTTCTATCTTTCTCTTTTTTACTTTAACCATCTCTTGCTCTCTTTCTCTCTCTCTCTCTCTCTCTCTCTCTCTTACACACACACACACACAAACACTCTCCTGCTTTCTCTTTTTCCTTGTCCATCTCTTTCTCACCACATACACTCTCAATGCTGTTCTCTCTCTCTCTCTCTCTCTCTCTCTCTCTCTCTCTCTCTCTCTCTCTCTCTCGCTTTTTTCTTTCTTGTTCTCACTTTCTCTCTATACATACTCTACTGTTACTCTTTCACTCCCTTCCCTGCTTTTCCTTTTTCTCTGTCTCTCTTTTTCTGTCTCTCTCTCTCCTGCCTTCTCTCACTCTTTATCTGTCTCTTACACTTGCACATACTCTCTCTCTCTCTCTCTCTCTCTCTCCAGGCTTTGACTGTCGCTGTGGTAACCTGTTCTGCGCGATCCACCGCTACTCGGACAAACACGACTGTCCGTACGACTACAGAGGGGCTGCAGCTGCTCAGATCCGCAAAGAGAACCCCATCGTAGTGGCAGAAAAGATCCAGAAGTTATGAGGACCGAATAAAAACACGCACACAGCAGAAAGGTCTTTGATGTGCAGGTTTCGTCCGAACACCGGCGTCACCGATTTCTATTCTATTCTACTCCATTTCTCCAGCAGTAGAAAGACGCGCTGCACACATCTGCTCCGAAACCCCACGTCTCCCCTGATTCTCTCTTAGACTGATGTAACGTGGGTGTGTGTGTGTGTATGGGTGGGTGGGGTTAAGAGTCAGCGGGAGCACTGGTGGGGCTGGTGGGTGAACCACCATGGATAATTTTCGAGGGTGTTTTTGGAGGTGGGAGGGGGTGGTTTCTTTTTTGGGGGGGATTTTTGAGGAATGGGACAGCGGGAGGCATGTGGGCGGAGTTTTCATCCTATTTTAGTCTTACTATGATTTAAAAAAAAAAAAAAGGAATAATTCTGATGCATCATCAGGTCCGTGTGTGTGTGTGAGATGATCGAGTGATTTAGTGGACGAGCAATAGATAGATTTCTTTTCCTCTTTTTTTCCTCCTTCTGTTCCTGTTTTAATGAGTGTATGAAAGTGATATCAGAGGATCTATATTAATATATTGTAGTAAGCTCGTTTTTTTGAGATTGCATCCTATTTATTGTTTTTGGTTTGGTTATTTTTTTTTTGTTTTTTTTTTTTCAGTTTTCCTGGAAGCAACCCAGATTTTCTCTTTCTATCATTTTTGATTATCTGACACGTATCTATTGAGCCACAGACAAGAGACTATCCATTGAATCGAAGCACAAAGTGACGTTCCGAGCACAAGCGGAAATAAACCGGAGACTTTAAACGCCTTCGGTCCGGAGCAAACGTCCTTTTATTTCTTGACTGTAGATTTTCCTGACCACCAGCAGACCAGCGAACGCCGGACACATCCAATCTCCGTCTGTTTTTCTTTTCTCTTTCAATTATGCCAACACACCACGCTTTGATGATGTCACACCGGAAGTCTGCACCTGTCGGGGTAGACGGACGTACGGTGGTATCGTACGCAGACGTGGTTTATAAATTGCATCTCAATTTGCAGTATGATTTTTTTTTTTTTTTCTGAACATCGTGATGTGGCGATATCGAAGAAAAAAAGACAATTTACAAGCAAATTCTTTTCCTTCCTTCTTAGTTTATTTAAAAATTTTTTTTGGGTCATTCAAATGTATATACAACATGACTCCTTTATCCATCTAGTTATAATCCAGCATCGAGCGTGACGAGGTTGACACGCAGACGAGCGTGAGGTCATACTTAATAAAGCTACGTGTATGTTTTCTAATACGTATGTATCCATTGCTAATCTGCTTCTCGTACCCAAGCAGAGACATGAAGGACAAGTGTTGCTGGACTAAAGGGAATGGATGCGTGGGCGTGGTTTGGGGGCGGGGATCGGTTGGAGGGAGGGGTTTTACAGTATTCTCTTTTTTTTTTTTTTTTTCCATAGTCGTCATAGTTTTGAGGACTTTTATTTTATTTTATTAATTTTCTTTTCACTAATTTAAAGCTAAGATTCCACTTTAGAATGTATGTCGTGTTTAATTATTTTAAAAATATACAAATAAAGGCACCATGAGAAGTTTTAAAAAGATTGCAAAAACAGTGTTTTATGGTTGAATTGGTTATGAGCATACTTTGATTTTTTTGTTTGTTCTGTTTTCAATTTTATTAAGAAGATTAAGAGGATTGTGGCTGTCAGTCAAGCAAGGAGGCGGGGCAGTAAACAGCATGATTTGTGGGTAGGGTTGTGGACGATGTAGATTTGTTGTGTGACTTTAAAAAAAAAAAAAAAAGGCGTCTAAGCAAAATCATACGCAGACACATTATCTGAAGCAGAGGCTAGTGCGGAGTTGTTTTTTTAATCTCTTCAGATTTTCAGTAAACACTGTCTAGCTCAGGGGTCACCAAACTTTTTGAAACTGAGAGTTTCTTCTTGGGTACCTTTTAATGTGAAGGGCTACCAGTTTTCAGTTTGATCTGAAATAACAAATTTGCTTAATTAACCTTTTAGTATGTTATTATTAATAATTAATGATATTCATCTATGTGAAGACACTGATAATGTTAATGCTTTATCACGAGCTACTCATGTGGTCCTTGCAGGCTACCTGGTGCCTGCGGGCACCACGTTGGTGACCCCTGGTCTAGTACATCGCATAAGTATTCCCCCATTCACTTTTTTAAATTTTTATAAATCTGCACCTGAGATGACTTTAACTAGGATTTGGTCTTCATTAAAATTCTATACGGTGTATCTGGAATGCATGTTTATAGGGAATACCTATGTATTTTGTGTAATTCTTTAAAAATATTTTAAAGTTAGTTCAAGAACATTCCTAAACGCACATCATACATACAAAGAAGAAATCCAGGGCCATGTACAGGAAAGGGATCAGTCAGAGTATGATTGTTTAAACAATATACTCCGTGTAATCGTGCAGAACGATAGTAAATTATCACTGTTTTTCACAACTGGAGCTTAAGCAGAACATCTAACAGAAGGCAGTGAAAAAAGACAGAAGAGGAATAATTTGGAGAAGCAACCAAAAAAGGCATGTGGTAATACTGCCACCACCATGCTTCATAGTAGGGATTGCGTTCTCTGGGATTTTGTTTTTGCAAAATGCGATGCTTTTGTACACAGGATTAAAAACGTTCTTCTCTTTTGTTATTGTTAGACCAGGGAACACTTGCTAACACCACAACGTTAAATTTTGTGGGGGGTTTTTCCCCCTCACTCTTGGACTTGATTTTGGAAGCTTCTCAATGGTTAGGTCTTCGTGTTCGGTATGATCTTTGAACATACTCAATCTTTCAAGAATATGTTCATTTATAATGCAATATTATTGTACACCTGAATTGCATACTGGTTTATTGTTGGTTCTACCCCCCCACCCGCAAAAGTATGTGACGTCTGATGTTATTTGCACCCATGCTACTTTAGGAGCCTTTCATAGTCCAATACGATGTTTTTAGGGAAATAATAAAAAAAATCGATAGTTTGCTAAAATGTTTCTCCACTTGCACATTGAGATTAATGAAGACCACTACTGAAAGATCCATTTCAGGTCCTGTATGTAAAATACTAACTGTAGTTTAAAGGGAGCTTGGGGGGTGAATACTTATGCACTACAGTTTTTTTTGGTGACGATCCACGATTTCTATAATGAAATGATCTAAATCCTCCAGCGTCAGTAATTTTACAGGAGATCGTTTTAAATCAATTCAAGGAAGTGATTCAACTGAATGTAACCGATCATCCATACTTGTGGGACAGTAAGTAATCACACCTCCATTTATATAAAAAAAAAAAAAGCTTCTAATGTGTTGTGTCGATCGTAAACATCCTCTAACATCACGTCCAAACTGCAGGAGGTTTCACAAATACAATGTGACTATATGGGATTGAGAGTTGTTTCTGTATAACAACCTCCAAATCATTCTGCAGCGTAACGTGATGTTTAATTCAGTTTCTTTCCTCCCTCATTCCACCGTGGCGCACCTTCTACACACACCACCCCCTTTTTATTTATTTTATTCCTGATTAGGGATTAGATTTTTTTTGGTTTAAGAGTATAAACAATAAAATCAAAGTTTATTTTAAAATTATACACAGCGTGCAGTTTTTATTGAGGTCTTCAAAACTTGATATTTATTGATTAATACTATATAATTTAGTATTAATTACACAATTTTTATAGTAGCTGAAGTTCAGAATTTTTGTTGTAAATACTATTTTATTTTATATATGTAAGTTAATTTTTTTATTTTAAATGTAGTTTTTTTGTGGTTTAAAATTCAAAAATTCAAAGTTGTAATCAACATGACTGTGAGGAAAGTAGTGCAGCCTAATGCAGAGACGAACCAAAAATCCACAGTGAAATACACATACAGATAAAAGTTTGCAGTCCTTTCGCACCTGAAACTATAAAATAGAGAGGAAAAAAATGATGGGAATAATTAAAGATATATTTAATGTATGAGATGTAAGTAACCTTCAAGGCTCTTCTCTGTTCTGGCTCTGAACTTCTCCTAGATGTCTGTGTATCTTCAAGCGACGATTGAAGCCCTACCTCTTCCTGAAACGCTTAAATTAGCAGCAGTTGTGGAGATGCTCTGGCCCAGTCGTCTATACCTCACGATCCGACCCTCGTCAAATCCTTACGCTTGCCCATTTTTCCTGCTTCTAACACGTCAACTTTGAAGACAAAATGTTCACTTGCTGCATAAAATATCTCACCCACTGACAGGTGCCATGATGAAGAGATAATCAGTGTTATTCACTTCACCGCTCATAATGTTATAATAACGTTACAACACGTTACATCTGACCAGTGTGTATTAGTGTTATAGAAAGAAGAAGAGATTCTGACCAGACAATAAATTCATCTGAATTTTATTCTGAAGATTCTGTACATTATTTTACATTCTGTATGTCTGCATCACAACCGTTTAGTTCAGAACACTCTGTGTGTGTGTGTGTGTGTTATTCAGGACGATGGTGCACGGCGTTCTCCATGCGTCTGTACCACTTCTTGACCTTCGTGTTCTCCATCATATCAGTGAAAGCCTCGAGGTCCTCCATCACCTTTAGAACGCCAAACACCGCCTGAAACACGCGTTACAGCATAAAGGAAATGAAGGAAAACTATACAAAAAGCAAAAACGGCCAAAAATAAAAATAGATTGAATGAGGGATATACCCTATATTTTGTCATCAAACTCTTTTTTTTTTGCTGTATTTTGTGACTGAAAATCTTTTTTTTTACCAGATCAGCAAGGTTGGGGTTTTCTCCTCCCATGAATTTCTTTTTTTTCCCGATGGCCGCCACCCACTCGTTCACCGCCTTGTACAGGTCCTGCCTCACATCATCCTGCAGGTTGTGTCTTAGGACATGAGGGGAGAAAAATACAAAGTACAAAACAATCTAGAGTTTACTGTCACATTGCAATTAAAAAAAACTGATGAAGGAAAAGAAAGAGAAAAAAACTATTACACAGTAAAATGTTAAAGTTTATGATTGAGGTTTTAACTTCACAATATCTACCACTGTTTAAGGTGTCATTTTTAGTTTTGTTTTTAATTTTTCTATTACAAACTAAAATTTCAGACGTTTGTAGCATGACATCTGTGACATCTCTTAACAGTGTGTTTCGTATCGTTTATATTTTGATTTTGATATTACAACAACCCGTGTGTTAACCAGGACAAACTACTCAAGTTGTGCAGAACTCTGTGCTATCTCACTGACCAGTGCTGAACTCTGTGCTGCCTTCACTGACCAGTGCTGAACTCTGTGCTGCCTTCACTGACCAGTGCTGAACTCTGTGCTGCGTTCACTGACCAGTGCTGAACTCTGTGCTGCCTTCACTGACCTGCGTTTAAGGCGTTTAGAGATGAGCCACATGGCCGCCGCTCCCAGGTATTTGGCGAAGACGCCTTCAAATGTTCCAAAGTTTCCCTCACGGACGATGTAGTCGAAGGAAGCCAGAGCCTCGGCCGGGGTCCGGTACACGTTCGGGGAGATAAGATGCACCAACCATTCATCTACCCATTTCCGCCATTTTATTTCCTCTCTAAACACAGACGCAGAAAAAATGGCTGTGTGAGTAAGAGAGAGAAAGAAACTGTGTGTAAGAGGTAGAGAGATTGAGGGGGTGAAAGAGCGAGAGAGAGAGAGAGAGAGAGAGAGAGAGAGAGATAGTATAAGACTCCGTATAAGTAACAGGAATAGAGAGAGAAAGAGAGGGAAAGAGATAGTATGAGACTGTGTATGAGTGACAGGGATAGAGAGACTGTGTGTAAGAGAAAGAAAGAAAGAAAGAAAGAAAGAGAGAGAGAGAAAGAGAGGGAAAGAGATAGTATGAGACTGTGTATGAGTCACAGGGTTAGAGAGACTGTGTGTAAGAGAGAGAGAGAGAGAGAGAGAGAGAAAGAGATAGTATGAGACTGTGCATGAGTGACAGAGATAGAGAGACTGTGTAAGAGAGAAAAAGAGAGAGAGATAGTATGAGACTGTGCATGAGTGACAGAGATAGAGAGACTGTGTAAGAGAGAAAAAGAGAGAGAGATAGTATGAGACTGTGCATGAGTGACAGGGATAGAGAGACTGTGTGGTAGGAAAGAGAGAGAGATAGAGAGATAGTATAAGACTGTGTATGAGTGACAGGGATAGAGACTGTGTGTAAGAGAGAGAGAGAGATAGAGAGAAACAGAGAGAGAAACAGAGAAACAGAGAGAGAAAGAGATTGTATAAAACTGTGTATGAGTGACAGAGATAGAGAGACTGTGTGTAAGAGAGAGAGAAAGAGAGAGAGAGAGAGATGTACTGTGACTCACTGTCTGGATGTTTTCTCAGGATAAACATGTTTATGTTTGTTCTCATCCACCATCACCCAGTATTTATTCCCGAACTCTATCACTTCTTTCCCCCTGTCGTTCGTCGCCTTCATTTCCGGGTAGCAGGACACGATCTCCGGAATGTTCTTCTCCCTGCGGAATGGCGTGTGTGTGAGACAGTGTGTGAAGCAGATCGTAACTCACAGAGCTTTGGAATCCTAAACTCACTCACCTGCTGATCAGGAAGGTCATCAGAGCGCTAATGATCACTGACGAGTCTTTCAGCTGCTGCTCAGGACAAAAGGAAAGAAAGATGGAGTTTAACACACACACACACACACACACACACTCGTAAGCGGGTCACATGACATGAGCAGGAACGTCCCAGCAGACTTACCACGCTATCATTCACCATGAGGATGGGAACCTTCCTGTAGGTGGACCATTTGATTTCCTGCCGCATGACCGGGTTCACCTCCACGACCTCGTACGGGATGGCATGATAATCCAGGAACACTCGCACTTTACTGCAGAATGGACACGTCTTATACTGATACAGCTTCAGCTTCACGTCACACGCCGTTCCTGATCCTGACTGCTGAAAAGGAAAACAGGAGGAAAAACACTAGTGTGCAAAAGTCCTAAGAGCCCCAGCCACAAGTGGTCATGGTTATTATCTACGTTGCTGCGTCTAGAACGTTCCTCGTGATCAGGACCATAACCATTTGTGGCAGCGGGCATGTGGACGCATATCAAATGGTTATGATTATTACCCATGATGCTGCTTCTAGAACAAGCTCTTATGCCGAATACACCGAAAAATTAAGTGCTGATCATGAAGAAACAGTTTGTTGTGTCAAGATCATGGAAAAAGCCGTGATATCAGGAAAACAACGTTTGTTATGTCGAGATGATTTAAAACAAGAAAGAAAAAATACAGTGTGATTTAGTGCCAAAAACTTGAATGTAGTTGCTCCACCCACTTAATAACTGTGCCCACCCATTTATTGACTGTGCCCACCCACTTAGTGACCGTGCCCCACACACTTAGTGACCATGCCCCACACACTTAGTGACTGTGCACCACACACTTAGTGACCGTGCTCCACACACTTAGTGACCGTGCCCCACACACTTAGTGACTGTGCCCCACACATTTCGTGACCGTGGACCACCCACTTATTGCCTGTGCCCCACACACTTATTGCCTGTGCCCCACACACTTATTGACCGTGCCCACCCACACCTATTGACTGTGCCCCACACACTTATTGACCGTGCCCACCCACACTTATTGACTGTGCCCACACACTTATTGACCATGCCCCACCCAGTTATTGACCGTGCCCCACCCAGTTATTGACTGTTTTTTACCCACTTGTTGACTTTGCCCCACCCACTTATTGACTGTTCTCCACCCACTTATTGACTTTGCCCCACCCACTTATTGACTATAACTAATGAGATGCATCTAAATACCCAAAATAATATTAATAATGATGATGATAGAAGAACATGGTGGTCATGGTGACCCCAGTCTTACTTCGGGCTGTTCTGCGTGTTGCCTCTGCAGCGTGTATTTCACAGTGTGGTACAGCCCGAGTCCACCTCCGAGCAGGAACGCACACCTGAGCGCCGCTCCGCTGCTTCCTGTCCGCCTTACAGCGCCCGCAAATCCGCGTGAGAAGCCGCTGTGGGCTCGCACGGAGAGCCGCGCGGAAACCAGCGTTGGATACGCCGCCAGGAGACTCCTGCTGGGGGGAAGCAGCCGACCGACCTTCCACAAGCCCATCACGCAGGACGCCGACATCTTGGCCTGACGTCACACCCCGAGTGGCCGGAAGTGAAGCGGCTGTGCGTGGCCGCGCGAGAACTTCCGGAAACAAGCTGGTGTTTTTGTGTAAATAATGTATAAACACAGCTATTATTATTATTGTTGTTATTATTATTATTATTATTATTATTATTATTATTATTATTAATATTATCATCATATCATCATCATATCATCATCATTGTTATTATCATTATCATTATTATTAT
>MU574226.1:5233626-5241995 GCA_024362625.1 Silurus asotus | reverse complement strand
TTATTATTATCATATCATCATCATTGTTATTATCATAACAATTATTATTATTATCATCATCATCATAATTATAATTATTATTATTATTATTATTATTAATATAAATATAATTATTATTATCATTATTATTTTCTGACACAATGGAGTAGAGTGAAGTTGTTGTGCATTTAAAGGAAATTGTTGTACATGTAAAATACGGCCAGGAAAACACACAACACAACTAGACAACTAAATGACCAGACATAGAAGACATTACACATTGCAGTGATTTTCCTGTTAGTAAACAAGAAGGAGAGATAAAAGATATAATATTCATGAGTATGATGTTGCACAAATTACTTGTATTGCACTTATAACAATGGACATTGTCTCAAAACAGATTATAAAGTCCCTATAGGATTGTTCCTCATATATTGTTTGTTCTTTCATAAATGTTTATCCCCAACGTGTGAGACAGTGGCAACAAATCCCTGAGATAGGATGAATAAAAAACCTTGAGAGGAACCAGACTCAAAAGGGAACCCTTCCTCATCTTCCAGTTAGCATGGTGTGAGGGGTGTAAGAGCACCTTCACAATTTCCTGACATGTTTACCTTAAACTTGATTAAAAGGCCAAAAAATATTAAGGATAAACATTGCACACGTATCAAGAGAAATATTAAAACACATACATTTACAGAATTTCACATAATCAAGAAACATCTAGACACCATTAAAAAACGTATAAAATAAACTTTGAATGAAATCTTTAAATAAACTTGAATGTAAAAATACATAAATTGGGCACATTTCTATTTATTGTTTTTTTTTTTTAATAAGTGGGTGGAGAAGAGTGATAGAGGGAGTGATTTGTGATAGAAGAGTATCTGTGAGAGTGAAAGGGAAAGTTTATAGGACTGTGGTGAGACCTGAGATGTTGTATGGATTAGAGACAGTGGCATTGAGTAAAAGACAGGAGGTGGAGCTGGAGGTAGCAGAGCTGAAGATGTTGAGGATTTCGTTGGGAGTGACGACGATGGACAGGATTAGAAATGAGTTTATTAGAAAGACAGCGCATGTAGGATGTTTTGGAGACAAGATGAGGGAGGTGTGATTGAGATGGTTTGGACATGTGCAGAGGAGGGACATGGGGTATATCAGTAGGAGAATACTGAGGATGGAGCCACCAGGAAGGAGAAAAAGAGGAAGACCAAGGTGGAGGTTTATGGATGTGGTGAGGGAAGACATGCAGGTAGTTGGGTTGAATCGGCAGATGTAGAGGACAGGGGGGTGTGAAGACGGATGATCCGCTGTGGCGCCACCTAATGGGAGCAACTGAAATAAGAATTTCCCACAGGTTCTGGAATCTACTTTAGATATATTGAGATTTTTTTAGGATATTAGACATGAATTATATATATATTTATATATTTATATCCAGGCATGCATTAAGGCATAGAGTTGTTTTCATATTTAGTTTAATTTTAGTATTTAGTCTCTGCATTTACAAACAAACACCAATTATGAATAAGGGAGATGTGCAGACCTTCAGTAACTACAGGGGAATTAAGTTGATCAGTCACACCATGAAGTTATGGGAAAGAGTAGTGGAAGCCAGTCTGAGAGAAGAGGTGACCATCTGTGAGCCTCAGTATGGTTTCATGCCGAGGAAGAGCACCGCAGACGCAATATTTGCTTTGAGAATGTTGATGGAGAAGTATAGAGAAGGTCAGAAGGAGTTGCATTGTGTGTTTGTGGATTTAGAGAAAGCGAACGACAGGGTGGAGAGAGAGGAGTTGTGGTATTGTATGAGGAAGTCAGGTGTGTCAGAGAAGTTTGTGAGGGTGGTGCAGGACATGTATGAGGACAGTGTGACAGCAGTGAAGTGTGCAGTAGGAACGAGCGACTGGTTCAAGGTGGAGGTTGGACTGCATCAAGGATTGGCCCTGAGCCCTTTTCTGTTTGCAGTGGTGATGAACAGGTTGATGGATGAGGTCAGACAGGAGTCTCCCTGGACTATGGTGTTTGCGGATAATATTGTGATTTGTGGTGAGAGTAGTGAGCAGATGGAGAAGTGGAGGTATGTGCTGGAGAGAAGGGAAATGAAAGTCATTAGGAGAAAGACAAAGTACAACTGTGTGAATGAGAGGGAGGGCAGTGGAGGGGTGCAGTTGCAGGGAGAAGAGGTGGAGGAGTTCAGGTACCTGGGGGTCAACAGTGCAAAGTAATGGATAGTGTGTTAGAGAAGTGAAGAAAAGAGTGCAGGCAGGGTGGAGTGGGTGGAGAAGAGTGACAGCAGGAGTGATTTGTGATAGAAGAGTGTCTGTACGAGTGAAAGGGAAAGTTTATAGGACTGTGGTGAGACCTGCGATGTTGTATGGATTAGAGACAGTGGCATTGAGTAAAAGACAGGAGGTGGAGCTGGAGGTAGCAGAGATGAAGATGTTGGGGTTTTCGTTGGGAGTGACAACAATGGACAGGATTAGAAATGAATTAATTAGAGGAACAGCCCATGTAGGATGTTTTGGTGACAAGGTGAGGGAGGTGAGCTTGAGATCGTTTGGACATGTGCAGAGGAGGGACATGGGGTAAATCAGTAGGAGAATGCTGAAGATGGAGGAAAAGAGGAAGACCAAGGAGGAGGTTTATGGATGTGGTGAGGGAAGACATGCAGGTAGTTGGGTTGAAAGAGGCAGATGTGGAGGACAGGGTGGTATGGGGACGATGATCCGCTGTGGCGACCTCTAACGGGAGCAGCCGAAAGAAGAAGAAGATCTACAAACAAACAAACAGCCACACGGCGGCGTTCAGGTGAGAAGCAAAATGGCGGACACTTCCGCCGCCGCCTTGGCGGATACGTCACTTCCGGATGCGGCAGGACTCTGGAGTAGTAGTGCGAGGCAACCTAATTCAGCTCGGGTCTCTTTCGCTTCGTTTAGCATTTGAGGCTAATCAATGACAGCTCTGTGTCGCTTTCGCGTTTCAGCCGCTGTCACACACACACCGTCCACCACTGGTCCAGCAGCACCGCTTTCACCTGCCGAGAAGGAAAACGAGGAAATGTCCAACACTTTATCCCGTATCGTCTGAGGAGTCGGCGGGTTTTTCAGGTTAGCATTAGCATTAGCCTGGTTAGAATTGCTCACAGCTAGCATTGCTGATTAGCAGCGAGGTGTGAAATTGTCCGGCTTTAGCACTCTCTTAAAACATTAAAAAATAAAAGAGAAAACGTTTTCAATGAAATCACTGTATGTGTTACTTTAACTGTAATTTTTTATTGTTTCACACAAAGGGGTCATAATTTTAACCTCAATCCATATACTGTTTCCGGCTTTTGCTTTGTTTACATTCTTTTATTCTGTTATATGTTGGGATTTCATCCAGACTTCACTGTATTAAACTGTCTTTTTTTATTTATTTGTAAATAATTATTTATCTGATTCTGGTTTTATAGTCACGCTGAGATCTTTTTTATTATGCATCATTTTATTATTTCTTCTTTTTCACAAATGATTGGATGGATGGATGGAAAATGTATAGATGGATGGAGGAAAGGATGGATGGATAGGATAAATAGACAGATAGATAGATTGACTGATCAATGCCAAATTGTAGTCAAAAGAGAAATACTATGTCTGGGATGAATAAATAAAAATGACAGTATAATAATTTAATATAATTGTTATAAAAATAATCTTTCACATTTTCTTTACAATAGTGCAGACAGGTTGGAATGGGAGATGTGCCCGATAAGGTGTATTATTGAGGGGGGAAAAAAAAAAGATTTTATTAAAAAATATATATTATGAATTAAATTATGGCATGGGATTTAAAATTAGTATTTACAAATTGTAATAATTGTTTAATTTAAAGCACTCACTTCACCTGTTATTTGTCTATTATCACATTTTATTTTTCATTTTAGTAATCATTTATTTATATATATATATATGTGTGTGTGTGTGTGTGTGTGTGTGTATATGTGTCTTGACTTACGATGGAGATCCACATATAGTAAGTCTAGACATGGCCAAGCCCACCAAGGATAATTTATATAATTAATAATTTAAGATTACAATATAATGACTTACTTGATAATTATTATGAGAAATCATTAACATGATTGGTGTCTTCACATAGATGATTATCATTAATTATTCATAATGACATATAATAAAAGGTCAATTGAGCAAACTTGTTGTTTCAGATCAAACTGAAAACTGTGTGTATCTAACTGGTAGCCCTTCATATTAATCGGTACCCAAGAAGTAGCTCTCAGTTTCGAAAAGGTTGCTGACCCCTGGTATAAACTATACAGTAAACTTTATAGGAGGAGGAGGAGGTAGCTTAGTGGTTAAAGCATTGCTCATGACTTCAAATCCCAGCCACACCAAGCTGCCACTCTGTGGCCCCTAAGCAAGGCCCCTAACCCCATAGCTGCTCAGTTGTGTGAATTGGATAAATGTAAGGGCATGTGTCAAATGGTGTAAATATACAGTGGTCCCCTGGAGTTCTTTCGAATTTTAGACGCAGCCCCTATGGTCCCATTTGGACATTGTCACTTTTTTCGGTCTGGATTTTTATCGCGACTGTGTATATGTTTGTGGCAGTGGGCACGTGGACGAGCGTCTGTTTTCGCCAGTGGAGGGCGTAGCATACGCTGCTACATATGCCACTTAATACCACAGCGCTGCTGAATCTTAGATTGTGATTGGTCATCATGTTTAAATTAACTCTCTGTTCCAACGTGTTTTTATAGCAACTGCTAATTCACAGTGAGGACCAATAATATACCTTTAAAAACTTTTATGGAGTTTATGGAGGGAGTCTCCTTCCATCAGATTTATTGTGCACCAATGACAAGTTTAACGTCTGTATAATAATCAATGCCACTGTAATTTATTATGTCCTCGTCGTACCCCTGAATTTTACGCATTCCACACTTTTTTTGCGCCATGGCCAGGCTTCGGTCTCTTTTCTGTTCTTGTCCATAGGGTAGCATTTCATTTCCAAGCAATTATTCATGACCCACAGGTAGAGCTCGGCTGCGGCTCGGCAAAAACATTACACAGCGTAAAGAAAAACCTGAAGGGCTTTTATTCGTGGTGAAATAATGGCGCGCTGGTGGAGGAGTAATTATTAAGTGTGATGTTGGTGCTCTTTGAGTAGATGATATTATGATGTATAATTGAGTGTAATTACAGTGAAAGTGAGTAATGATGATGATTATTAAATGATTAATGCGGTGTATGGGAAGGCTTTTACTGGCTCATACTTAAGCTCTCATTAATACCAGGATTAGTAGTAGACGTAGAGTGAAAAATGTAGTTGCCAAATTTGACTTTGATTAACGTGATGGTCTTCTGGTTGGGTGAGTGGGACAAATCCTGTTAAAGGTGACTCTGAGTGAAGTCACTAAATGCAAAGCTCCCAATCCTTGTCCATTGTCTCCATGTCCCCGTCCTGTTCTCTCTCCTATCCGGGTCTCTCTCCACGTCCTCTTCTCGGTCTCTCTCCTCATCCTGGTCTCTCTCCATGTCCCCGTCCCGGTCTCTCTCCTCATATCGGTCTCTTTCCTCATCCTGGTCTCTCTCCACGTCCCCGTCCCCGTCCCGGTCTCTCTCCTCATCCTGGTCTCTCTCTCCACGTCCCCATCCTGGTCTCTCTCCCCGTCCTGGTCTCTCTCCTTGTCCTCATTCTGGTCTCACTCCCTGTCCCGGTCTCTTTCCCTGTCTCGTTCTCTCTCCTCATCCCTGTCCTGGTCTCTTTCCTTATTCTATTCTTAATCCTGTTCCTCATCACATTTTCTATTCCTGTTTTGTTCTGTTTCAAAAGCCAATTTTATTTTGTTTCCTGTTCTGTTTCTGATCTTATTCCCAATTCTTAACCCACGCTTAATCGCATTTCCATGTTCCCATTTCCCTTCTCGCCTCCGTTTCCAGTACTTTTGCCCCATTCCCAGTCCTAGCCCTCTTCTCCCATTCTCAGTCCTCTTACCCCCGTTTTCAGTCCTTTCTCCTCTTTCCCGGAGCTCTTAACCCCCGTTCCCTGTTTTTTTCAACTCCTGTTCCCATTTCCAGTCCTCTCACCCCATTTTCCAGTCCTCTTGACCTGTCCCCAGTTTCCTTGTTTGCATTCCCAATTTTCATAACCCCGTTTCCAATCCAAGTGTTGGAAACACAATAGTGCTTCATCTACAGAGAAGCAGCAGCTCCTGTAGGAGGTTTTACAGTGACACTGTTGAATCATCTGTTACATCATCTCTCTATCTCTCTCTCTCTCTCTCTCTCTCTCTGCTCTCATTTTCTCCCTTTCTCTATTTATATATCTCTCAATTTCTCTGTTTTTTTTAATCACTCTTTGCCTGTCTATGGCTTTTTTTTAATGTATATTTCTCTGTCTCTCTATATCTGTATTTTGCTTTCACTCACTCTTTTGTTCTCTCTTTCCTTTTTTTTTCTCTCATTTTGTGGATCACTCACTGCATCTTTCTCTCTCCCCCCTCTCGCCTACAGTTGACGATGAATGGCCTGTCCGTCAGTGAGCTGTGTTGCCTGTTCTGTTGTCCTCCATGCCCCAGTCGTATAGCTGCTAAGTTGGCCTTCCTGCCCCCCGAGCCCACCTACACCCTTTTGCCTGACCTGGAAGCAGGCCCAGTGTCCACCACCGCTACCACAGCACCCGGGCTCCGCTCTCGAGGCAGCGCTGCAGTAGGAGGTGGAGGAGGAACTAGCACTGTTGGAGCAGGAGCTGGTGGTGGCACAGGAGGAGCAGGAGGAGGAGGAGGAGGAGAGGGGCGCTGGAAGCTCCATCTCACAGAGCGGGCCGAGTTTCAATATTCTCAAAGGGAGCTGGACGTCACAGAAGTGTTCCTGACGCGCTCGAGTCGAGGGAACCGAGTGGGCTGCATGTACATCCGCTGCGCTCCTACAGCACGGTGAGACACACACACACACACACACACACACACACACCACAAACCTTACAGCTTAGAGTAACCAATCCTGATCCTGATAATAATTATAATCCTGATCCCTATTATAACATCATAAATACACCGACCAGGCAAAACTTGGCCACCAATGAGGCATAACATTATGGCCACCTGCCTAATATTGTGTTGGTTCCCTCTTTTTGCCGCTTCTTCAGAAGTTTGAGCTACAGGAGCTCGTCAGCTCATAAACTTTTTTTTTATTTGTACCTCAATATTCCTGTTACTGTAACGTAAAGTGTTTCCGACGTCCCTCAGAATCATAGTGTCTTATACGTTCCATATACTCGTTTCAAACTGTCGTCCTTTCCAGCAAAAAAGAAAAGAAAAAAGAGAGTAGTTCATCTTGTACCTGCTTTTTGTATATTCTGAATATATTTCCAGCACACGTGGAGCAGACGCCAGACTTCCTCACACATGTAAATCCATCGTTCCTCTCGTCTCATTTACATGTGCGTCTTTCCTTTTTCCATTTTCTCTTTCTCTCCTCTCTCATTCTTTTGCTCTCTTTCTCTGTCTTTCATTCTCTCTCTCTTTCTCCATCTCTCTCTCTCTTCCCCCCTCGCTCTGTCTCTCCTCGTCTGTTTCTTCATGAATTTCTCTTCTCTCTCTCGTGCTCTCTCTCCCTCTGTTATGTCTTTCTCTCACTCTTGCGTTCTCTCTCCTCTGTTTTCTCGTCACTCTCTTTCTCCATTTCTTTCTTTGTCTTCCTCCCTCTCTCTTTCTCCATCTGTTTCTTTAACCCCCCCCCACACACACACCCCTTTTCTCCTTTTCCTTATCTTTAAACACGGTTCAGATTTTCCTTCTCTCTCTGCTCCCTCTGCTTTCTTCCCCAGTCTGTGTGTGTGTGTGTGTGTGTGAGGGTTTTAAATCCGAATTATATTGTTTGATATAAAAATAAGTTTGGCACAGGAAGTACAGTGTTGGAGGAACTCAACCGAGTTGTAGGCTGATTTATCTTGAGTTTGTAAGAGTGTAGATTTTTTCATCGCTGGAAACTCAAAGCGCTTTTGTACGTCACTCCGGACACTGGCGTCTGCAAAATGCCGCAAATGTAAATGTAACTCCCTCAGCTGACGCTCACCAAACAGGTGAAGTGTGTCGTGCCCACGGCAGCGCGTGACCGTGTTACCATAGTAACAGCATCCGGGTTGTTTTATTTTTATTTACATTGGTCCAGAAAAAAAAGGCTCAACACACAACATCGTAGCGGGCGTTAAAACCGATCAGAGACACAGAGAGCGTGTGACGGTAACGTTGTGTGTCGCATCGTTGGTTTTATTCCAAATGTCTGATATTTCTGACATTTTCCTTTCCCCAAATGTAAAAATGTTATGATGCACTTTTGGCCTCGCAACAGCAGCAGCAGCGTAGGACTTGTATGTATGTTTTTGAA
>MU574226.1:5226126-5231126 GCA_024362625.1 Silurus asotus | reverse complement strand
GAGAAGAGGCCAGAATGAGAAGTGTGATAGTGAGATGTGCTCTGGTCTTCAGTGGTGAGGGAGCGGTTCGACTTTTGCTGCCTAATTGGTCGGCTGTGTGAAGCGAGTTAACACGCTATGTTTTGGTTCTTTCAGATACGGCATCAGCCCAGAGAACGTCATCCTGTACGGGCAGAGCATCGGCACGGTGCCCACGGTGGACCTGGCGTCACGGTACGAGTGCGCGGCCGTCATCCTGCACTCTCCTCTCACCTCGGGCATGAGGGTCGCCTTCCCCGACACCAAGAAGACCTACTGCTTCGACGCTTTCCCCAAGTGAGTCCTGAATTTGAGATTGCAGCTAAAAAGATTAAATAAATATCAATAAACTGTTAAAACTAAATTATTTGGATTCTGTGGAAATTTTGGTGTGAATACAGAAAAGCAGATGTAGAAAAAACACACGCTAAAGTGACACAGGTTTCATGTTTGTCTTGTTATTGATCGTTCTCTCTCCCTCTCTCCCTCTCCCTGCAGCATAGAGAAGGTGTCAAAGATCACGTCTCCAGTGTTGATCATCCACGGGACGGAGGACGAGGTGATTGATTTCTCGCACGGCCTGGCTCTGTACGAGCGCTGCCCCAAAGCCGTGGAGCCTCTGTGGGTGGAGGGGGCAGGGCATAACGACATCGAGCTTTACAGCCAGTACCTGGAGCGTCTGCGCAGGTTCATCGGCCAAGAACTGGCAACCCAGCACACCTGAGGACCTCCCACACACACCTCACCTTTCTCGCTCGCTCTCTCTCTCTCGTTTTTCTCTCTCTTACCCGTTTACACTTCCTGTTTCAAGCATCTCGAGAATTTCAGATCCCAAACGAAAAAAAACTCCTATATGCTTAAGCTATTTATTTATTTATTTTTCCATTTTGTCAGATAGGTTTATCCATAATAAACCACCAAACGCTTGGAGAAACAACGCTACCTCAATGGAAAAATATTTCAATAATATCGAAATTTTATTTTAATATATAAAAAAGCCTTTTTTTTTTTTTTTTTTTTTTTTTTTTTTCGCTCACCATAACGGATCAATAATTCAATAAAAGAGATTATAAATTTTTTTTTTTTTTCGCTCACCATAACGGATCAATAATTCAATAAAAGAGATTATAAAAAAATTTGATTAAATATATACAATAGTATTACATCTAAAGTAACGTATTGCATTTTTATACACCATTCATTTTTATATATTTAATTCTGTTTAAGAGAAAAAATCGAATTATGTCAATACTAAAGATTTCTAAAGCCGAGTCAAAGGAGGACCTTAAAACCTGCTACTAAACACAAAGGAAGTGAGATAAATGTATATAATAAATACTTCAATAAATATATAATCTACTCGTTAAGCGCTAGAAGTCGTTAATTAAAAGAAATTAAAGAAAACGAATACAAAAGAAACCTCACCAGAATAATTTTTTCCGAGTCTCATTCGTTTTTTAGGAATTGTTTTTTTTCCCGTTTTGTCACGAAAATCCGATTTATACACGCCCACAGATTAAAGGTGCGGTTTGTCATTTTCACTCGTAGGTGAATTATGATTAAACATTATAATTTCACAGAATCCGTAGGCTTTTCCTTCTCCCAGCCCATCCTTTCTTCTTTCTCTGTCTGTTTATTTCGGGACTTTTTCGTTAAAGGCTGCTGTCGAACGAACTGGAATGGGGAAGTGGGAATTGTGTGATTGAGGTCACAAAGTGGGGTAATATAGAATAGTGTAACTTTAGCTACATCAGCTAGGGTACTTTTTGTTGTTGTTGTTGTTGTTGTTTCACAGATTAAGTGAACATGTTGATCTACGTGAAACTGAGCATTTTTTATTATTATTTTTCTTAAATCAAAAGTAAATGACTTGAATTTTTGACCAGTACACAGCGTATACACATTCATATAAATATACTGTACATTACATCAATATTTTCCAGGCCAGAAACGCTGTGGAGCGTGTGCAGCTTGGCGTGTCATAAACCCGTGATCTTCGGATCCAAAATCCGACGCTTCAACCACTAAACTCGCACCTCTAAAGCAATAGTCGAAATCATGGGCTTTTTTTTTTCTTTTTCTCGAAACACTTCAACGGTTCGAACGATATATCAGTGATGACGTATTTATCGCACCGCACGTTTAAATCGAAATGAACTCCAGATGTGTAGGCAGGTGTAAACGGAGTCTTTCTTTCTCGCTGTCTTTCTCTCTCGCTCTCTCTCTCTTTATTTTTTTTTTTCTGTCTCTCCGATGAGAGTGAGACAGGCGTCGATACACCGGGTGTGAACTCCTAATCCTTTGTGATCGTACAGACGTCACTGGTGTTCGGAGCGTCTTTGCGCTGATGATCGACTTGCGGAGCTGCTCGCTATTTCGACATGGTTGTTCTGACCTCCTCAGTGTGTGTGTGTGTGTGTGTGTGTGTGTGTGTGTGCGCCCTCTGTGAGCGACAGTGCTGGGAAACGCTGCAGGCTCGGACCTCTTCCTCAGCCGCTAGAGTTTACTGGAGCTTTTTTTTTTTGTAGCTTTTCTACATCTTAATATTATTATGACTAAAGAATCGCTCCTTTATTCTGCACCCGTGTTCTCTCTCGCTTCTGAGTGTTAAAGGTGTCAGAACCAAGCCGCTATCGTCCACACGCTCGTTAGCGTAGCGGCATAACAAGCCTAACGCTAACGGCGGGATTAGCATAAAGCTCTGGTGTGCGTGACCTCGGGTCGGCGTCTTAGAACATGAGATCTACGAAAGGGGATCGTTTTTCCTTCTCCGTATGCGTTCACGGTCTCCCACACGCTCTGTTCAAGTGTGTGTCTGAGAGACGATCCTGAGCCCCTGCCGCAGAGTAAACCGACACGCGATCTTTTAGCTTTCATCTCCAGTGGATCAGAATCTCAGAGGAACCACAATCCCTTTCTTCCGTCATTATATCTCTTCCCTCCCTCCCTCCCTGCCTTCCTTCAGGGTGACTGATGACTCATCTGTTAGCTTTTTACCTCTCACCTGTTTTGAAACTATATGAGCGCAAAAGTTTTTGGATACCGGACTCTTCCAGCCATATGGACTTCTTCTGCAAACCGTTACCATGATTTTACTACCACACGTGTAGAACCGAGCGAATCTCCACAGAACGTCTTCCCAGAAGAGAGAGTGGAGCTTATTATTCAAATAGCACATCCCAATCTTAAGTTCCGGTGTCCACTGACTTTTGTCCATATGGTGGTCCTTAAACACATTTGGATTCAGAGTCGGAGTTTGCTTTTGCTTTAGAAGTAGGGGATCCTGGACATCGTTTAATGTTCACGCGTTACAGCGAACACAAATTTACCGGCAGCTACGTTGGAGGAATGTGCAGGCTTCGGATATATTTACTGGTTTTCGCTTTTTGCGTACATTTTCCCAAAACTAGCCTTGATTTAAAACAGTATGTTATACAGGTAGCGCCCGACTTACGACATAGATAGGAACCGGAAAAGTGTTTAAATCCATGCTTCATAAGAGAAGAGAGAGACTTGCGTGTCTCAGTCTCACAATGCTTTAAATATGAATAGCACATGCAGATTTTGAAGTTTTCTTGAATATATTTAATTTCCCGTTTTTTTTTTCGGTATCTTATTCGATTCACTAAATTACCCCAAAATAGCTGTTATTGCAGAATGTAGCCAGTAGGGGGGGATGATGACAGAACACCAGGACTCATTTCTTTAAACTAAGGATTAATTGATCTATTTTTTCCCCTAAGTACGACTGTTACTGGTACTAAGAACGAGTAATGTCCAGAGTGCTAATGAATCAGTAATAAGCGTATCCGATTCAAGTATCTCGGACGTGTCTTGCGTGCTGCTAAATCTTCAGCGTCACCATTAAATACGCGCTCAGTGCTCGCTGAATCGAACTGCTCACTCTGTTGATCTTGGGCTTGTACTCACTCGCTGAACCGCTGCTGTACTTCCACCTGTTTTTGTTTGACCTTCGATCGTTATCATCGTTCCTAAGCTCGAACACGTACAACAGGACCGCGTCAGGCGATGAAGGCGATCGGGATTAAGCTCGTTATTGAATCCCGATGCAAACTTTTATTATCGCACAAGCAGTATTAACGATAATGACACGGGGTTCTCGCGCAAAGCGATACGATCTTAACTCATAAGGGTGGTATGATTCACTGACATTGTTTTTAGGTTGCATTCTTTCACGAACAGCAGTGAATTAAAGAAGAGCTTCTTTCCAAAACTAAACCCCTGATGGTGCTGATGATATTAAAATTAAGTTGAATAAAGGTTAAGAGCCGTATTTTAAATAACACTTCCCCCTGAGCGAACTAGAGAGGAAACTAAGGTAGAAAATGTTCATGTGAACATAAAATCTTATGAATGAACGAAGCAGGTGTTGCTGAAGTCCGAGACAAACACTGGTGTGTGTTAAGTGTTTGGAAGAAAAAAGGTTAGAGCCCAGGCACTGGACAAAGCTCAGACTGTCGAGGGAGTGTGTGTGTGTGTGTGTGTGTGTGTGTGTGTGTGTGTGTGCACCTGGCCTCCAGGTATAATGGTTGCGGGGACACAAGTGTTTGGGCAAGTGCAAAACAGGAGCAGGTTTAAGGACAGGATAAAAATGTATGAAAACTGAATGTGTTTTTTTGTTTGTTTCTTCTCTCTCTCTCTCTCTCTCTCTCTCTCTCTCTCTCCCCCTCTCTTTCCCTCATGGAGGACTCAGACAAACTCGAGCTCGTTTCGAAGCTCCAGACCAAGACGTTTACTTTCTTCTTCCTGATGTAAAGCAGTTTGAGTGCTGAGTGTTTTGTAATAGACTGACACTGTACCGTATCGTACTGTATCTCGCACTCGCACACTTCGGCTCTGTGAAGTTCTCCTTCTTTGGGCTGTTTTTTTTTTTTCTTTTCTATTTTGTTTTTCTCCTCTTCCTGCTCGGGGGTTAAACCGGTTTTTGCGGGTGGTGTGTTATGACGCTCGTGTCTACTTAC
>MU574226.1:5201927-5223620 GCA_024362625.1 Silurus asotus | reverse complement strand
CTCTCTCTCTCTCTCTCTCTCTCTCTCTCTCTCTCTCTCTCTCTCTCTCTCTCTCTCTCTCTGACAGCGGCAATGTTTATTCTTCTCCTTGCCTTTGTGGTCGCATGTTGTGCACAGGCGTTTATTTGTCTCGACACTGTGTGTGGATGGTGAGGATTTCTCCATGGCGACGCACCGCAGTACAGAAATCTGCAATACAGCGTGGATATGGAGAATATCCTGCTATGTCAGTATGGATAATAATTTAGCTGTAAGTGTTATTACAACACGCAGGAGGTCACAAGAAAGACGAAAAGGAATCAGTGGGTTGAGACGGAAAAACATTTGCTAATGTAATAGAGGTACAATCGTAGCATGGGCAGATTTTATGAAGAGCAGGATGGCTGACTTCCTGTTTGGTAAATCACAGGAACTCGACATGAAAGACGAATCGAAAATTTCTACAACGGCGTATATCGCGAGTACGCAAACTTAAGGTAGCCGACTCTGTCCTCACAAAGGTCTAAATTAGCATAATACATGTCATAATAGTAATTAGAATAAGAGGATAAAGAAATCATACAAATGGTCCTCGGTAGCTTTGGTGCTTGGACCCCTTAAAACATCCGACTGTCTAATTTGAAATAAAATTATCCGACCCTCATCACACCCTCATCACTCTGACTCATGTTTGCGCTTGAGCCTAAGATTTTAATGGGGCGGGGCTTATAGTCAAAGTGTTATCAGAATTTCTTTGGAGCTGTGGATCGATTATACATTTCCATACGTCGCTTTTATACACAGGATTACACAAGAATAGCCAGTACTTTTATCTATGTGTGTGTATTTTTGTTTCCTGTGGTACAAACGCTCACACCAGATACACCAATTTAAACGCTCACGACACGAAGGTGGCGTCGTTACACTGATCCAATCCTAAAGTCTGTTTTTTTAATAATTCTCAAGTACTGCGACATTCCCTGATCATCCCAAAAGAGAAAACAGGAAGTGAGTTGACATTACTAAAGCTGTTGAGCGAAAACGAAAATTCTGACAGACGCAAACATTTTGCAAGTGTTGATTTTCGTTGTAGGTGAATGTGTGTGTGTGTGTGTGCAGATTGGGAAAAAATAGATATTCAATTTACGAGATTCTATTTTTGTTTCGTATTTTGTTTTTTTTAAATTGTAATTTAATTTCAGCTACATACAAGCGTGAATATAAACGATTTTAATGTAATATTTTTTTTTTGTTCTTTTTAGTTTGGAAAATATGGTACGCTTTAATATGCAGCTGTGTATTCTATAAAGTAGAATCAATTATCATATAATAGGATGATCTAATATTTAACAAGCTACAAAAAAGTTGAGGAACTGTTTTGACATTTATTACACTTACAGCAGGTGCTCTTATCCAGAGTGACTTACATTTATTTC
Organism: Silurus asotus; assembly: GCA_024362625.1. NCBI lineage: Eukaryota > Metazoa > Chordata > Actinopteri > Siluriformes > Siluridae > Silurus > Silurus asotus. Next base: position 5,222,205 of record MU574226.1, on the reverse strand, counting down.
ATTCATAAAACTAAGCAGCTATGGAGTTAAAGGTCTTGCTCAGGAGGCCAGCAATTGGCGTAGCAGTGAGGTTGTGGCTGAGATTTAAACTCACAACTCATCTTTGAAGCCAAAGTCAATGCCTTAACAACTTCTCCATTTAATAATAAATTAATTAACTACCTATCAGTTAGGCTAATACACAGCACTACTTCTAATTCACTGCTTAGCTTATTAGCGCTAATACTCAATATGCTACTGTTTACAAGTCATTTATGATCCTGCAACATTTATATATTCACTGTTCATCCTCCATTTTCATTTGCGTTGCTTTTTTCTTGTTTGATTTCTGTTAACAAAAATGGTTAGTCATTGATATATATATATATATATACAGTATATGTCAGTGTTCGAACGAAAAAAAAAAAAAAAAAAGGGGGTTTTTTTTTTTTTTTTTTTTTTTTTTTTTTTTTTTTTTTGTAAACTCAAAAGCGTCGAGAACCTGAAAGAATTTGATGAGGACAAAATGGCCAGAGAAAAATTTTGACAAGTAAAAAAAAAAATAAAAAAAAATACACTATTTACATAACAGCTGCTTTTTAAAGTGGTCTTATTAGTCTTCATTTACAGAGTTGTGTGGGGTTGTTTTCTTTCTTTAAGTATTTTTTCATATTGTCTAAATCCCTAATAAGTCTTTAATAAGGGGTTTATGTTGATAAAGAAGGGCATTTCTTAAATAAAGCTTAATTTTTTTTTTTACAGACTGAATCTTCTGTCACTTTCAACCTTTGTTTGGACCACGTTTTGGCAAAGTTTATCGGACGCAACAGTCTGTGTCTTGGGAAATATTAGAAAAATTCAAACATCTTTGGTTGTTTTTCAGTAGTGTTTTGTGTGTGTGTGTGTGTGTGTGTGTGTGTGTGTGTGTGTGTGTGTGTGTGTGTGTGTGCATGTGTGTGTCAGCGGTGAGTCCTGCTGAACCTTCATTCCGGGAAAAAAACACTTTACAGCTTTCCTCTGCAGGATATCAGATGGGAAATGACTGTTTGCGTGTATTACACTGTCTCAGTAGAACTTTCTGGAACTCTCCCACACACACACACAACGTTGGAGGATGTCCAGCTTTGTTACATACACACAGACAAAGCCGTGGTTGTCTTTCAGCACACAGTTAAAGTGTCTGATAAACACTCACATGAATGCTTGTTTGAATTGTATTTCCGGCCCATTTATCGCTCATCTGTGATATATGGTTTGGGGGAGGTGGGGTTTTTGGGGGGTGCTGATGTTAATGTATCATCCTCTTGGTTTAAGGTTTCACATCGATTTTATTTATTGACCGAATTTCCCGATAATAATGAATACAGTCTGAATGCGGAGACTTTGTTTGATCAGAATGCGGCAAGCTTTTTGATTTTTTTCCACAAAGAAATCTTGTGATCCGTTATATATCTTTACTCTAGGTTTATCTGATCAAATATTTTCGTCATGTGTCACACGTCCTTATCCAGATCGACTTACAATGACATACCGGTAGAAGTATAGAGATGTTTAGGAGAGATGGCAGTGGAGTTTTTAACAAGATATTGAGAAGATGCCTGAGGAATGGAGAAGGAGTGTGCTGGAACTGATCTTTATGAATAAGGGAGATGTGCAGACCTGCAGTAACTACAGGGGAATAAAGTGGATCAGTCACATCATGAAGTTATGGGAAAGAGTAGTGGAAGCCAGGCTGAGAGAAGAGGTGACCATCTGTAAACAACACTATGGTTTCATACTGAGAAAGAGCACCACAGATGCATTATTTGCTTTGAGAATGTTGATGGAGAAGTAAAGAGAAGGTCAGAAGGAATTGCATTGTGTTTGTTGATTTCAGAGAAAGCGTACGACAGGGTGGAGAGAGAGGAGTTGTGGTATTGTACAGTGGAGTGGTGCAGTTGCAGGGAGAAGAGGTGGTGAGGGGTGGATGAGTTATGGAGAGTGTGTTAGAGAAGTGAAGAAAAGAGTGGGTGAGAAGAGTGATAGCAAGAGTGATTTGGGATAGAAGTGTAGTTTATGTTGTTTTGTTTTTAGAGACAGTGGCATTGAGTAAAAGACAGGAGGTGGAGCTGGAGGTGGCAGAGCTGAAGATGTTGAGGTTTTAGTTGGAAGTGACGGCGATGGACAACATTGAAAATGAGTTTATTACAGGGACAGCGCATGTAGGACGTTTTGGAGACAAGGTGATGGAGGTGTGATTGAGATGGTTTGGACATGTGCAGAGGAGGGACATGGGGTATATCAGTAGGAGAATGCTGAGGATGGAGCCACCAGGAAGGAGGAAAAGAGGAAGACCAAGGAGGAGGTGGTGTGGGACTATGGATGTGGTGAGGGAAGACATGCAGGTAGTTGGTTTGAAAGAGGCAGATGTAGAGGACGGGGGGGTAGGGAGACGGATGGTCCGCTGTGGCGCCCCCTAATGGGAGCAGCCGAAAGAAAAAGAAGAAGAAGATATATTGAAGGAACATTATATGCACAAAACTTTGTGGACACCTGACAATAGGATTCATATGTGCTTTTGAGGAAATCCAATTCCTCATTTAATCTTTATTTGCTGTTATTATAGCGTCCACTCTTTTGGGAAGATGTTCCACTACATTTTGGAGTGTGCTTGTGGAGATTCTTTCAGCTACAAGGGTGTCTGTAAAGTCAGATACTGATGTAGGTGAGGTGAGGAGGCCTGGGGTGAAGTTCACTAGGGGTTAAGGGCAGAGCTCTATAGCGGAAGATCTTCCACTTACAAACGATGTGAAGTATGTCTTCATGGAGATGGCTTTGTGCGCAGGGTTATTGACATGCTGGAACAGGTTTGGGTCTCTTAGTTCAAGTGAAGGGAAAATGTTATGGTTCTAAATACATCCAAAGACACCCGATACAATAGTGTATCGGGTGGTAATAGTTTTTGGTGGAAGCACAATTGGCGAGAAAATTCAGGTGTCCCATGAAGGGAAGTATTCGTTCCATCATTCGGAGATCTAGAGTTCGAATTCCGATGAAACCACATCCGTTCCTTAATGGAGAGTCTAGGGAGTGTAATCGGTTGTGCTCTCTGTGTGTCGGAGAGACAGAATCGCTCTCTGCCTGTCAATCAAGGATTAACTAGCCAATCAATATGAGTCTGTGAGATGGGTCTACAGTAGAAGATAAATAAAGGTTTTCAAGCTTATAAAGCCTTGACATTCGACCCTCTGAATAATCACGCAGAACTGGGTGAGATCTGTTAAACGTGGAACAAGATTGGATTTTTATTCTTTCCTCAGAAACACGATTGAGCCTGGATTCTATGGATCATTATTATGTTGAAATGTGTCACAAATTCTTTCTTTGCATATTCTAGAGATGATAGAAAGCTGGGGGTCAGAGTGCATGGTCAGCCATGAAACAAGGTTAAGGGCCTTGCTTAAGGGCCCTTGTGTGGCAGCTTGGCGATACTAGGGCTTCCAATCAGTAGCCCAGATCCTTAAACACTGAGATACCACTTCCTCCATGTTTAGAAGTATGACTTAGACGTATGCCAGACCAGAATGTCAGGTTTTCAAGCCCAAGCACCACCACTTTTGGGCCCTTAAGCATGGCCCTTCTGCTCTAAACCATATGCTGCACTCGGACCCCAGCTTCCGACCAAGCTAGACGTTTCACTGTGTATATGTGACAAATAAAGACAGTTTGTTTCTCGATCATAAGTTCAAGCAGAAGATATTTTTTCAAGTAGAACGAGAGAAGCCCGAGCGTTGCACGGCGACATGGCCGACGAACAAATACCCGGGGAACACGGAGAACACGGAGAACACGTCGGCACACTGACAAGAGCCAGAGGCGTAGCTGCAGGACAGACTGATGCCTGCGGCGCTGAGGGTGGATCACTAAAATCTACACAAATGTCAAACCTCTGTCGATTCTCGGACAGAGCGAAAAAAACCTGAATTTGAAATCAGAAATCTATAAGAAGAAACTGGAAGACATCAGCTTTTTACTCTACACTTGATGCGTCACTATACTCCGTGTAAATCAAGCAAGCAGTTTAACACTGCATGATGTTGCCAGATATTACATTTTCCAGCAAGTTTTTATTTTTTTTTCCCCCCAATCATTCTGGATCTGACCTGCAAAGTTCTAGCAAGTGAAATATTTCAGAATATAATACATATTTTAGCAAGCAGTTATCCCAAGTGGCTCGTTAGCCTGGCGTCTCCGGACCCTGCACTTCCCTACATGCCCATAAAAGTCATTTTAAACAATAACAAAAGAATATTTTTTCTGTATCTGTATTATCTGTATTCTGGACGTTTTCTTTCACAAAAAATTTACAGATTTCATACAAATACTTTGTATGGACAAAATTAGTCCTATGACTTTTCCAACCATTTGTGGTTCTTAACCAAACGGTTACCACCAAGTTCGGAGCACACAACTGTAACTTTGTCCCATTTCAAATAGGAGGCCCAAACCTGCTCCAGAATGACAATACCCCTGTGCCCAAAGTTTGCACCATGAAGATATGGGCTTGGACTGGAAGATCTTGTGTCCTGCTATCAACCCTATTAAACACCTTTTAAAAGAATGTGAACACTCACTGCACCCCAACATCTCCCCAGAAGAGTAAAGGGTATTATAACAGCAAATGGGAACTCGGTGTGGAATGGGATGTTCAAAAAGCACATAGAAATATTATAGTCAGGGTCCACAAGTGGGAACCAAGTGAGCATGCAGTATCAAAATGTGTTTACATACGAATTTGAATGGGAGTTTAAGTGTATTTGAAGTCGACTGCATGGGGAAAAGTTGTTCTTATTCCTTGAGGTTCCGATCGGTGCTCCGTGGCGCCGGCTAGAGGGCACCAGTTCAAAAAGTTAGTGAGCCTTGGTGTGTAAAGTTCAATTTGATTTTGGATGCAAATTTTTTCACTCTGGCAGTGTTCAGTTGGTGAAGAGTGTAAATATGAGTCAAGTCAAGTTTATTTCTATAGCGCTTTTCGCAACAGACATCGTCTCAAAGCAGCTTTACAGAATTTAACAGTGAAGGTGAACGGTGTGTATTTATCCCTGATGTGCAGCCGTCGCGACGGTGGCAAGGAAAAACTCCCTTAGATCTTATGAGGAAGAAACCATAAGAGAAACCAGACTCAAACGTAAGGAACCCATCCTCATTTGAGTGACATCAAGAGTGTGATTATAGTCTTTAAACAATACAAAACACTGGAGAGTGAGAACTTAAATGAGCACTGGAGTATGTGATTATGAGTAACGTTTGTGATTATTGTGGTTATAAAACTAGGAGCTACTGAACAACTCATAAAATAGCTCAACATTTGTGATCATCACAGATCCAACACCAGCTTCTCCATGCCAGAGCCTTTAAACACTCAAGGAGGTCCAATGTCAAAACTCCACATGTATTGGGATCCAATTGGCACTCGTCTCTAGATGGTTCGGGATGTTTGTGAGTTCAGCATTTACTTCTTTAAAGGTCCACAATCTTCATGAGGTGGGACGTTCCTGGGGTTGGAGCAACCTCAGGATGCCTCCGGAGGGGGTAGAGAGGAGCAGTGGAGAGAAATTAGCGTAGCTGCTGTTCATAATATTAACAGCACAAGTTGATAATGTGCATGTGATCAGATGTTCTAAAGCACAAGGTTATGATATATGATGTGTGTTATGTGTAGAACTCGCTAAAAAGATATGTTTTTTTTGCACTTAAACTGGGTGAGTGTGTCTGAGAACCGAACACCATCAGGAAGACAATTCCAAAGTTTAGGAGCGAAATGTGAGAATGATCTACCGCCTTCAGTGGACTTTGCTATTCTAGGAACTACTAGAAGTTTTGAGATCTCAGGGAGTGTGAGTGTAATCTTCTCAAAAGTTTAGACCTGTACAAGTTTTTCTGTACAGAAAGTCCCCAAAACTTGAGATTTTTTGACCTTACAATGCCGACAGCTACACGACAAAACTGTGAAAATATTTTAAGTTTTGCGCAGCAGGCAAACTTAGCAGCGTATATGCGGTACGATACTTTGAAACGCTGTTAAGATGTCCACATCTTCCGCCTTGTGAGATGCCTTACTCTCACTAGCAGTCACCAGAGTTCACTTGTCTCAGTGTTAGACAGTGTAATTTTTTCTGTGTTTTTGGTGGATTTTTTAGCCCAATTTTAGCTCTTGTTTCTTTCCTTTTTATCGGCGTCGACGGACACTAAAACTGAGTGCACTGATTAGTCTCATCAGCTGTTGGTCTGCTTCTTACTGCTCGTTTCGTTCGGCTCCGCCCTCCAGTCGCGAACCGCACCTGTCCTGCGATGATGAAATGATAGTGTACTCCCAGCATCTCTACTGAAAGTCAGAGACTAATGTCTAATTTGTTAGCTGAACCAAACCAGAGAGCATTTTGCATTCACCGGGTGAGTAAAAGTGCATCAACAGCTCCTGGGGCAGGCTGAAGTACCTCAGCTGGTGGAGGAAAACCAATTTCTGCTGAGCCTTCTTCTTGAAGAGTACCAAAATAAGAGAAAAGTGGGAGGATTAAAACATATCAGGAAGCACTGCTTTAAGGAAAACTATCATCCTCATAGTGGTAACAGTCTTCCCTTTAGTCCCCGGGTTGCGTGCACGAAATATGTGAAAGTACTTGGTCAGTAATGAAATTCTGGATTCTGAATGTGACCTTTGGGCTCGCAATTAATGTAGGAAAACATTTCCCGCCTGCTCCGAATCCGTATCGGTAATGAAACAGTGAAACGTGATACACATCTTTGGCACCAAGTAATAAATCATTAACATATCGCAGCATGACCTTGGAATTAAACTCGAGCTGGAAATGCGGCTCATGTGGAAATAATTGTGTGAGTTTGTGAGTCTTGGCCTCGTCCTCGGCGGAGAGAAGAATTTACCTACATGTTTCCAGAGCGTTTTTTATTTATTTATTTTTTATTTGTGTGTGTGTGTGTATATCATACGGATTGAAGCGGATCGATCCAGTGAGGTAAATTCTGAGGTAAATGTCAGGTTTTTATAGGGTTTTTTAATGTATTTGTTTTTCTTACTTTTGAATAAATAAACCCCACCTGGGAGCTGTAGGATACCGAGTTTTATTTTCCAGTAAAAATTTAGAGGGTTGTGTTTTACAGGGCGCAGCGAGACGCCACGTTACTGCTGCGTTGGGGAAGATAAAGCAGCCGACGCGGGCGGCGATACGTCGAACCGAAGCGGCCGACGTCACCTTCCGTTTTTCGAGTTCAAGCCAAATGCAGTTTACAGCCTTTTTTCCTTAAATCAGACACGTAAACAGACATGAAATCAGACACGCACCCTGTCATGCAAGACTTTGTTAGTTAGAAAATGAGGCAAAATATGAACAATTTTATAGAACTCATACACTATTATTATGACAAAAATACATCTAGCAGGTTGCAACACAGAGCTGCCAAACTCTGGACTCTGATTGGTCAGAAGGTGTGGATTTATGTTCTATAGCAGCAAATCTGATAGCAGTAGCAAGTTTTCATTGGTGCACTTACTTTTATACCCATCATACTATACTGTAATAGAGTACAGGTATTTCCCCGACTTACTTTTTAACAAATTAGAGTACATAATGTAGCAAAACAGCTCTGTAGCTCTGGCCTCAACCCTATTCATTCCTTTGGGATGAAACTTTCACTATGACTGCACTCCAGGCCTCCTCACCTCACCCACAACATCAGTACCTGGATGAGTATAAATCTCCAAAAATGAAATCTAGTGGAAAATCTTTATTATAACAGCTGATTTTGGACTGAATGGGGAATAACAATTCATATGAGCTTCAAAAAGCACATATGAATCTTAGAGCCAGGTGTGCACAATTTTCTGTCCAGTTATTACACAGTTATTATTGATTATTAAAGCTTATTATTATCTGTGTGATTTTTTTTCAGTAGTCGTCTCACTGTGGATTGGGGAATTAAAGTAAAATGCAGGAATCGGCTTCATTCACTGAAACTGTGCTCATTAATGTGTGAGAACGTCTCCCTGTGCAGCGTTCACGTCGTGTTCCTGAACCCTCGGTCTGCCTCGAACACTGCCCTCTTCGATTTTTTGTAGTTTGCTCGCTATAAAAGTAAAAGTTAAAACATGTCTAAGTGAGAGTGAGCTGCCCGGGGTCACGGTGCAGGCCAGATCCCTACGCCATGCTCTGAATCTTAATCTCCTGTGAAGGGAACAGTGCTGCACCAAAACAGGGAATTCTTTACAAAAAATATTAAAAACACACAGACACACTGCACACACGCACGGACACATACATACACATGCACACACACATACACATGCACATACACACACACACACACACACACACACACACACATTAAAAAATTATAGCAATTAAAGTGCATTCGCTTGTTTACTTGCTCATGTTTTATTCTCTTAGTGCTTTTTAACTTTTCCAAGGCTCAAACACACAAACACACACACACACACACACACAAACACGAACACACACATACACACACACACAAATTATATACACACTCAAAGCTTTTCATAATTTACATACACCCACACACACACAAACAATAAAATTACTCAAAGCTTTTAATTAATGATACACATGCACATATGCATACACACACACATACACACACACACACACACACACACATACTCACCTGTATACTGTATACCCATGCAATATCACTCAAAGCTTCTTATAAATCACACACACATGATTTACACACACTCAAAGCTTATCATTTATCACACACACACACACACACACACACACACACACACACACACACCTCTCTTACTTATACACTTTTAATCATGAGCACATGCACAAATCAGATCAACACACACACACACACACACACACACACACACACACACACACACACACACACACACACACACATACACACACATACACACACACACACAGATGTAGTGTGTGATTGATGGTTAATCCTCCCGCTCTGCTGTTTACTCTCCCAACTGTGCACACGCCACTTTCTCACTCTGCCAAGAGACGAATAAATGCATATTTACCTGCACATTCTCAAAGGCTGAGGCAGAGCAGGCGTGTGTGTGTGTGTGTGTGTGTGTGAGTGTGTTGATCTGATTTGTGCATGTGCTTATGATTAAAAGTGTATGAGTAAGAGAGGGAATGTTCTGGCTCAGGATTTGTTGTCATAAACAGAGCAGGGAAATGTTGAGTTTATATACGAGCACTCCTTCGCTAATCTGCATCTACAGAGGTCAAATAAATTGTAAAAAAGCCACTCTGATAACCCATGAGTTTATTAATTTCGTACTCTGCCTCGGAAATGAGCTTCCAGATTTCGATCACAGCATGGAATTGTTGCTTGTTTGCACTGCAAATGCCTCCACCTTTAATACTTAAAATACCCCAGCGTTTAATAATCATAATGTGCTATGGCACTGACATTAAAGTGGCCATTTGTAACTTTTTATGGTCTTTATTTGTGCTGTAACAATCATAATTTTAAAGATATATTCAAATCCATTGTTGTTCGTATCATCACCATATCAAATATTATTTTTTATTATTTATTTTTCTGGCACTGAGAAAATTTTCATTGTTCAGCTGTGCACATTACACCTTAGATAAAACCCATAGGTTAAGGAATGGGCTTAATCGAAAGGAAGAAGAATATGTTATATATGTTATATATGTTTAAATCATTGCATTTGCAGTTCAGCTTGCAGCCAGAAGGGGGCAATAGAAAGTATTATGCATTGCTTCTTTAAAATCGTGTACAAAAAGCAATAAGGGGGAATGAAAGGGAATGAAATCACCAAAATCACCACAATACCAGGGACTGATAGACGGTTATGACTAAGGGGTATTGGGGCAAAGGGAGATTGTGTTGTTGGTAGTTCAGTGGTTAAGACCTTGCGATACTGAATGGAAGGTTTGGTGTTCAAGCCCCAGTGTTTGCAAAGCAGCCACTCTTAGGCCCTTGAGGATTATTCACATTTTGAACAGCACTGAACTCCTGTTGGGAGTGTAGTCTGCATGTGTATTAGCTACCTGAGTATTACAGTCTTTTAACAGAAGAACAGAGTTTGTCAGTGGAAATAAAGAGGACGATCTTCGACTCTCGATTGCGATGATGAAAGCATGGAGAGAGAAAGAGAGAGAGAGAGAGAGAGAGAGAGAGTCTCTTCAAAGGTTGCCTCATGAGTCTGCAGGATGAAAAGGTGGAAAGAAACAGAAGCATGGGGGCTTTTTGTTTCTCTGTGTTGTTTATTTATTTGTTGTCAGTTACGCGTCTTTGCCCCTTGCGAGAACTCGACTTCAGATCAAACGGCGGAGATGAACGGAGAGGGAGCTTTGAGCTGAATTCATCTCTCAAACTTTTCTTTGGCCTAATTTAATACTTTTTCTTTAAAAAAAAAATGAAAGAAAGAAATGCCTCGACTGGAAGTCACTGCTGTTAGTTATGGTGAGGAAGAGGATGACAGCCAACTTAATTATTGCTACACATCTAAGTGTGTTTGTGTGTGTGTGTGTGTGTGTGTGTGTGTGTGTGTGTGTGTGTGTGTGTGTGTGTGTGTGAGATTTTTAATGATTCCATGAATGTGGTGCAATTCAGGCCTGAAAAATACATTTCAATTCTAATTCTAAGAAAATATGCAATTAACCAATGGACCAATCTCTCGCTCCCTCTCGCTTTTGATTTTTTTGAAAGGAGTTGCATTGTGTGTTTGTGGATCTAGGGAAACCGTGGAGAGAGAGGAGTTGTGGTATTGTATGAGGAAGTCTGGTGTGTTAGAAATTTATTTGAGGGTGATGCAGGACATGTATAAGGATAGTGTGACAGCAGTAGAAACGACAGACTGGTTCAAGGTGGAGGTGGGACTGCATCAAGGATCAGCTCTGAGCCCTTTCCTGTTGGCACTGGTGATGGACAGGTTGATGGACAAGGTCAGACAGGAGTCTCTGTGGACTTTGATGTTTGCGGATGATATTGTGATTTGTGGTGAGAGTAGGGAACAGATAGAGAAGAGCATGGAGAGGTGAAGGTACACACTGGAGAGAAAAGGTAATGAAAGTCAGTAGGAGTAAGACAGAGTACATGTGTGTGAATGAGAGGGAGGGCAGTGGAGGGGTGTGGTTGCAGCAGAAAAGGTGGAGAAGGTGGAGAAGTTCAGGTACCTGAAATCAACAGTGCAAAGTAATGGAGAGTGTGTTAGAGAAGTGAAGAAAAGAGTGCAGGCAGGGTGGAGTGGGTGGAGAAGAGTGATAGCAGGAGTGATTTGTGATAGAAGAGTAAATGTGAGAGTTAAAGGGAAAGTTTATAGGACTGTGGTGAGACCTGAGATGTTGTATGGATTAGAGACAGTGGCATTGAGTAAAAGACAGGAGGTGGAGCTGGAGGTAGCAGAGCTGAAGATGTTGTGGTTTTCGTTGGGAGTAACAAGGATGGACAGAATTAGGAATGAGTTTATTAGAGGGACAGCGCATGTAGGACGTTTTGGGCACAAAGTAAGAGACATTTACTTGTTTTAGTTTTTATTAAATAGTTAAAAATGTATCTTTCCTCATGAAAGGGTTAGACGTCCAAAGCCACCTTGTTAGTCAATGTACCATAAATGTTATTTCTACTTCCTGTGATCTTTTCACAGGTGATGTGACTTCTTGTTGAACATGTGCCAAAAGAAATGCACCTTTATAATGCAGAAGTCTTGGAAAAGGTGTTTTAGGTATGAGATGCTGAATGGATTTACACCATGCTGCAAAAATACAACAATTTCTGAGGTATTATTTTTCAAGATAGTGTAGATAAAGTGGTCGAGGTTTGGGGACAAAACTGTTCTGGTAATTTTCTTTTTATGTAAGTTCACAAGAATTTATGACATTATTTCATTAATGCACTAGATTAAAATGAATCAGGTCATTAATTATCTTACAATTATCTTACAATTATCTTACACAACACACACACATACACACACACACACACACACACACACACACACACACACACACACACACACACTGCCCTTACTCTTTAACCAGCACAGACTCTTTTGTTTCTTGTGTTGGACCAAAGCCGGGGATTTTCCACAGGTGTATATGTAAGTATGTGTGTGTGTGTGTGTGTGTGTGTGTGTGTGTGTGACCGGTTGACTCACCTGTTCGTGTCACCCGCAGGCAATGTTCATTAGGATGATTTAACATGCATTGTGTTTTGTTCCACTGTAACACGAACCACTACAGAACCCTGAGGTAACGCTGTGATCTCACACACACACACACACACACACACACACACACACACACACACACACATTGTGGTGTGTTCGTTGCGGTTTCCACAGCTCATCTGAAGCTGCAGGGTTATTCAGGACGCTTGGGAAGGAAGGTGTGAAACCTTCACAGTATTACACTGAGTAAGAGCAATTAGATGCTGTGAAACATAAATCAGTCATCAAAGCATGTCTGGGTGAGACCACACCGGTCTCAAACTCATCCCATTCTTCTCTTTCTCAGCTGTCCGCACAACCAAATGCTCTTCTGACTTACTTAAAGAACTGTTTAAAGGGACGTCATAACCGTTTTAGCTCATCGGTTTAAAATGCCAACAGACTCCTCGAGACATTATTCTCCAGTCTATTGTTTATTTGATCTTTTAGCTCTATGTTTAGATAAAAATTTTCCAATTTCCCAGGTAAACATTCCTTCACTCAGTGATTCTTTTCCTAAACGAACTAGATGCTAGTGCTAGCTCACCAATTTTTAATAGTACTTTGTGATATTTGCTGGTCAGAATGTACAAACATGATCACCATGTCCCACTGTAAGATCTCACTAGTCATAATGTCAGACTGTCCGACAGTCAAAAACTGACGCACACAAGAAAAATACACATCCGAAGTTTTAAGTCATCAATCCGTGACACGTTCAGATCCGTGGTTTTTTGCTAATGCTAGCTAGCAGCAAACAAAAACAATCTGTTAGCAGTCGTTTTTGTCCATGATACGCCTTGATAATAAAAACGTGATACAAAAACTCCTTTTCGATCCATAATTCGATACGTTTCTCTTCCTCCTGTAGTGTCCAAATGACTCATTTCAACATTTTTGCCTTAGCAGAAGTCACACTGCAGTATGAAGAGTTCTGACTGCCAGAATTTCATCGAAGGATAAAAATGATAGCAACAGCCATTAATTGGCTGTCAGTGAACAAACCAGTGATCAAAGATTACAGATTTAATGCTAGGATTATAGGAATCATGGGATTTTTAAAAAAATTACCACAGACAATCAAATCATGGCCACAGTGTGCGCCTTCTTGGCTCTTAATATCTGCTCTGCGATTTTGTGATATAATAAATGCTATATTCATATTGAAATCATATGCTTTATTTTATGACAGGCAAAACAATTTTCTGACAAAACATGAAACAATATAACGCCCTGCTTCTCTTACCATATTTATGGACGCTTACATATGCTATATGATGGGTCTTCAGACAAACTATTTAATTCTAAAAATATTATAATAATTACAATAAAGTTCTATTAAACTTAAAGCTGATGTTCATGTAAATGTATAATTGTTCACAGTAAAATCAAATGTTAAATTCAATTAAAATTAAAGCAAAATTTCATGTAAATGTTTAATAGTCCACCTGAGAGCAAAAAGAAAATGTATGAAACTGCAAATCAATTAAAATAAAGAATAACTGGCCGTCTAAACACATTGTGATTTCAGTTGCTAAATATGTTTGTTATGATGCATAACTCTTTGTGAAAGATTTGCAGATTTACAGTATGAAATAAATACAGACAATGATGCATGTACAACAACAGCATAGTTCTAAGTGTCTTAAGATAATATAATTGGAATAATATGATTGGTTTCTATTAATATCAGTGGCTATGTTTGGCACATTTTGTATCAGGGGTCCCTGCTTCATGTCTCTATCACCTAAGGGGTCCTTGACCTGAAATAAGAAAAACATTAAAGACCCCTGCTCTATATGGACAAATCTATGTGGACATCTGACCTTTTTTAGTGTGCTTTTTAAACACCCAATTTTACATTCTTCTGGAAAGATGTTCCACTTGATTTTGTGAAGGTTTGTAGTGATTTGTTCTGTATAGTCTGTTTTTGTCTTGTCTTGTCTGTTTTTGTCTTGTATAGTCCAAGCTGAATGTATTTTGGTATTTATGTCTGTACTTTGAGAGTCACTAACAGCTGAAACCAAATCCCTTGTGTGTGTCAACACACTTGGCCAATAAACCTCATTCTGATTCAGACCACAAGGGTGTTAGTAAAGTCAGGTACTGAGGTAGGTGTGGTGAGAAGGTCTGGGTTGGCGTCAGCATTCACATTTATCCCGAAGGTGTTAAATAGGATTGAGGTCAAAGCTGTATAGCAGAGAATCTTCCACTCCAACCAATGGAAATCATATGGGCTGGATTTGTGCACAGGGGAATTGTCATGGTGGAACAGGTTTGGGTCTCCTAGAGGAGATCTTGAGTTAAGGGAAAAATGAATGCTACTGTATTCAGGGAGGCGCCCTAACTTTTTTCTATAAATGGCCAAAAATTAAAATTGTTTAAAGGCTGTGGACTGAAAATACATTTCATTATAATAACTGTTTTATATTAAAATGAAAGTTGCCCTTATTTCTGATTTTATAATATTGAGAGCTAAATAAATAAATGAATAGAAACATTTCTCTGTAATATGTGTATCTAATGCGGTTAAAACATTTTTCCAAAGTTTTCTACTTCTGTGATACTTATAATACAGTGAAAACATAGAGAAAAGTCCCATTTTTAATACAATAAAGTTCAATGCCTAATACAGATATTCAACCTATAACTATACAGCCATAGACATTAGAGACATGAAATTTCTACCTGTTGTTTTTAAAGGATTTTCCGAATTGCACTCAAAATGGAAGACCCAAATTGGATTCGAATTCACCTCTATTCTTGACATTTTATTACAATATTATATTTTTTGCAGCTTAAAAATTAAACAATAAATGTTATATTAAATGTTAAATTAGAAATGAAGATCTAGGTTAATGACTTTTTTCTTCTTTTGTCCTCTCTAGTTTGGGCATCTCTTCCCTGTATAATTGTGTCTCCAAATGTGCGCTAACATGTTTGGAGAAGAGTCACATGTGGCTGGAAAAATCAGGGGTCCCAGTACTTTTGTCCATATAATGTATAATATTTATAAGTACTCCCCATTTGGGTATTTTTCAAGTATAGTATAATTTACTGTACCTTATTTTAAAATCATAATTATAATACCTGCAATTATATAATATAATATAATATAATATAATATAATATAATATAATATAATATAATATAATATATAAAGCTCTGGGCTACTGATCTGAAGTTCAGGGGTTCAAGCCCCATTATCACCAAGTTGCCACTCTTTGGCCCTTGATCAAGGCCCTTAACCCTCTGTGCTCCAGGGGCGCTATATCACAAAAAAAGCTTTATCTTTTTCATATTTTTACATAAGGAATAAAACACTTTACGGTATACTCTGGGCTACTGATCTGAAGGTCAGGGGTTCAAGCCCCATTATTACCAAGCTGCCACTCTTGGGCCCTTAAACAAGGCCCTTAGCCCTCTGTGCTCCAGGGGCGCTATATCACAAAAAACGTTTTCATATTTTTACATAAGGAATAAAACACTTTACAGTATTTGCGGTATAAAACACTTTAAGCATAATCCACCTATTTGCATTAGTGCAATGGCATAAAAGTTAACGATGTGATGCGTCAATTTAAAAAAGTGTGTATTGGATACAACATTGGTACATTGGTAAAAACTGATTTATTTATATATAATTATTAGTAAATGCGCTATACTTTTATTATTGAGAAAGTGACCAATAATTTGAAATCTAGATTGATTGATTTCTTAGAACCGCTGCTGCTACGTAAATATGACACGTTGCTACACCACGGAGACCTGAGAGTGTCCTGAGAGTCACATAGAATACAGATTAACATGGCAGAGGTAGAGCTGCGTCTTCCTGGAGAAAAATCTGTTTGTGAAAGGGCCATGCGTTAGAAGTCAGTTGCTGTCTGTCTGAACCGAAGAGTAAAAGTGAACTATTCGTACCACATTGAATTACAGAGCATCAGATGTTTTCCATTGCATCATATTGCATTCAATCGTGTTGTGTTAAATCGAGTTGAAATCGAATCGCACTGCACCGTAGTGTATATTGTATCGCATCACATCGGTAGCTGCTTCGTATATATCTTATGTATCGTATCGTCGTCTATGCGAATCGCATCGGCCTCAGTTATAGAGATGCACATCCCCAGTATAATATCGAAAGTTTTCCGTATGCCCGAGGTTTATGATAAAATGTTCATCGTAATTATTTACAGTTTAAATGATTCGTTAAATGAATAATTTGGGCTTAGCCGTCCTCTCTTATTAATGACTCGACTGCTATCATGTGCGTATGTGCAGTACGTGATTGTTTTGGAGACAGCGGAAGAGATTTAGTTGAGTAGTAAAAAAAAAAATTCAGTATTGAATTAATTGTAACTGCTCAGGTGTGAACGCGGAGCCATTAAGAGCCGAATGAACTCGGGGGATTTGGGTGTGCGTCGAGACGTTTTATTCGCGTTCCCCACCAGAGCTTGTCTAATTATTTACAATTACCAGAAGTGATTATGGAGAAAATGAATTCTGTTCAGTTCACCAGATTTATTTCTGCTCCAGTTTTTTTTGTGGGGGCGAGGATACAAAAAAATACAAGAGAAAACAGAAAGGAACGGTTAGATTGCAAAAAAATGTTTCGCCTGGAAAACCAGCAAACCATCAAAGCGGTCTGGCAGCATTGCCTCATGGACCTACAGTATGATCTCAAGTGCATCAGAAGATTAGTTCAGATTAGTCACGGACCCTGTGCGTGAGAGTTGCCAGATTTTATGTTTTGCTACCTAATTGAGATATTTATTTTTTTATCCGTTTTAATCAGGAGGAAAAAAAATGAGCTGAAGTTGGAACATAATTTGGCAAAGTGATGTGTCTGAAATCGTTGGCTGGATGCAACACATTTACTTTCACGTCACGTCGTGTTGTAGTCGGAACATACGGGACAGTGTTTTCAGGGTTACGCAGAAGATACCATGTGGAGGAAAACATTCAATGCTGAGTTTCCACAAAGCCATTGATGCCAAAACATGAAATTAATCATATTTTATTTTAAATAAGTAAAAAAATATTGGGAGAGTGAAAAAAAAGGGAAAAAAAAAATAGATGTAAAGTGTAAGGTGTCTTCATAAATTTTTTGCATGTTTTTATATTTAAAAAAAAAACATTAATTTTTTGAATAATAATAATCTAAAAATCTTAAAATAATAATAAAACTAATAAGAAAAATGCGAAAAAATAAAATATGTAAACAAAACATCAAAGAACAATTCTGTTGTTCTAGTAGTTGTTATTGTAGTGATTGTTGTTGTTGTAGTTGTTGCAGTAGTTTTATTATAGTAGTAGTTGATGTTAAGGTATTATTGTAGTTGATGTAGTTCCACTGTAGTAGTAGCTGTTAATGCATTTCCTGTAGTTGATGTAGTTGTTATCGGAGTAGTAGTTGCTATCGTAGTAGTTATTGTGGTAGTAGTTGTTGCTGTAGTTGTAGTAGTCATTGTTGTTGATGTAGTTATACTGTAGTAGTAGCTGTTGCTGTAGTTGATGTAGTAGTTCCTATTGTAGTAGTTATTGTAGTAGTAGCTGTTACTGTAGTTGTAGTAGTCATTGTTGTTGACGTAGTCATTATTGTAGTAGTTATTGTAGTGGTAGCTGTTGCTGTAGTTGTAGTTGTTGATGTAGTTATTATTGTAGTAGTTGTTGTAGTAGTAGTTGTTAATGTATTTGCTGTAGTGGTAGTAGTTGTTATTGTAGAAGTTGCTGGTGTGGTTGTAGAAATTGTTATTGTTGT
Source organism: Silurus asotus (assembly GCA_024362625.1). Taxonomy (NCBI): domain Eukaryota; kingdom Metazoa; phylum Chordata; class Actinopteri; order Siluriformes; family Siluridae; genus Silurus; species Silurus asotus. The sequence continues at coordinate 5,204,242 of MU574226.1, read as the reverse complement.
ATTTGTTTATGTAGTTGTTAGTAGTAATTTAGTATTGTAGTAGTTGTTCTTATAATTGTGGTAATTGTTATTGTAGTTTTGTAGTTATTGTAGTTGCTGTAATAGCAGTTGTAACGTTTGTAGTTGTTATAGTTGTTGTAGGAGTAGTTGTTTTGTAGAAATTGTTATTGGTGTATTTGTTTATGTAGTTGTTGGTATTGTTGTACTAGTTGTTCTTATAATTGTGGTAATTGTTATTGTAGTTTTGTAGTTGTTGTAATTGTAGTAGTAGTTGTAATATTTTTAAATGTTATAGTTGTTGTAGGAGTAGTTGTGTTGTAGAAAGTGTTATTGTTGTATTTGTTTATGTGGTTGTTGGTATTGTTGTAGTAGTTGTTCTTATAATTGTGGTCATTAATATTGTAGTTTTGTAGTTGTTGTAGTTGCAGTAGCAGTTGTAACATTTGTAGTTGTTATAGTTGTAGGAGTACTTGTGTTGTAGAAATTGTTATTGTTGTATTTGTTCATGTAGATGTTGGTATTGTTGTAGTAGTTGTTCTTATAATTGTGGTAATTGTTATTGTAGTTTTGTAGTTGTTGTAGTTGTAGTAGTAGTAGTTGTAATATTTTTAAATGTTATAGTTGTTGTAGGAGTAGTTGTGTTGTAGAAAGTGTTGTTGTTGTAGGAGTAGTTGTGTATGTGGTTGTTGGTATTGTTGTAGTAGTTGTTCTTATAATTGTGGTCATTATTATTGTAGTTTTGTAGTTGTTGTAGTTGTAGTAGTAGTTGTACTATTTGTAGGTGTTGTAGTTGTAGAAGTAGTTGTCATATTTGTAATTGTTTTTATAGTTGTTGTAGGAGTAGTTGTGTTGTATAAATTGTTATTGGTGTATTTGTTTATGTGGTTGTTGGTATTGTTGTAGTAGTTGTTCTTATAATTGTGGTCATTGTTATTGTAGTTTTGTAGTTGTTGTAGTTGTAGTAGCAGTTGTAATATTTGTAGTTGTTATAGTTGTAGGAGTAGTTGTGTTGTAGAAATTGTTATTGTTGTATTTGTTTATGTAGATGTTGGTATTGTTGTAGAAGTTGTTCTTACAATTGTGGTAATTGTTATTGTAGTTGTAGTAGTAGTTGAACTATTTGTAGCTGTTATAGTTGTGGTACAGTAATTGTTATTGTAGGTGTTGTAGTTGTAGAAGTAGTTGTCATATTTGTAGTTTTTATAGATGTTGTAGGAGTAGTTGTCGATGTTGTTGTTGATATAGTTGTTGTAGTAGTGAAATTACACTTTGCTTGTAAATGGCTCTAAATCGGTTTCCAGGAATTTTAATCCTGGCTTCACACTTTACTTGGCCAGAACCGAATTTTCTGTTCATGACGTCGGTCATCGAATCAATAGCAGATCCAACTTCATCTCAGGTTGATTGTTCCTGTTGTCATTGTCTTAAACAGTGGGTTTACTATTAGACAATGTTTCTTCTCATGGTCTCCACAACAGCATGCAGTATATTCATTGGAAACATTCGCTATCTGGCAACCGCGCGCGCGGTGTGTGTGTGTGTGTGTGTGTGTGTGTGTGTGTGTATATATACACTCCCAACCTGGCAACCCGGAAATATTTTAAACCAGCGCTGCTGCTGCTGCAGGAGTCAGAGCAGGACTCGGAGCACCGACACCAGCACACACAGAGAGCGCGCGTGTGTTAGAAAGAGAGTGTGTGTGTGTGGGAGACAAAGAGTGTGTGTGATTCTCTCGGGACAGGTGTTACCGCTGCTGCTGTGTGTGTGAGTGTTTGTGTGTACTGACCTGTGTGTGTGCGCGCGCGCCAAGCAAACGGCAAACGGACAAGCCGCGCGCGTGACAGTTGTCTCGGGCCAGCATGGCACGGCGGCGGCGCGCGCTATCCGACCCCTGCTTGGACAGGTGCGCGAGACAAGAGGAGCTTTGACGTCCCAAATCCAGCGTCTTCTCCTCCTTCTTCTGCTTCTTCGTGTCCTTGTTTGCTTTTAACTTCTCGGACGGAGAAAGAGAAAGACAGAGACAGAAAGAGTGTGTGTGGATTTATCGGCGTCCCTCCCGAGCTGGTTTCCTCCCCGTGTTACCGCTGCACGCAGAAACGGTGAGTCCGCGCGCGCTTGCTCGCCGTCCATCCTCATCCTTACGCACGAGAGCGAAGTGTTGAATGAACGCCGAGTCCGGACTGTAGCCGCATCAGCGCGTGCGTTAATTCCGGGTGCGTTGCGACTTTTTTTTTTTATTTATTTGCGCTAAAACCAATTAACGCAATTAACGACCTGCGCGTTTTTTCAGCACTTTAATTCAAGCGCTAATTAAA
>MU574226.1:5199053-5201843 GCA_024362625.1 Silurus asotus | reverse complement strand
TTGTAGTAGTTGTTCTTATAATTGTGGTCATTATTATTGTAGTTTTGTAGTTGTTGTAGTTGTAGTAGTAGTTGTAATATTTTTAAATGTTATAGTTGTTGAGTTGCTGGTGTGGTTGTAGAAATTGTTATTGTTGTATTTGTTTATGTAGTTGTTAGTAGTAATTTAGTATTGTAGTAGTTGTTCTTATAATTGTGGTAATTGTTATTGTAGTTTTGTAGTTCTTGTAGTAGCTGTAGTAGCAGTTGTAACGTTTGTAGTTGTTATAGTTGTTGTAGGAGTAGTTGTGTTGTAGAAATTGTTATTGTTGTATTTGTTTATGTAGATGTTGGTATTGTTGTAGTAGTTGTTCTTATAATTGTGGTCATTGTTATTGTAGTTTTGTAGTTGTTGTAGTTGTAGTAGTAGTTGTAATATTTTTAAATGTTATAGTTGTTGTAGGAGTAGTTGTGTTGTAGAAATTGTTATTGTTGTATTTGTTTATGTCGTTGTTGGTATTGTTGTAGTAGTTGTTCTTATAATTGTGGTAATTGTTATTGTAGTTTTGTAGTTCTTGTAGTAGCTGTAGTAGCAGTTGTAACGTTTGTAGTTGTTATAGTTGTAGTAGTAGTTGTGTTGTAGAAATTGTTATAGGTGTATTTGTTTATGTAGTTGTTAGTAGTAATTTAGTATTGTAGTAGTTGTTCTTATAATTGTGGTAATTGTTATTGTAGTTTTGTAGTTCTTGTAGTAGCTGTAGTAGCAGTTGTAACGTTTGTAGTTGTTATAGTTGTTGTAGGAGTAGTTGTGTTGTAGAAATTGTTATTGGTGTATTTGTTTATGTAGTTGTTGGTATTGTTGTAGTAGTTGTTCTTATAATTGTGGTAATTGTTATTTTAGTTTTGTAGTTGTTGTAGTTGTAGTAGTAGTTGTAACATTTGTAGTTGTTATAGTTATAGGAGTAGTTGTGTTGTAGAATTTGTTATTGGTGTATTTGTTTATGTAGTTGTTGGTATTGTTGTAGTAGTTGTTCTTATAATTGTGGTAATTGTTATTGTAGTTTTGTAGTTGTCGTAGTTGTAGTAGTAGTTGTAATATTTGTAGCTGTTATAGTTGTGGTAGGAGTAGTTGTTCTTATAATTGCGGTTATTGTTATTGTACTTTTGTAGTTGTTGTAGTAGTTGTAATATTTGTAGTTGTGGTAGGAGTAGTTGTTCTTATAATTGCGGTAATTGTTATTGTAGGTGTTGTAGTTGTAGAAGTAGTTGTCATATTTGTAGTTTTTATAGTTGTTGTAGGAGTAGTTGTCGATGTTGTTGTTGATATAGATGTTGTTGTTGATATAGTTGTTGTAGTAGTGAAATGTTGAAGTAGTAAATGGCTCTAAATCGGTTTCCAGGAATTTTAATCCCGGCTTCACACTTTACTTGGCCAGAACCGAATTTTCTGTTCATGACGTCGGTCATCGAATTAATAGCAGATCCAACTTCATCTCAGGTTAATTGTTCCTGTTGTCATTGTCTTAAACAGTGGGTTTACTATTAGACAATGTTTCTTCTCATGGTCTCCACAACAGCATGCAGTATATTCATTGGAAACATTTGCTATCTGGCAACCGCGCGCGCGCGGTGTGTGTGTGTGTGTGTGTGTGTGTGTGTGTGTTTGTGTGTACACTCCCAACCTGGCAACCCGGGATTATTTTAAACCAGCGCTGCTGCTGCTGCAGGAGTCAGAGCAGGACTCGGAGCACCGACACCAGCACACACAGAGAGCGCGCGTGTGTGAGAGAAAGAGTGTGTATATGTGTGTGTGTGTGTGTGAGACAGAGAGTGTGTGTGATTCTCTCGGGACAGGTGTTACCGCTGCTGCTGTGTGTGTGAGTGTTTGTGTGTACTGACCTGTGTGTGTGCGCGCGCGCCAAGCAAACGGCAAACGGACAAGCCGCGCGCGTGACAGTTGTCTCGGGCCAGCATGGCACGGCGGCGGCGCGCGCTATCCGACCCCTGCTTGGACAGGTGCGCGAGACAAGAGGAGCTTTGACGTCCCAAATCCAGCGTCTTCTCCTCCTTCTTCTGCTTCTTCGTGTCCTTGTTTGCTTTTAACTTCTCGGACGGAGAGAGACAGAGACAGAGACAGAAAGAGTGTGTGTGGATTTATCGGCGTCCCTCCCGAGCTGGTTTCCTCCCCGTGTTACCGCTGCACGCAGAAACGGTGAGTCCGCGCGCGCTTGCTCGCCGTCCATCCTCATCCTTACGCACGAGAGCGAAGTGTTGAATGAACGCCGAGTCCGGACTGTAGCCGCATCAGCGCGTGCGTTAATTCCGGGTGCGTTGCGACTTTTTTTTTTTTTTTATTATTTGCGCTAAAACCAATTAACGCAATTAACGACCTGCGCGTTTTTTCAGCACTTTAATTCAAGCGCTAATTAAAGCAACGTTCCCGCTAATTCAGTACTCAGTACTTTGAGTCCGCGCGCGCTTGCTCGCCGTCCATCCTCATCCTTACGCACGAGAGCGAAGTGTTGAATGAACGCCGAGTCCGGACTGTAGCCGCATCAGCGCGTGCGTTAATTCCGGGTGCGTTGCGACTTTTTTTTTTTATTTATTTGCGCTAAAACCAATTAACGCAATTAACGACCTGCGCGTTTTTTTTCAGCACTTTAATTCAAGCGCTAATTAAAACAACGTTCCCGCTAATTTAGTTCGGCGTCAAGCTTTTGAATTCAGTACTCAGTACTTCATGCATTTAATACTGGGGTTTAATTCAACACTTTGCTTCCACACCACCGAGTGTCTTCATCTTCAGCTCAGT
>MU574226.1:5186553-5189053 GCA_024362625.1 Silurus asotus | reverse complement strand
GCAGGACTGCAACTATTTTCTAAAAGATTTTACAAGAATCTGGACCGTCATGGAGTTTTTGTTGTGGCGAACAGCAGGATTGCGTGTGTGTATGCTTGTGTGTTTGTTTGTTTGTGTATATACATGTGTGTATTGTATTTTACTGTCAGCTTTCCAGCAGTTAAGCCACGGGGTGAGTCATCTGAGTACACTTTAAGTGCCAGTATAAGTGCTAAAGCTTTTTATAGGTTTTACGCGATTATTTCAGTGGTGTGTAAAAAAACACTGAAACATTCCTCTGCTGTGATTCATTCGTTCCTGCTTCGGACGTCTGCGGGAGCATTCCGGCTCTTCGGGAATCTCAGGGACCTCCCGGATATTTTGACGGCTGTCTGGAGATTCTCAGGCTGGGGGTGGGAGGGGCATAGTCTCGCTCAATCTCTCACCTGTCAATCACAGGGATGTGAGAAAATGTAAAGAGTGTGAGCTTGGGGATGTGGAAGAGGGCCAACAGCTCGTATTCCACTCTAGCGATCCGACAAAAGAGAGGATTGGTTGTGTTAGTTGTGTTTCATTAAACCCGCCCATATTCCTGCCTCATAGCCCCACCCCCTAATTAAATGTTATGTTAAGTGTTACGTATATTACGTTACATTATGGTATAATTAAGAGGTGTGTGTGTGTGTGTGTGTGAGCGGGTCTGTTAGTGTGTGCTGGTTTTGTATCCAATAATGTGTGTATTGTAAATGCAAGTGTGCATGTGTGTGTTGTTTACGCATAAAGAATAGAGTGTGTATGTGTGTGTTGGTTGAGTTTATGTATCGTGTGTGTGGGTGAAGTTTTTTTTTTTTTTCCGTGGATTAAGAATTGTGTAAGTGTGTTGGTTGTGTGTCATGTAATGTATTTATTGTGTGTGTGTGTGTGTGTGTGTGTGTGTTGGTTGTGCATTGTGTATTTTTTGTGTGTGTGTGTGTGCATTATATATTTTGTGAGTTTGTTTGTGTGTTTGTTTGTGCATTGTGTGTGTGTGTGTTTGTGTGTGTGTTAGTTGTGTATTATGTATTGTGTGTGTTAGTTGTGTATTATGTATTATGTGTGTGTTAGTTGTGTATTACGTATTTTGTGTGTGTGTTTGTGTGTTCTTTTATGCTCTGATATGAATAGTCGTCGCCCATAAAACTGGAAGTGAATTATGAATGATTTATACAGAGAGTTTTAATTATGAAGATGCTTCTTACCATCGAACTGTCTGTCTGTCTTTGTTTCCCTCTGTCTCTTGTCTGCTCAGAGCACACACACTGTCCATCTCTCTCTTACTGTCTGTGTCTCTGTGTGTCTCTCTCTCTCTCTCTCTCTCTCTCTCTCTCTCCCCCTGTCTCTCTGTCTGTGTTTCCCTCTGTCTCTCTCTGTCTCTGTTTCATTGTCTGTATCTCTCTCAGTCTCTCTCTCTCTCTCTCTCTCTCTGTCTTTCTCTCATTTCAGTCATTTGTGTGTGTGTGTGTGTGTGTGTGTGTGTGTGTGTGTGCGCGCATGTGATTGTATTTGTGTGATGTTGGTGCCATTACGGAACAGAACAAAGTGGCTTTGAAGCGTCTCTGTGTTTCTGCTTCTTTGTACCTCACACGTCTTCTGTGCTTTTATACGATAAACCTCTCTGGCAGGACCTGTGCGCGCACGTGATTGTATTTGTGTGATGTTGGTGCCATTACGGAACAGAACAAAGTGGCTTTGAAGCGTCTCTGTGTTTCTGCTTCTTTGTACCTCACACGTCTTCTGTGCTTTTATACGATAAACCTCTCTGGCAGGACCGGGCCAATTACTCTCTTCTTCTGTCTCCTGCATCTCTCTCTCTCTCTCTCTCTCTCTCTCTCTCTCTCTCTCTCTCAATCTCTCTCTCTGTATGTGTGTACAGTATGTGTATGTGTGTATATGTACAGTTTTTGTGTGGAGCTGGAGTCAGTGTGAGTAAACATTGTGTTTGGCAGAGAGCTTTAGACCTCACAAGCATGCAGACAGACATATTTATCATATTTACAGCCCTGGACAAATGAAGTGAGACATGTAGAAATAATAAACCACAGCCACTGGACATAAAGAAAGAGTGAGAGAGAGAGAGAGAGAGAGAGAGAGAGAGAGACTATGTGAGAGACAGACAGTGCAAGAGAGAGACAGCAAGAAATGGAAACAGGGTGTAAAAGAAAGACACAGAGATATGAGAAAAGAGATAACGAGAGACTGAGATGTGAAGAAGTAGAAAGAGGAAAAGTCAAAGAGAAGAGAAACAAAAGATGAAGACAGGAAAATGGAGAGAGAGAGAGAGCGATATATATATATATATATAGTAAAAGAAAGACACAGAGATATGAGAAAAGAGATAACGAGAGACTGAGATGTGAAGAAGTAGAAAGAGGAAAAGTCAAAGAGAAGAGAAACAAAAGATGAAGACAGGAAAATGGAGAGAGAGAGAGAGCGATATATATATATATATATATATACAGAGAGAGAGAGAGAGAGAGAGAGA
>MU574226.1:5137577-5180077 GCA_024362625.1 Silurus asotus | reverse complement strand
ACAAGTTTACCCATTATTAACAAATATAAAAAAAGGTGTTCTTTTTTAAGGAAATTTTGTGTGGAGAATTTTTTAAAACCAATCAACAAAAATGCAAAAACGGCTGACATTATATATTTTTTTGCTTTCTGAACATTTTCTTGCGCACTATATTCTTTATGTATGTATTTATTTGCACAGGACTTTTTTTTTTTTTTTGCAGTTGACCTGCTCTTATGCTGCATGTCGTGGAAACAGATCTCCACATGACCAGGTTTAACACACATTGAGGGAAATAACAGGGACCGTGTGTTTTCCGCTGCAGGGTTCACACACTGTGTGTGTGTGTGTGTGTGTGTGTGTGTGTGTGTGTGTTACACACACAGACTGTGACAGATTGCTTACTAAATTTACTGAAAGGTTTGCCATAAAGGAATTGGATATTTTTATTATTTTACTGTTATCTTCAAATCCATCTGTTTCACTCACATGACCGTTTCCATCACATTTATGGCAAGAAGGTGACAGTGTGTGGCAGAATGGGGTTAGGTAAGATGAAGTGTGAAATAGTGTGTGAGGTGCGGTGTGAGGCAGGTTGTGGCAGTGCGAGGCACAATTTGGGGCAGGGCAGGGTAGTGTAAGGTGCAGTGTGAGGTAGGATGGGGCAATATGAGGCAGGGTTCTGGGCGGAAGTGTATAGCAGGGTGGGATAGTGTAAGGGACAGTGTGAGGAAGAGTGGGGCAGTGTATAGTGTAGTGTGAGGCAGTTGGGGCAGTGTAAGGGACAGTGTAAGGCAGAGTGTGGCAGTGCTAGGTGTAGTATGACGCAGGGTGGGGTAGTGTAAGATGCAGTGTGAGTCAGGTGGGGCAGAGTGGTGCAGTGTAAGAGTGTGGCACTATAAAGTGCAGTATGAGGCAGGTGGGCCAGTGTTTGGTGCAGAGTGAAGCACGTTGTGGAAGTGTATGGTGTTGTATGAAGTATGGTGGTGAGTGTAAGGGGCATTGTGAGGCAGGTGGGCCAGTCTGAGGCAAATTGTGTCAGTGTAAGGTGTAGTATGAGGCATGGTGGGGCAGGGTGTGGCAGTGTAAGGGTCAGTGTGAGGCAGGTGGGGAAGTGTAAAGGGCAGTGTGAGGCAGGTGGGGCCGTGTAAGGGTCAGTGTGAGGCAGGTGGGGCAGTGTTAGGTGCAGTGTGAGGCAGTGTGAGGCACATTGGGGCAGTGCAAGGTGGGAGGTACAGTGTGAGGCAGGCTGGGGCAGTTAGAGGCAGGGACATTTCTAGTCATTTTTCCTTGCACTCTGTATTGAACTCTCTCTCTCTCTCTCTCTCTCTCTCTCTCTCTCTCTCTCTCTCTCTCTCTCTCTCTATCTCTCTCTCTCTCTCTTTCTCTCTCTCTTTCTCTCTCCTCTCCTGAGTCTGGTTTTAATTTCCCTAATATAAATATTATACTCTGTCAAATACATTTCCGTTTTTTTTCCGCATGATTTGAATGAGAGAAACTTCGTCTCATTAGCGCCGCCTCATCCCTGCTGCTCCAGTGTCTCATTATATCTGTCATCTTCTCCTTTTTCCTTTCTGTTATCTCTTTTAAACCCTTCTGATCCGTTCTTCATGAAAGATTCAAATTGAATAAAACGTCATTATTATCCATTTATTGTTGCTCTGATCATATATTACATTTTTACTCAACAGAAATGATCTGAAAGGGCAGAACTGATATACTATATGAATTCACGCACTTTGTCCTCACTCTGTGTGTGTGTGTGTGTGTGTGTGTGTGTGTGTGTGTGTGTGCTCACTGTGATCCATTAGCTCGTTAGACAGTTTAACAAAGCACAGTTCGAGAAAAATATACATTTAATTGTAGTATACGTGAGTATTAGGTGCTGATTACACACATTGTTCCTGCAACACACACACATCCACACACACACACACACACACACACACACACACACACACACACACACACACACACACACTGTTCAGGTTAATTCATCGCTTCATTCGGCTTTCCCAACCATTAATTGAAATGCAACTAAGCTCTAATTAAATTTTGCTCTGTGTGTGTGTGTGTGTGTGTGTGTGTGTGTGTGTGTGTGTGTGTGTGTGTGTGTGTGTGTGGCGTGACTCAGCTGTAAATGAATATTAAAACACTTCATTTTGTGCCATAATTTCCACATCACCCCCCCTTCTCTTTTTTCACCTAGCTCTCACTCTTTTCCTCACTTTCTATATCTTTGTTTTTCTTTCTCTTTCTCTCTCTTCACCTAGCTCTCACTCCTTCCTCTCTCTATCTTGTTCTCTTTCTTTTTACTCACAGTGAGGAAAATAAGTATTTGTACACCCTGCTATTTTGCAAATTCTCCCACTTAGAAATCATGGAGGGGTCTGAAATTGTCATCGTAGGTGCATGTCCACTGTGAGAGACATAATCTAAAAAAAGAAAATCCAGAAATCACAATATATGATTTTGTAACTATTTATTTGTATGATACAGCTGCAAATAAGTATTTGAACACGTGAGAAAGTCAATGTTAATATTTGGTACAGTAGTCTTTGTTTGCAATTACAAAGGTCCAACATTTCCTGTAGTTTTTCACCAGGTTTGCACACACTGCAGGAGGGATTTTGGCCCACTCCTCCACACAGATCTTCTCTAGATCAGTCAGGTTTCTGGCCTGTCGCTGAGAAACACGGCGTTTGAGTTGCCTCCAAAGATTCTCTATTGGGTTTAGGTCTGGAGACTGGCTAGGCCATGCCAGAACCTTGATATGCTTCTTACAGAGCCACTCCTTGGTTATCCTGGCTGTGTGCTTCGGGTCACTGTCATGTTGGAAGACCCAGACTCGACCCGTCTCCAATGCTCTTACTGAGGGAAGGAGGTTGTTCCCCAAAATCTCGCAATACTTTGCCCCGGTCATCCTCTCCTTAATACAGTGCAGTCGCCCTGTCCCATGTGCAGAAAAACACCTCCAAAGCACGATGCTACCACCCGCATGCTTCACAATAGTGATGGTGTTCTTGGGATGGTACTCATCATTCTTCTTCCTCCAAACACGTTTAGTGGAATTATGACAGAAAGGTTCTATTTTGGTCTCATCTGACCACATGACTTTCTCCCATGACTCCTCTGGATCATCCAAATGGTCATTGGCAAAGGGAACCTTCGGTGCCATGCATGATTTCAAACCATGACGTCTTAGTGTATTACCAACAGTAACCTTGGAAACGGTGGTCCCAGCTCTTTTCAGGTCATTGACCAGCTCCTCCCGTGTAGTTCTGGGCTGACTTCTTACCTTCCTTAGGATCATTGAGACCCCACGAGGTGAGATCTTGCATGGAGCCCCAGTCCGAGGGAGATTGACAGTCATGTTCAGCTTCTTCCATTTTCTAATGATTGCTCCAACAGTGGACCTTTTTTCACCAAGCTGCTTGGCAATATACCCGTAGCCCTTTCCAGCCTTGCGTAGGTGTACAATTTTATCTCTAGTGTCTTTGGACAGCTCTTTGGTCTTGGCCATGTTAGTAGTTGGATTCTGTATGGGGTGGACAGGTGTCTTTATGCAGCTAACAACCTCAAACAGGTGCATCTAATTTAGGATAATAAATGTAGTGGAGGTGGACATTTTAAAGGCAGACTAACAGGTCTTTAAGGGTCAGAATTCTAGCTGATAGACAGGTGTTCAAATACTTATTTGCAGCTGTATCATACAAATAAATAGTAAAAAAAAACATACATTGTATTATGTCTCTCACAGTGGACATGCACCTACAATGACCATTTCAGACCCCTCCATGATTTCTAAGTGGAAGAACTTGCTCTATCTCTCACTCATTTCCTCTTTCTCTCTCTTACAATGTCTCCCGTTCTCTTTTTCTCTTGCAACTGAGCTCCTCCTATCTCTCTGTCTCTCTCTCTCTCTCTATCTCTTTATCTCTCTCTCTCTTATTCTTTCTGTCTTTCCACCAAGCTCCACCACCCTGTCTCTTTCTTTCACACCATCTTTTTTTAAGAAAGGAAGGATATTAATGTTCAGGAAAGACCACCTTATCCTGCAGTTAAGTTCCTAGGTAGAGTGTCCAACTTGATTTATTATTGTGTGTGTGTGTGTGTGTGTGTGTGTGTGTGTGTGTGTGTGTGTCTGTGCTGCCATGAGTCAGCAGATCTTTTGGATCTGTCAGACAGAATGACAGTGTATGTATCTGAATATTATTCACCCTGGAGGGAAAAGAGGGAAGGGGAGGGGTAGCTCAGTGGATAAGCTCCTGATTGGAAGGTCATTGGTTCAAATCCCAGCACTACTTATCTGCCCCCTGCTGGGCACTTAAGCAAGGCTGCCCCCCCATTTGATGAGCTAAAAAAGATAACTAGCTGTCTGTCGCTTTAAATGCCATGAATGTAAATGTAAAACAGGGACTTGTGGGCAGAGCTACAATGCGCAGGCCACTGATTGGTCGAGTGTAAGTATCACAGTTGACGCTACTTATGCAAAAAAAACTTAAAAAGTTTCTCTCAAAGAGTATCGCAGGGATCATGATCGTCTCGTCATTTATCCACATCCTCAGGTACTCGAGTAGCATGATGTTCAGCACAGACACTCTAATTGAATTCAGATTTTAATGAGTCTCTACGTGATAACTCCATTCTCCGCGTGTGTGTGTGTGTGTGTGTGTGTGTGTGTGTGTGTGTGAAGCAGGGGTTTGTGTGGAGTAACTTTAATGACTGCAGTGGATACGAGATATACATTTGTTTTTTTTTATGGAAATGTTGAGGTCAGAAAATGAGGCGATGCAGACGACAGAACTGATCATCAGCAAGGCAGCAGGAAGAGAGGGAGACAGAGGGACGGGGGCTGAAACAAAAAGAAAGAAGGAAGAAAAAAAAAGGAAGAGAGAGAGCAAGACAGTAAAAGGAAAATACAGAGTGATAGCGAGAGTGGAAGAGATACAGTAAGCAAGTGATATATACATGTATAAATAGAGAGAGAGAGAGAGAAAGAGAGAAATACAGAGAGAGTAATAGATACAGAGAGAGAGAGAGAGAGAGAGAGAGAGAGAAATACAGAGAGAGTGATATATACAGAGAAAGAGAGAGAGAGGGAGAGAGAGAGAGAGATAGAGAGGAAAAAGATAAAAAGAGAGATAAAGAGAGGAATAGAAAGAGAGGGAGGGAGATAGAAAGGGAGAGGTACAGAGAGGGATAGAGGAAAAGAGAGATACAGAGAGGAAGAGATACAGAAAGCGGAATAGAGAGAGAGAGAGAGAGAGAGAGAGGAGCTTTTCTGTGGTTTTGTGGTTTGGACGGCTGAATTAATTTGTCTCTTCTCTTTACCATTTATACGTCTCTCTGTGTGGTATAACGAGAACATGAGTAAGGCGTGTGTGTGTGTGTGTGTGTGTGTGTGTGTGTATGTGTGTGTGTATGAGATATGACCTGTCAGCCCTCTCTGTGGCAGTGTATAATTCAGATCCCCTAAACAGCAGCCACACAGAGACAGCACGGAGCCACACACACACACACACACACACACACACACACACACACACACACACACACACACACACACACACACACACTTACACACACACAGAGTATTATGGTCTGTGGGTTGGACTCAGGTTTCTATCCAGGAGTGTGTGTCTATTTCTATGAATCTTTACTGCTTTATACTCTTTATAACTCAGATATGATAGATAGATAGATAGATTGATAGATAGATAGATAGATAGATAGATAGATAGATAGATAGATAGATAGATAGATAGATAGATAGATAGATAGCTTTGCTGAGGTTTCTGAAATCACTGATACTTTTTCATTCGAGTATTGATCCTCCTGCAGTGTGTGTCAGTCCTGTGTGTGTGTGTGTGTTTGTGTGTGTGTGTGTGTGTTTATCTGATATTTGATTCTGATCTCACACAAGGTGGAACATATGGACCGGGGTGTGGGGGGATTGGGTTTTGGGTAGAGGGGTGGGGCAGAAGGGGCGGAGCCAGAGGAAAAATCTTTATATATCAAAAAGTGTAATTTAATGCATCCTACAGCAAACACATTCACACACAGGAGGTTATGGAGAAAGAAAAAGAGAAAGACAGGCCTTAAATAGAATGACAAAGATGAACAGAGGGGAAACAAGAGGCAGAGTAAGAAAAAAAGGGTGACAGAGGGAAACAGCTACAGGGAGAAGGGATGAGGGACAGATAGAGGAATAGACCAAGAGACTGAGACAGACAGAGTGGCAGAGAGAGACGGAGAGACAGACTGAGACAGACTGAGATAGACCAAGAGATAGAGATGGTGTAAGAAAGGAGACAGACCATGTGAGTGATTCACAGAGAGAGAGAGAGAGCGATAGAGAGAGAGAGAGACAGACAGATAGAATAAAAATAGGGTTGGTATATACACACACACACACACACACACACACACACACACACACACACACACACACACACACAGGACTGACTTCCTATTTATCACTCCTGCTGAAAGAGAGGGAGAGAGAATAAGAGAGAGGATGAAAGAAACAGTGAGACAGATAGAGTTGAACAAAGAGACTGAAAAAGAGAGATATAAAGAGAGAGACAAACAAACAAATAGGCAGAGATAGATAGATAGAGAGAGAGAGAGAGAGAGAGAGAGAGAGAGAGAGAGAGAGACCTTTTAAGGCCTTTCATGCAAAAACTATTTCTCTGAGCCAGAACTCTGTTTATCATCTTGTTCAACCATGTGATAAAGGTTTGTGAGTGTGTGTGTGTGTGTGTGTGTGTGTGTGTGAGAGAGAGAGAGTGACTAAAAGCTCATATGTTCAGTATCGAGTAGCATACAGTAATTTCATCTGATCTGAACTTGACCCTGAACTATAACCAAGCAACATGACACACACGTCTGATATTCAGTGACATCATCAATCTTACACTTCCTGTACAGAGTGTATTGATGATGGTTATTACTTCACTGCACTGACCAATCACAGAGCTCCTGAGGGAGGAAAGAATTTGATTGGATGCGGAAATGCTGTTGGGAAACTGATAGAGCAGAGCGCAGGATTTCACTTGATTTATTACTTCAGATGATTTTTTTAAAACTTGTCTTCTTTATTACATACATACTGAAATATTACAGTCAGGAGGAAGGTAAGAAACGAGAAGGAAAATAAATAAAGGAAACTTCAAAAGTAAATCTAAAAATAAATAAGGAAACAAGGAATAAGCAAGACATAAAGATAAAGAAGAGAATAAATTTTGATGAAAAAAGCGAAAATATTGAAAAACATGAGAAAGGAAAGGAAGTTAAAAGAAGAAGAAGAACTGTAGAAAAGGAAAGGATAGGGATAAACGAGGGAGATAAAAAGGAAAATGACAAGAATTAATAATATGTAAAAAGTATCATGTAAAAAATAAAAAAAATTAAGAAAGTGAAACAAAAACAAGAAAGGATGTAGAGAACAATAAAAGAAAGAGATATTTAAAGGAGAAATGGATGAGGATGAGGGAGTGAGGTGTGTGTCAGAAAGAGACTAATTTAGTCAGTCAGAGAGCGAGAATGGTATAGAATATGAGAGAGAGAGAGAGAGAGAGACAATGAAAGAAATAGACTGAACAATAGACAGACAGAGAGAAAGAGAGACAGACAAAGACAAGTAAGTACAAAAATAGATGGAGCAGTAGGAGGTCACTGAGAGACTGACAGAGAAAGAGACAGACAGAAAGAGAAAGAGAGACCGATAGGGAGAGACAGACAGAGGGAAATATAGATAGATAAAAAGAGAGACAGGCAGAGAGACAGGTAAATACAGAAATAGATGAAGAAGTAGGAGGTCACTGCTGTGTGTGTGTGTGTGTGTGTGTGTGTGTGTGTGTGTGTGTGTGTGTGAGAGAGAGAGAGAGAGAGAGAGTGAGGGGCAGATGGCAGATCGACAGAAAGAGAGAGAGTGGAAGAGAGAGACAGCTCTATTAATGAGGGGGAGAAAAATTGATGGAGTGTATAGATGAAGAAATGATTTTGTGTGCTGCTGTGTGTGTGTTGATGTGTGTGTGTTTGTGTGTGTGTGTGTGTTTGTGTGTGTGAGTTCAGTGGCTTCCTCACTCTCATAAAATTGCTTTTCCTATCTTTGCTAACAGTTTCCACGGTAACAGGAAAGGGTGGAGGGCGGGGGTGAGGGGTGGTGGCTATTGGGTTGGTTTTGGGACAGCAAACATTTTGGGTCTCTCACACACACACACACACACACACACACACACACACACACACACACACACACACACACACACACACATTAGAACTATACATTATTAGATGCAGTACATAGATCATACAATAGATTTCAAATCCTGGATTCTTCCCATCATTTGGAAACTAGAGACGTCACACACGAGGAAGTGATGTCATATACGAGGAAGTGATGTCACATATGACCTGAATATGACTAATCATGAAAAAGTTATTTGGCTATGCATGACCTTTGTTTTCAAAGCAGTTGTCCCACATTGACCCTGTGCCTGTGTGTGTAGGTGTGTGTGTGTGTGTGTGTGTGTGTGTGTGAGATCTCTCCACACTCTGAAATGTTTATATAAAGTTATGGTTTTGTTGGCAGCCGTGACGGTGCCAGCGCTGGATTAATTTGTTATTTCTGGCGTGTGTAATGTCCTATCGGCCGTGTTTAAGGACACGAGCGAGCGCCAGACTGAAACCTGACCTCCACTACACACTACCCCACACCGGCTTCGTCCCAAATCCACTGCAGGGATCTTTGGGTGCTGATTTACTGCTACAAGAAATTACCATTATTTCTACCCCGCTCTTTAAATCCCCCTTTTCTCTTTAGAGTTACTGTACATAACTGTAAAACGACCTTGTCTCAATCCTCCCTCACACATCCTTGTCCACTTCCACCCTTTGCAGAGTTTCCCTACTGTTTTAGGTCTGAGTGGAGACTGAAAGACTTTAACTAAACTCTGATCGCTTTCAAAATGGCAGGTAAAGAGGAGCAATAAAATACTAAACTATAAAATACTAAACTATAAAATACTAAACTATAACTACTAAAACTGAATCTGTCTGTCTGTCTGTGTGTCTGTGTCCCAATCTATCCGTCTCTGTCTGTCTGTCTGTCTGTCAGTCTGTCTGTGTCTCTACATCTGTTGTCTGGTTGTCTGTCTGTCTGTCCGTCTGTGTCTCTACATCTGTTGTCTGGTTGTCTGTCTGTCTGTCTGTCTGTGTCTCTACATCTGTTGTCTGGTTGTCTGTCTGCCTGTTTTTCTGTCTGTCTATCGTATTCTGTATCTATCTGTCTACTTCTCTTGCTCACTTTTTGTCTGCCGTTTTCTCTATTTATCTATATATCTGTCTTTCTCTGCTCTAGTTTCCTGCTCTTTCTTATCCCCCTGGCATTGTTCATCATTATGTTGTCATCTATCTTTTAGTCTGGCATTGATCTATTACTGTCATAAAACATCTATCATCTTTCTGCACATTCATCCATCTGTCTGTCCGTCTGTCTATCTATCTATCTATCTATCTATCTATCTATCTATCTATCTATCTATCTATCTATCTATCTATCTATCTAACCACAAACACAAAAATATTTATTATTATTTATTTTGTTATTAATCATTATCATCATCATTGTCTAACAACAGATAAAAACTGATCACAACAGAACACACACACACACACACACACACACACACACACACACACACACACACACACACACACACTTGCTGTGTTACTGGTTTTAATGAATTCAAGGCATATTTATATTTAGTGATGGAGGTAAATGAGGAAACAGGTGCAAAATGGAGTCTCATTTGACCTGAAAAAAAACTCTGGTCTATATACTGTATATATAGGTATTTGTGTGTGTGTGTGTGTGTGTGTGTGTGTGTGTGTGTGTGTTCAGTTGTGATAAGTTTTTATCTGTTGTTAAACAATGATGATGATAATGATTAATAATAAAATAAATAAGAATAAATATATTTATGTTTAATGATAACATATTTTGTATTCTTTTAAAGCGACTTTTTATTTATTACGTCCTTATTGAATGTTTATTATTAAATAAAGATAAAATCTTTAACATCCAATAAAATCTCTCTGCATTCTGTATTACACATCGTCTGCATTACACATTTCACAAAAATTTTTTTTTACAAAAAAATAAAAAAAAATAAAAAAGGAAATAATATGTAAGAGGAAAAGTTTTCTAGTGGCTCTGTATTTCAAAAAAATGTAATGTCATGTTGAAGGTATTGTTGAATACATGCATTTATTGAATATCAATTATGTATTTTTTTTGTGTGTGTAATTTGATAACGTGACAGATTTGAAATATTTTAAATTTCCTGTTTTTTCCGTTTTCTCCTCTCGTGGGTGTGTGTGTGTCTTTGTGTGTGTGTGTGTGTGTGTGTGTGTGTGTGTGTGTGTGTGTGTGTGTGTGTGTGTGTGTTCAGTTGTGATAAGTTTTTATCTGTTGTTAAACAATGATGATGATAATGATTAATAATAAAATAAATAAGAATAAATATATTTATGTTTAATGATAACATATTTTGTATTTTTTTAAAGCGACTTTTTATTTATTACGTCCTTATTGAATGTTTATTATTAAATAAAGATAAAATCTTTAACATCCAATAAAATCTCTCTGCATTCTGTATTACACATCGTCTGCATTACACATTTCAAGCAACTTGGGGGGAAAAAAATGTTACAAAAAAAAAAAAGAAAAAAAAAAGGAAATAATATGTAAGAGGAAAAGTTTTCTAGTGGCTCTGAATTTCCAAAAAATGTAATGTCATGTTGAAGGTATTGTTGAATACATGCATTTATTGAATATCAATTATGTATTTTTTTTGTGTGTGTAATTTGATAACGTGACAGATTTGAAATATTTTAAATTTCCTGTTTCCCGTTTTCTCCTCTCGTGGGTGTGTGTGTGTCTCTGTGTGTGTATGTGTGTGTGTGTGTGTGTGTGTGTTTGTGTGTGTGTGTGTGTGTGTGTGTGTGTGTGTGTGTGTGTCTTCCTGTATGCGATAAGCAACACAAATACTGTATACCACATATGACATTCAATAAAACCCATCTTGTGTGTGTGTGTGCGTGTGTGTGTGTGTGTGTGTGTGAGTGTGTGTGTGTGTGTGTGTGTGTGTGTGCGTGCCTGTGATATTGTACAGTGTGACAGGACCACAGCACTGCAGTGTAAACTGATCTGATCTGATGACTGGAACACATTGCAGTGAGGGTGTGATGAACTACAGTCACACACACTGACACACGTGCTTGTGTATATGTGGGTGTAAGTTTTTGGAGCTGTGTGTAGTATAGAAGTGTGTGATAAGCCATGGCAATCATTTCGGGGATCAGTTTTAACTCGATGACCTTGACACACATATATTTCCCTAGCATACACACACACACACACACACACACACATTTAGTATTGTGCTGTAGGCTGTGCATTAATCCTGCATGTTACTGTATCTCACACGAGGACATTTACAGACAACTCTGCTATAGTGTGTGTGTGTGTGTGTGTGTGTGTGTGTGTGTGTGTGTGTGTGTGTGTCGGTGTCTGTCTGGGGGGAGGGAGAGAGCGAGGTGTGTGTGTGTGTGTGTGTGTGTGTGTGTGTGTGTGTAGGTGTCGGTCTGATGGGAAGCAGAAACCCTGCACATCTTTCTCCATTAGCGCAGGTGTGAATGAAAACAATGACAAACCTACATTCCCTTTGTGCTTTCCTTTCTTTCTTTCTTTCTTTCTTTCTTTCTTTCTTTCTTTCTTTCTTTCTTTCTTTCTTTCTTTCTATCTATCTATCTATTTATTTATCTTGCTCTTTCTCTCTCTCTCTCTCTCTCGTTTATTCTCTCTGTAATCTGAGCGTATTTGTTCGTTTGCAAAAGGATTGCTGTGACAGTGATTTTATTTTGTGTGTGTGTGTGTGTTTGTCTGTGTGTGTGTGTGTGTGTGTGTGTGTATGATTGAGACACATTCACAGTGACTGATCAGAAGCAGAGAAGAACGTCACACTGATGTTTTGTTTAGGATAAGGACTCATAGCAACCAGTAACACAGCAAGTGTGTGTGTGTGTGTGTGTGTGTGTGTGTGTGTGTGTGTGTGTGTGTGTGTGTGTGTGTATGTGGCACCTGTTTGTCTGAGTCTAGATCTTGCTGTACAGAATGATAAACAGGTGAGGGGATTATGAGAGAAGAGTGTGTGCAGTGTATTAGTGTGTGTGTGTGTGTGTGTGTGTGTGTGTGTGTGTGTGTTCTCATTTTTACTGAAGGCTAAAAGCTATGTGAACACACACACATGTACACACACACACACACACACACACACACACACACACACACACACACACACACACACACGTACACACAAAGGGTTAGTGAACATGTACCTGTGTACAGAAAGGGGTCGTGGCCCTTGGATCTGTCACTCAATGAAGGAGGCGTATACTTTTTTCCTGTCATTCAGAACAGGAGGCGTGTCCTTTGTTTCTGTCATTCATTAAAGGGGGCGTGGCCCTGGTGTCTGCCACTTAGTAAAAAAGGTGTCTCCTTTGTGTCTGTCACTTAGTAAAAAGGCATGTCCTTTTCTGTCTGTCACTCAGTAAAGGAGGCGTGTCTTTTGTTCTGTCACTTACTAAAGGAGGCGTGTCCTTTGTGTCTGTCACTTAGTAAAGGAGGTGTGTCCTTTATGTTTCTGTGCAGTGTAGAAGGCATGTCCTTTGTATCTGTTGCACAGTACAGGAGGCATGGCCATTTTGTCTGTCACTCACTAAAGTGGGCGTGGCCTCCCCGAGTGTGTGCTTTGTGAGTTGCAGAAATATTATGTTGCATTTCTTTCCATCTCTTCGTTCAGACTTTGGGAATCCGATTGGCTGACGAGTTGGTGGTAATGATCTGTTTCCCAGCTCATAAATAATTAATAAGTGCAGCATTTTCAGAGGCCGTGATTGGCTGCTGTGCTCTGTGGAACTCATGAATGAAACATCTGAGTTTTCTGGAGGCCTTTGATAAAAGATGAAGTGAAACTGGTGGAAATGATCGATCAGCATTCGGCAGAACCGGAGAGAGCTGTGTGTGTGTGTGTGTGTGTGTGTGTGTGTGTGTGTGTGTGTGTGTGTGTGTGTGTCTGTAGCAGTTTGATTTGCTCTACACTCTCCCAGGCGATGAGGTCTGTCAGGCTAACACTGCTAACTTGACAGAGAAATTTTCAGTATTCCTGAAGTTTTTTCCGAAGTAGAGCAGCTCAGCCCTGAAGGAGCACACACACACACATCTCTCTCCTCTCTCTCTCTCTCACTCACACACACACACACACACACACACACACACACACTAATCAATTTATAATCATTTTCACACTGATTACCTTACACGCACACTCATAGACATCTTTACACATTTTCACACATCTTCAAACACACCACAAAAAAGAGAGAGAAATCTACAAACTCAATGAACTCATTTATTAACGTGCAGTATGCAGCTTTTTCACCATTGTTGTAATAAAATTGTTATTGTTGTTGTTGTTGTTGGTAGAAGAGTTGTTGGTGTTGGTATTTGGGTATTAATAGTGTTGTTGCTTATAGTAGTAGTGTTGGTTATTGTTGGTATTATGGTAGTGTTGTTGGTGTTGTTTTTTTGTTGGTAGTAGTGTTTTTGCCTAATTGTTGTGTTAGTAATGTTGTTGCTTATTGTTATTGTTGTTGGTAGTAGTGTTGTTAGTTATTTTTGTTAGTAGTGTTGTTGGCGTTGTTGGTAGTAGTGTTGTTAGTTGTAGTGTTGGTTATTGTTGTTAGTGGTGATGTTGCTTGTTGTTGTTGGTAGTAGTGTTGTTTTTGTTGGTAGTAGTGTTAGTGGTAGTAGTATTGTTGGTTATAGTTGTTGGTAGTAGTGTTTGTTGATTTTTTGTTGGTAGTAGTGTTGTTGGTGGTAGTAGTAGTAGTAGTAGTGTTGGTGTTGTTGGTAGTGGTATTGTTGGTGGTAGTGTTGTTGGTTATTGTTGTTGATAGTAGTGATGTTTTTTATTGTTGGTGTTGTTCTTGGTAGCAAATGTTGTTTATTGTTGTTGGTAGTAGTGTTGTTGGTGGTTATGGTGTTGTTAGTGTTGGTGTTGATAGTAGTGTTGTTCCTAATAGTAATACTGTTGTTGGTAGAAGTGTTGTTATTGTTGGTGGTTGTAGTGTTGTTGGTAATAGGTGATTTTTTTTTTATAGTAGTATTATTGCCAATCGTGTTGTTGGTTATTATTGTTAATAGTAGTGTTGTTATTGTTGGTAGAAGTAGTGGTAGTGTTGTTCTTTGTAGTAATAATGTTTTTGTAGATAGTAGTGTTTTTTGTTTATTGTTGTTGGTGGTAGTTTTGGATATTGTGTTGGATATTGTTGGTAGTATTGTTGTTCCTGATAGTAATAATGTTGTTCTTGCTAGTGTTGTTCTTGGTAGTAGTGCTGTTGGTAGAAGTAAGAATGTTGTTTTTGGTAGTAGTCTTGTTGGTTTTAGTGGTGTTAGTATTGTTATTATTGTTGTTGTTTGTAGTAGTTGTTCTGTTGTTATTGTTGTTGATGTTGTTGGTAGAGCAGTTGGTGGGGCTGTAAAGCTATTCTGTGTCTAAAAATGTACTAAGAGTAAGATTTCACGCAGATTCCATGCCTCTCACACAATGACTTAAAAAATTTTTTTTTACTGAAAACATTTTAACAGCTTCCCCGGGTCATGTGTCCCTCAGGTCACGCGTTCCCCAGGTCATGGTTTCCTCCGGTCCTGTTTTCCTCTGGTCATGGCCGTATGTCACTCCTGTGCTTTTTGTAAAAGTGTGATGTGAGGATGAAGAGACGCAGACTGTAATCCCCCGAGTGAGCTGTCCATATAAATCTCTGGGAGACTTCTGGGAAACTAATCAGTGTGTGGGAGAATGAGAGTTTCTGAGGAAGTGCATCAAAAAGTGTGTGTGTGTGTGTGTGTGTATGAGTGGTTGATGAAGTGTTCAGTTCAACATCAGACTTTATTACAGAACAGACACAGGGGTCAGAGGGCAAACAGGGCCTGAGGGTGTGGTTAGGGGCAGGGCTACAACATGTCCCTAAAATAGGAAGCTCTCTAGTTATCTAGCTGCAAAGATGCAACACACTGTTTTTCTTTCTTTCTTTCTTTCTTTCTTTCTTTCTTTCTTTCTTTCTTAAGCCAGTAATTTCTAGTATTCTAGTATTTATACTTATTTTTAACTTCATTTCCACCTCTCGCATCTTGTTATTCTTTCTTCGTTTTGTTTATTAATATATTTATTGTGTGTGTGTGTGTGTGTGTGTGTGTGTGTGTGTTGGCCAAAGATCCCTGTCGCCGTGGTTACAGATTTCATCAGACTTTGTTTTGTATTATACACACACACACACACACACACACACACACACACACACACACACACACACACACACACACACACACACACCTGCTGTCATAAACAGTGTCTCTGTTTTTTTAGATGAAGTTGCACTTGTTCATAAGGGTCAGGATTGTTATGACAGTGATATGTGTGTGTGTGTGTGTGTGTGTGTGTGTGTGTGTGTAGGAATGCCTTGTTGCCATAGTGCTATTGTGAAAGCCTGGAAGTGAAGTAAGAGTGAACGATGTAGCGAGAGGTATGTGAAGGAAAAGAGAGAGAAAGATGCCAGGTGAAAAGGCGGAGGGTAAAGAAATAATGATGGAGGAGGACGGAGAGACAAAATAGGGCAGAGAGAGGCTAGGAGAGGTGAAGCTGAGTAATAACAGAGAGAGAGAGAGAGAGAGAGAGAATAAGAAGGGAGATATGAGGATGGAGAGAGATAAAAAAAGGAAATGTGAAAAGATGTAAAAAAGATGAGAAAAAAATAGAAGGGAAAGTGGAGAAAAATAGTAAGGAGAGAGAAAATAATAAAAGGATAGATGAGGATAGAGAAAGGTGGACAGATAGAGCATGTAAAGAAGATGAGGGGAAGGATAGGATACGAAAAATACAAAAGAGAGTGAAAGTGAGAGAAAGCGAGATTCGAATTACACAGTAGGAAGGAAGAGAGGAGAGGAAAGTGAAAGAGAGAGTGCGAATGAGGGAATGAAAGAGAGAGGGAGATAACGAGAGAGAGAAGGAGAGAGGACTTTATTTGGTAAACTGAGGCGACTGGTGTTTATGAGGAAGTGACGCTGAGAAATGGAAAGACAGCGAGAGAGAGAGAGAGAGAGAGAGAGAGAGAGAGAAAGAGAGAGAGAGAGAGCAGAATAAAAAATAAGGATCAGCGAGATGGAGAAAGATAGAAAGAAAAAGAGAAAGTAAAGAGATTGAGAAAAAAATGGGTAGAGGCAGACTGAGAATGATAGAGCTGTAAAAAGAGAAAGAGAGGGAGACGATACGAAATAGAAACACACAGAGAGAGAGAGAGAGAGAGAGAGAGAGAG
Organism: Silurus asotus; assembly: GCA_024362625.1. NCBI lineage: Eukaryota > Metazoa > Chordata > Actinopteri > Siluriformes > Siluridae > Silurus > Silurus asotus. The sequence continues at coordinate 5,163,654 of MU574226.1, read as the reverse complement.
AGAGAGAGAGAGAGAGAGAGAGAGAGAGAGAGAGAGACAGAGTAAGAGAAACAGGTAAGGAGAAAGAGAGACAGACAGAAAGGGAGAAAAAAGAAAGAGACAGACAGAAAGAGGAGAGAGATAGAAAGAGATTGAGAGAGAGAAATGGACAAGGGGAAAGGGAGACAGAAAGAAAGGAAAGTGAGAGAAAGAGACAAGGGGGAAAAAGACAGACAGACAGATGGGGAGAGAAATTGACTGAAATTGAAGCAGAGACCGAAAGCATAAATCTTGCTAGCTAGAAAGTTAGCTAACATGTTAGCTAAATACGATAACTGCTAGCTAGTTTACTCCTAAACTGTTAGCTAGCAGCAATGGTCAGTTTTTTTATTTACATTTATATTTTAATTTGCCATTTAATAGTATTTATGCTGCATAAAGGGTAAAACCTCGGCTAGTCAGATTTCGCTGCTGTAATGGAACACGCTAGTAAAAAAGCTAATAATGTTGAGTAGAGTAACAAATATTTTCCCACATTTTTTCCATTTAAGCAGACAGAGTTACCGGTAGTTGCGTCATCATGTCCCAAAGTGACAACTAGGGTTTGTTTTTTTTGTGTTATTTTATAGGAAAAATGTATAAAATGAGGAATTTAGTGACACTAAGAGTTCTGATGTGACATTATAAAAGACAATGATAGACTAAGGGTGTGAAAGAGAGAGAAACAGAGAGAGAAAGCTAGTGAAGGAAGGCCAGAGAAAAAGATTAGCGTTTCTCGTTTCCTCAGCATTATGTTTGTCACTGCTGAAAAAGGACGGCCGAGAAGCGAGTCATGCATTGTTCCTTATCTCGTAACGAGCAGCAGTTTCTCTCAGAAATCGAGAGAAAGAAAGAAAGAGAGAGAGAGAGTCATCAGGATGGCGCTGACATTCACTCTGCAGGCCTCGTATCTGTCCATTTGTCTCCCTTCCTGTTCCGCCAGTGCGCCGGGTTCTGTTTTTATCACACTCGAAATGTAATTAATTTTCTCTCCCTCTCTCTCTCTCTCTCTCTCTCTCTCCCTCTCTCCCTGTCTGCTTTCTGTCCCTCTTAATGGCTCTTCTGGCGCTCTTGGTTTTAATCCGTCCGTGTGATGAGGTTCATCCATTTCTGACACCCGTGATAAGAGTGCTACATCCTCGCTCCGTGTTCGCTAATTAGGCCGGGGATACCTCATGTTCACGCTAGAGCTTGTAATTTGTTTCTCTTAGGCTTTTGGGCTTTTAGGTGTGGCCTGTTCTGTTTTTTAAGCAGACAGAGACGAATTAAGCATAAAAAAACAGATGTTTGGTTTATAGCTAAGCTTTGTACGTTGACTGAGCTAGAACGAGCTAACAGTGCTAGCTAGAGAAGTCTTTGCTTCTCCTCATAATATCCCTGTAGACACTGAACAAGAGATCATACATGACAGATGTATGTACTGAATGTATGTGAAAAAAAGGGTCATAAGTGCTCTACTGTTTGTGCCCCACATAAACGGTTGGTATCAAATAGTTTAAAAAACTAATAGTAACTTGTGCTATTATGACCATGTGCTTTACCACATCTGCGAGTTCATTATGGACAGCATTTTAGAACAAAATGTGAGATTCTGCATGAAACTTGGCAAATCTGCCACAGAGATGTTTGACATACGGCGATGCTGTAAGAGTCTTCGAGGTGTTTTGAGTGGCACGCACACTTCAAGAGAAGAAGATCATCACTGAAAGATAATGAGAGATTAGCAATGAACTCAAAATGTCAAAACCGTTCGGCAACTCGTGTATGATGATCGTCGGAGAACAATCCGCATGATGTCACTTTCGCACCCACCCCACTTACACGATTTGGCTCCTGCGGACTTTGCCCTCTTGCTGAAAATGAAGATCCAGCTCAGTGGTTGCTCCAGCATGATCCAGCATGAATCGCAGAAGGTGGTTGATAAACTTTGAAAAGAAGACTTCCAGGACATAGTCCAGAAATGGCAGGAACACTGGGAGTGCTGTATTGCTGTGAGGACTGTTTTGAAGGAGATAGTGTGTAAACAAAGATAAATAAACACAGCTAGTCTCGAAATTTTTTGAGAGTTTGGTGACAGGGTGGTCTACCTTGCTGTCAAAGATAAAATCACAGAGGGGGTCAGAATAGCACCAGTTGCACTTCTCCTGATGTACACAGGACGATGTCTTTTGGCACACTGCTTTATAAAGGTCGGTGCTCCCTTTGATTGTGCGTGCAGCCTTGTGCTGCCATCTGTTTGCCTGTTACAAAACATATCTGAAACCTTTTTGATTCCACTGTATTCCTTCCTGTAACTAAGCTGTCACTACAGAAACGCTAACATCAGCTCGCGCTGTTGTCAAAGCTGCTGTTAGAGAAGACTAATCACTAGCTCCCGACCAATCAGAATCCAGCGTTTGGCAGCTCCAGGGGTTGATCGATGGCGGCTGCGATGTATCGGGAAAGTTTCATTTGGTTTATTTGAGCTTGCTGACATTAATAACACAGATATTTCATCTCCTTACTGTTACTGTTTATTTACATGATTACAAACACACACACACACACACACACACACACACACACACACACACACACACACACACACACACACGCACAAAAAGTGCATTAGTGTGTTTGAGCCCTGAGGGAAAGTAGACAGAAGCCGGTCTAATTCACAGTTATTAGATTAGCCCCTCAGTAGGGAGAGAGCTTTAATCACCTCCAGCAGAAAAAAACTTAAAAGTAATCGTACATAAGTGCTGTTAATCGTGTGCGTGTGTGTGTGTGTGTGTGTGTGTGTGTGTGTGTGTGTTTGTAATCATGTAAATAAACAGTAACAGTAAGGAGATGAAATATCTGGTATGTATGTGTTTGTGGTACGTGTACATGCGTTTTGCCTTGTTTTTCATTTTTGTTTTGTTTGTCATTCTCTCACTCTCTTTCTTTTTCTATGCCTCTCATTGTCCTTTTCTTTCTCTCCTTTTACTTTCTACGCCTCTCACTGTTTCTCTCTCACTATCTCATTTCTCTCTCTCTCTCTCTCTCTCTCTCTCTCTCTCTCTCTCTCTCTATATATATATATATATATATAGAGAGAGAGAGAGAGAGAGAGAGAGAGAGAGAGAGAGAGAGAGCGAGAGAGAGCGAGCAAGAGAGAGAGAGATATCTCTCGCTCTCACTTTTTTCCGATTTCCTGCTTATTGCTCCCTCTTTTTTCCCCTTCTATCATCCACCATCTTCTGCTTCTCTTTCTACATCAACTTAAAAACACACATTCTGTTTTTCTTTCCTTCTATTTCTCCTTTCCTTATATTTTTTTCAACTCAGAAATCACATCAATACAGTATATATATATATATATGTATATGTATATTTTTCTTTCTCCATCTTTTTACTGCTTCCTCCCTTAGCACCTTCCTCCCTTAGCAACCCCCTCAGTAAATGCTAAACTTTTAAACACACACACAAACACGCAGTGCCAGTGATTCAGTTGATCCATAAACAGTGTGTGGAACAATGAAAATGTCTGAGAACATAGAAGGAAAGAGCAAAAGAGAGGGAAAGAGAGCAAGAGAGAGAGAGAGATGGGCATGATGAAATGTATAGAGTAAGAGAGAGAGAGAGAGAGAGAGAGAGAGAGAGAGAGAGAGAGCAATAAAAATAGACATAGAGAGAGATTGAGACTGAAGGAAAGAGCAAGAGGAAGATATAGAGAGGAAGAGAAAGCCAGAAAGAAAATAGGCAATGTTAGGTAAGGACATGAAACACTGGAGCAAGACAGACAGTATATACTTATACTTATATATACTTTTCTTCTTTGTTTGGCATATATATATATATATATATATATATATATAGACATAGATAGATAGATAGATAGATAGATAGATAGATAGATAGATAGATAGATAGATAGATATAGATAGATAGATATAGATATACAGATAGAGTGAGAGAGACCAGTGAAAAAATAAAGAAAGAGTAGACATTGTCCAGCAGCAGATAAAAAGACACAGTCAGACACACATATGGGCATTAAGACAGAAATAGAAAAATAGACAGTCAAGCATATAGACAGTCACACAGACATGTAGACAGACGGACATAAATACAGACACAGGTATATAGACAGACACACAGATGTAAACAGACAGACAAGTAGACAGTCAGGCAAAGATGTAGACAGACACACAGACATGTAGACAGACATAAAGACAGATAGACAGTCACACAGACATGTAAACAGAGGCATAGCCACAATGGCACATAGACAGACAGACAGACAGACATTTGGCAGATAGACATACTGTTTCTTCTTTAGTTTCTGTACATCCAAAAGCGATGAGGATAAGAATAAGAGAGAGAGGAAAGAGAGAGTGAGAAGAGAATTTTAAAAAATGCACCATAAGTGTGTGTGTGTGTGTGTGTGTGTGTGTGTGTGTGTGTGTGTGTGTGTGTGTCTTAACCAAACCCAGACTACTCCACTCACAAAGAGAGAGAGAGAGAGAGAAAGAGAAAGAGAGAGAGAGAGAGAGAGAGAGATTGAGAGATTGACATTGTACGTGTGTCTTTGGCTTTGTTTTGCCGTGCATCATTACATGCTGACAGAGAAGTACCACAGATTCATCTAGAAAGCAATTCACAAGTCACACACACACACACACACACACACACACACACACACAGGTTTATAGACTCACACTGGGGGAAATTTGTCCTGTTTAATAGGATGAGCAGGTGGTGGAGTGTGTGTACTGAATGTAGGAGAGAAACAGAAAGAGAGAACAGATGGAGGAGTGATGAAGCAGATGAATGTGTGTGTGTGTGTGTGTGTGTGTGTGTGTGTGTGTGTGTGTGTGTGTGTGTGTGTGCATGGTATTAGTGAATGTTAAATGTAGTCACAGTGACAATCACAATTAAAGCATTTTGCTTATGATAGTAAGTTAAGCCAAAAATCAGGATCAGAATTAAAATGTGATTAATTTTGCAGCCATAACGTGTGTGTGTGTGTGTGTGTGTGTGTGTGTGTGTGTGTGTGTGTGTCTCAGTCTAAGTAAAGAGGTGTAACCTATGTCTCAGTCTGGGTGAAAGAGGCATGGCCTGTGTCTTAGTCTGAGTAAAGGAGGCATGGCCTTTTTTTTCAGTCTTGTTGAAAATGTGGACCTGGTCTTAGTGATGGAGGTGTGGCTTTGTATTAGAGTCTCAGTAATGGAGGTGTGGCTTTTTATCAGTCTCAGTGATGGAGGTGTGGCTTTGTATCAGAGTCTGAGTGATGGAGGTGTGGCTTTGTATCAGAGTCTGAGTGAGGGAGGTGTGGCTTTGTATCAGAGTCTCAGTGATGGAGGTGTGGCCTTGTATCAGAGTCTCAGTGATAGAGGTGTGGCTTTTGTATTAGAGTCAGTGATGGAGGTGTGGCTTTTGTATTAGAGTCAGTGATGGAGGTGTGGCTTTTGTTTTAGAGTCTCAGTGATGGAGGTGTGGCTTTTGTATTAGAGTCTTAGTGAAGGATGTGTGGCCTGTGGATCCCACTCTCACCGTAGGAGGCATAGCCTCTGTGTCTTAGCCTCACTGAAGGAGGTGTGGCCTTTGTGTCTGTGTCTTAGTCATTAAGGTGTGTCTTCTGGGTCGCAGTGAAGGAGTGAAGGTCTCAGGCTGAGTGAAGGAGGCATGGCTTCTGTGTTTCTGAAGAAGACATGTCATCTGTCTCAGTGAAGGAGACGTGTCATCTGTGTCTTAGTCTTAGTCACTTTTTCACAAACACCAATGTTCATTGAGCATGGGCCTTGGCTTGTGTGTGTGTGTGTGTGTGTGTGTGTGTGTGTGTGTGTGTGTGTGCACATGTGTGTGTATCAGAGATAAAACTTCATCTGCAGGGCAGTTTTTCAGAGAATAATCACTTTGAATGAAACATTTAAATGTGAAAATCCTAAGAGCCATTAGCGAAAACATTTCATTATTTATGATTCAGAGTTGGATTATCTCTCGCTCCCCCTCTCTCTATTCTGTTTCCCCCGGCGTGCATCTTAAACATTGCACTCTGTGTGTGTGTGTGTGTGTGTGTGTGTATGTGTGTTTGTGAGTTTTAGTCACGTCAGTGTAGTGTTTAAGGTTCTGCACTCTTGACCATGAGACAGTATTACACAGCACTTTGGATCACACACACACACACACACACACACACACACACACACACACACACACACACACACATACACACACACACACACACACACACTCCCGGTTCAGCTTTTTTCAGAACCAGTAAACCAGGGTGCAAAGGATTGTGGGAAATCCAGGAGTGAGAACTTGCTTTGTGCTGTGGCTATGCTGACATTTTTAGATTTAAAGTATCGGCTGTTCTTTCCGTCTGTCTTTGTTTATTTCTCTATTATTGTCTCTGTCTTTCAAGCTTTCTTTCTCTTTCTCTCTGTCTCTGTCTCTCTCTCTCCCTTTGTCTTTCTCTCTGTCTTTTTTTTTCAATTATTTATGTCCTTTATTTTTCTTTGTGTCTAACTCTGTTCTTTCTCTTATTTCTGGATGTTTTACAGTCTTTGGCTATTTCTGTCTGTGTATCTGTCTCTTCTTCTCTTTGAGCGCTGTAGCTGTGCTGTTCTGTCTATATATGTCTGTTTATATCTGCATGTGTCTGAATCTCTCTCTTGCTCTCTCTCTCTCTCTCTCTCTCTCTCTCTCACTTTTTTTTTCAGTCAGTCTGTAATTTATCGTCCCATCTATGTTGTCTGTGTGACTGTCTGTCTGTCATTCTGATCTGACTCAATCCCTAAATAAATCCCGGATCCACATGGCCTCTCTCTCTCTCTCTCTCTCTCTCTCTCTCTCTCTCTCTCTCTCTCACTCTGTTAGTCATATATTTCTCTCAGAGACTTAAGAAGAAACAGTATGTTCGTCTATGTGCCTGTGTATGCCAGTCTTCCTGTCTGTCTGTCTGTCTGTTTGTCTGTCTACCTTTGTGCACATAAGTCTGTATGCCTTTCTGTCTATCAGTGTGTCTATGTTATGTGCATCTGTCTGTCATTGTGACTGTGTATGTGTCTGTCTATAAGCCTGTCTGTCTGTCTGTCTTCCTGTCTATGTATCAGTATAATCTATGTGTCTGTGTTTCTGTCTGGCTATGTGCCTGTGTATCTGTTTGTTAGTGACCCTGTCTGTCTGTATCTGTCTATGTACCTGTGTATCTGTCTGTCTGTCTGCATATCTATCAAAATCAGAATCTGATCTGTCTGCTTATGTGCCTGACTTTCTGTCTAATTGTCTATGTGTCTGTGTATCTATCTGCCAAGGTGCCTGTGTATCTGTCTGTGTACCTGTAATGTGTCTGTCTGTCTATGTGCATACATGTCTGTATGTGTCTATCTGCATAAGTGCATGTCTGTGTATATGTCTGAATTTCTCTTTCTTTTCTTTCCTCCTCCTTTAACTGTCTATCATACATCATACTTCTACTGTTTGTATGTCATTTTGATCTGACTTAATTCCTCATGGTTCTCTCACTCTCTCCCTGTCTCTCTCTCTCTCTCTCTCTCTTTTTTTCTCTCCATTGCATTTGAGAAAGAGCCTAACATGCTCCTATTCCTCTCTTTCTTTTGCTGCTTATAAAATATGATTGTCTAAGGAATATATAAATATATATGTGTGTGTGTGTGTGTGTGTGTGTGTGTGTGTGTGTGTGTGTGTATGATGTCCGACTCAGTTGATAAAAAGCAGTTTGTCTTTGGGCCGTCAGTTTTGTTTAAAAGCTTGCCTATTCCTCTCTTTCTTTTGCTGCTTATAAAATATGATTGTCTAAGGAATATATAAATATATATGTGTGTGTGTGTGTGTGTGTGTGTGTGTGTGTGTGTGTGTGTCCGATTCAGTTGATAAAAAGCAGTTTGTCTTTGGGCCGTCAGTTTTGTGTAAAAGCTTGTGTCAGAGTTTAAGTCTGATACATTAGAACTGATTTACAGCTGAGTGTGAGAGAGACGCACCGAGACGCTGGACAACATCACAACAATCCAAACTGACGTGTGTGTGTGTGTGTCTGTGTTTGATTTGGAGAGAGGGAGAAGAGATGGAACGGGGGACCCCAAAATTTCATTTCGCTTCTTTATGCTAAAGTTGCTACTAAATAAGAGAAGCTAATAGCTACCATTTTAGCATTGTGCTGGATTGTGTAAAATCATCACATACAGACTCTAAAATAAGCATAAATTGAAAAAAAATTCACAGTAACTCATTTCCTTCTTTGCACTGCTAAGCTAGCATTCTTTTCTTCTTTTTTGTTATTTAGCTTATATAGGCATGGAATTGTTAAAAAGTTAAGAATGAGCTTTTAATTCATTATTTAGTTCATACATATTCTTTGTTAAATAAAAAAGAAAGTTCAAGTTATCCTAATGTTTCTTGTTTAGCTAGCATTGTGTTTGGTGTGTTTTGCTAATTTTGCAGATTTGAATTAGAGACCTAATTGGTCTTATTAGCGTTTTTAGATTTGTGATAGTGTTAGCTTGAGCACAAAGTAGATAGCGATGATGTTAACAGAGTGGATTTGTCAGACCTGGATAAAGAACTGTCATGCTAATAAAGGTAATAGCGTACATGAGCCTGAATACTAGGATGTTGCTAGTTCATTCTAGAACACTGAATGAAGTGAATAACAGAACACTAAGTATTAACTAAAGGTAATAGCAAAATAAAACCTCCCTAAGAGAGAAAGTGATGAAAGAGAGAAGGAAAAAAAGACTGGTCGGTTCAGAGGCCAAGTATCTCGGGTCACGGGGTCTGGAGAGTGAGGAGGGGAAAGAGGTCGAACATTTTGTCCTTGTTCACTTTTTCTTTCTTTATGCCTTTTTTCCCACCATTAGCACATTCTGTTCATATCTGACACTCGGTCCTGCTCATTTCTTTTTTTCTCCTATTTCTTTCTGTAATATTGCTGTCTTCCTTCCATCCATCATTCCTGCTGAGACTTTGTGAGAACATGAGTGCTGCGTGATTCATCGCATGTTGTTGCTCGTTAGAAATTATTTTATGCGCGAGGAAATCAAAAAGCGCCGATGGCTTTCCACTCCGGTAGTTAATTATAGATCAGCGCTGTGCTGCGGCTGACATGCTCGTCTGTGAAATCAAACCGGACAGATTCATGCCCTCGGCCCTCTTTATTTCTATCGGAAGTGAGGCTCTGACGGCTGGAGCAGGGAACTGGGGTTCTCTTTTCTCCAGCTTGGCGACGTGAATCTGAGCTGAAAAGCTCAATAGAATACAGCAATGTGCTTCTGAGACATGAACGATTCAAAACGGGGAATCGGGAAAGTTCACACTAAGAAGTGCTTCTTTCTAGAACTTGTTCAGCTCGGCTGGAACATAAAAGTTTGCCTGTGTTAAAATGGGGCAAGAAATGGCAGTGTAGTTTTGGAACACTGTCTAAAATATGCCAGAACACTAAACAGTGAATTATAGAACACAAACTAGGCCTTTCTGTAACATGAGCTAGAGCATGTGCAAAAAAAATGGGGATGTTGCTCTAAAATAAAAGGGATGTTGCCAACTTGTTCATTCTGGAACACAAACTAGAATGAAATTGTTAAATTGGAAAAATTAAAAGGGGGTGCAGGGTTGTAGTTCTTTGTATTGAGCAGTACATTCTAGGACAGAAGCTACGCCAAGCATATTAATAAGCAAACATATTACTTTAAAGGCATTAAAATAGGGATGTTGTTCTAATGTGTTGTCTAAAATATTCTGAAACATGAGTTGGAATTGCCTGTGGTAAATAAAAAAGACATCTAGAACATTCTGGAACACATACTAAAATGGACGAGTTTGAATGGAAGCATAACAATGCAGGTACTCTAGAACATTGACTAGAACAATCTGGAATATTCACTTTTACCATCTTGGCCAATACATTCCACGATATTCAATCATACATTGTAGAACACTCTGGATCACAAGCTAGAGTCTATGTGCATGTGTATAAAAGCTAAAAAACAAACAAACTGGAATGTATATTGATTGTTGGCCAGTTCAATCTGTAACATCACATCATTGACTTTCTGGAAGTCATTTTGAAATAATATTTAGAATATCCTAGAACACTTTGGTTGAATTTTAAAATGAAATTTAAAAGTTTTATGGGGAGTGACATTCCAGAACATTGTACATTCTTAAACAATAGCTAGCATATTTGCGGAACAGTGTAATTTCTAGAAGAAGAAAAAAGAAAAAAAAAAAAAGAATCTGGTTCACTTTGAAACATGAGCCTGAATAGTAGGAAAAGGATGTTGCTAGTTCATTCTAGAACACGGAATGAACACTTAGTATCACAGTCTAGAATACAATCTAGAGCTAGCACAATTTAAGTGGATATTGCTGGTAGTTCTAGAACCCTGGGTAGTGTCTCTTTCACACCACTAAACAGGTACTTCTGAAAATATAGGTGTTGGTATAATCTAGAACAGGGTTTCTAGAATATGGCATTAGTTTCATGGGGTAAGTCAGTAGAACTTTGGCAGTTTGTTGTAAAACAGCAATGCCTTTAACTTCTAGAAGGTTGATTCGTTTATTCGAGTGCATTCTAGAACATTTTGTATAATGTTAAAGCTTAGAACATGACAAATTACAGCTCTTTGTACTATGTATTTTTATCACGATCAGAAGCGATACACTGACAACTCGGAGGGGCACCAGGGACCCTGTTGCTCAGAGGAATAAAAAGGGAATTGAGTTTGAATAGATGAATAGTTTGACGTACAGCAGAACCGAAGACATGAATGATGGATTTGGGGTGCAGGAGAGTTCACTGTACACAATAGCCTGTGTTAAGCAGTTTAGCGTTGTGGTATTGGAAGCATGGGCGCACATTCGCGACCTCCTGCCACTGGAATTTCTCTCTGCGGCGTTTGGTTAAAATCGAAACCCTTAATGACAACGTAGCTATGAGTTAAAACCTCGAACCAGGGCCAGCACCTCGTTCTTCAAATACCACCAGATCACATGACTCTTGTTCACGATGTAGGGACTCAATCTCTTCGGATCACTCTAGCGGTCTGTAGATTTACAATACTGGCTCTAGTTTATTCCATAACTCAGTTTATTCTAGAGTTGATTGTCTGTGTGTATAATGAATTGGAAGATAAACTCATTCAGGTAAGGTTAAACTTTATATACAGATTTATTCTACGCTAATGCTTTGTCGCATTTACTCTCAGGAGTTCCGTCTCTTTACTGCCCCCTATTGGGTTCTTAGCAGCGAACCAGATACAGTTTTCAGACTGAATTCTTCGTCACACAGGGCTGCAGCATAAAAAAGCTACATAAAGGTCCGTTCACACTACACTTCACGCTGCGAATACGGGCGGCAACCGGATATGCCGTCAGTGTTAAAATGCACCATCTGTTCCTATTGCACCACTAACGCAAATCTGGCAGCTTCACGTTTCATGCTGAATTTATATGTTTTTAACATGGTGGTGTATAAAACAGGAGGATGCGACACACAGCTCAAACCAACTTTCCTCTATTTCAGGGGTGCCAAATACGTCGATCGTGATCTACCGGTCGATTGCAAAGGTAGTGTGGGTAGATCGCATGATATAAAAAAAAAAGAACATCAAATCATTGGTTAAAGGAAGCTGCCTGTTTTTCGTTCATGTCACGTATTTGGACGCAAATCCGGTTGCTGCTCAAACTCAAACTTTCCAATGCAATGAAGTGTGAAACATCTCACCCCTGTTCAACAGTCTACAGCATCAAAGTTTCTCATGTTTGGTGAACTCAAACCAAACGCTCAGGCTGCAGCCTCCACTTTTATACATGGCTTAAAAAATACTGTATCAAATTTTAACTAAAAAAAAGCTGCCTGATTTGTGGTGACGCTTCGTAAACACAAACAGATTATACATCGTAACGTTGTCAAATCTCTTTGGTGTCTATTTTTGCAGCAGGTATCCAGAGAAATTACGACTTCAGAAAGACTCGTGTGACTGTAAATTTGCTGAGCGTTAGTTTTTGGGCCCTAACGTTCGCACACATAACAGGTAGATCAAATCTGTTAGACTTAAACAAATCTGCCACAGAGATGTTTGACATGGCATACGCTTGACATACGTCGATGTTACAACGAGTCGGTCGAGGTGTTGACTCTCTCGCTTCAAGAGCAGAAGAACATCACTGAAAGATGATGAGAGATCAGGAAGACCTTCAACGAATTTGACATTTCAGCGAACAATCCATATGATCTCACTTCCGCACCCACCACACTCTCCAGATTTGGCTCCTGTAGACTTCCCCTCTTCTCGAAGATATAAATCCAGCTTTCAGGTCACTGTTTTGACACCATTGCGGAGATCCTGAGCGAATGGCAGGAGGTGCTTGACAAGCCTTCTCAATAGAAGACTTCCAGGACACGTTTCAGAAGAGGCAGGAACGCTGGGAGCGTATTGCTGGTCACATATTGCTATGCAAGGGGACTATTTTGATGGTGAAAAAGTGTAAATGTAGATAAATAAAGTCGTTTTTTTGTAAACAGAGCTGGTCTCGAAACATCTTGATACCACCTCATATAAATCGAAGTCAGGAAACAGAATGAAAAGGGGCGGAGTATACCATGACCCCGCCTCTTAAATAAAGCCCTATTCTACATAAGAGCTAAGGGCTTTGTGCGGGTTGGAGCACATCACAACAAAGGCTTCAGTTATAGACTGTATGCCAGTCTGTTTCTTTCTTTCTTACCCTTCCTCTCTTTCTCTCTCTCTTACTCTGTCTCTCTCTCTATATCTTACTCTGACTCTCTCTCTCTCTATCTCACTCTGTCTCTCTCTCTCTATCTCACTCTGACTCTCTCTCTCTATCTCACTCTGTCTCTCTCTCTCTATCTCACTCTGTCTCTCTCTCTCTATCTCACTCTGACTCTCTCTCTCTATCTCACTCTGTCTCTCTCTCTCTATCTTACTCTGACTCTCTCTCTCTCTATCTCACTCTGTCTCTCTCTCTATATCTTACTCTGACTCTCTCTCTCTCTATCTCACTCTGTCTCTCTCTCTCTATCTCACTCTGTCTCTCTCTCTCTCTCTTACTCTGTCTCTCTCTCTATATCTTACTCTGACTCTCTCTCTCTCTATCTCACTCTGTCTCTCTCTCTCTATCTCACTCTGACTCTCTCTCTCTATCTCACTCTGTCTCTCTCTCTCTATCTCACTCTGTCTCTCTCTCTCTATCTCACTCTGACTCTTTCGCTTCATTTCCATTAGCACTGCTTTATCTTTAACCATAGTCCATATGCATAGTCTTCTCCTCTCCAGAATTAATTTTTTTTCCTCCTCCTTCACTCCTCATGTCGTCAGCGTATTTCTGACCCGAAGGCTGCCGTGAAAGCAGATTCGCGCCATGTTGAATTTTACATGTCACCGCCGTCCTGACAAATGACGAAACCTAATGAAATGTGTGATTAGCATGCGGAGGGGAGGTGCGGAGTGGCGTCTCTTTGCCCTGGTTTTCAACACTTATTGTCTTTCTTTCTTTCTTTCTTTCTTTCTTTCTTTCTTTCTTTCTTTCTTTCTTTCTCTCTGTCTGTCTGTGTGTCTGTCTGTCTATCTGTCGCTGTCTTTCTTTCTTTGTTTTATTCTTTTTTCTTTCTTTCTTTCTTTCTTCTTTCTTAATTTTTTTTTTAGCCACTAGCTAGCTAATGTAAACAATCTGTGAGGCGAACGTTAACCCTGCATGTGTTAGCATGTCTTTCATTCCCTCACAAGAATCCCAGGAGCAGGTGAAGCTAATAGCAAGTTTGCATTGGTAAAACAAACACAGGTGGTCCGAGCAGCGCTTAATGGAATTCGTAGAATGAACGGAAAAAAGTACGATTAGATGTGTGTCGGAGCAGTGTGCCAGAAATTTAGCTTGTAATTAGCATAACCCCTACTCAGTTTTTCCACTCTGGCCTTCTCCCACATGCACCGAGTGATCAGTCGCCACACTATTGGCAATAGATCAGTCTTCATTAAGGCTCTGTAAAAGCTCCCGTCTCGCGTTAATTGGATTAGCGATTTGTTATCTGCGCTGCCGGTTGGAGTCTCAGCGGGTCGGAGGAGATTACGGCCACCGTGTCGCGCCATGTGTTTCTCTCCAATTGATCACTTGACGACTTGTTTAGCGAATTTCCCGCCTGTGATTGAATTGATTCGGCGAAAATGGCGGCGTGCAGGGGGAACGGATGAAGCGATGAGAAGTCATTTACTAGTCGTGTTTATTTCCGATTTCCAACCTGTGTACGTCTGGCGTACGGGTTATCCGCTTTTACACAATGATGAATGATTGTGATTGGCTGAAAGGAAGGCATTGCATTCGAAGCGATCGAAACCCCTGTAGTTGTAGTAACATTAGTTATAGTTCTATCTGGAGTGAGAAAATATTTCCCAATGAGGGTACTGAGCTAAATGGACCATTTCAGCCTGTTGTATAATGTATATGGTGAAAAATATGATTTGGAGAAATTGGTCAAATATGAATATGACGTAAATGAGAAATATAACACAAAATGGCACCCGGAGTTCTCTTTCTTGCCCTCTCTCTAATAACTATTTATTTAACTTTATTGAAATAAATGTAATATCACAGCAATGCTTTATCTCTGTGTGATTTCAAGCAGCAGAATTTTAGCTCTAACGAGCCATAGATGAAATATATGAGTATTTAAATGAAAGATGAAGTGTCAATTTCATCTATTCAGTCAGTTTGTCCCTGCAAACTAGTCAATGCTAGTAAGTGACCATGTTATAAGGTGATAATCCACAGCTAGGTGTGAGGACTCACATAGTTTTAATGCATCACTTTGGGTTGTTCTTCACCTCCACCTCATGTAGTAAAATGCTGTAACGCCTCACTTAGCCTTGGATACATTTCGTATCTGTTTATTAACGCCTTGCTGAATTCTCAAATAAAGAGGTGTTTTTACCAAAGCAGCAGCAATTCTTTTTTTTAAACTCTTTCTGAAGTTTGACCTTGCTTGCTAACTTGTCTAAATTGGTTGGTAGCAAAAGCGCTAACTCACTAATACAGTTACATAAGCCTCCTGCATTCTGGACTAAGACTCCATACTGCCTTCTTGTATATTCCTGCATTCGGGAACGTTTTCATTCCCAAAAGAGAGTATTTTCTTTATCCACACAAAATAACATTCTTTATTATTTTACCCTTAATTGCTAACGTGACTACATAGCTAGCAAGAAAGCGAGTTCAGAAATCAAAATACGCTAACCTAGCATCTTGTGAATTTAGTGGATTCGTTCCTGTACTTAAGTAGCTTTTTCACGTATCTGTACTTTACTGAAGTGTTTCCATTTGGGGAGACATTTACTTTAAGTTTACTGAATTTTTAAAGTCAAATATTAAACTTTTTACTCAAGTACATTTTGTAAAATCTGGTCAAACATGTAGCAAGTCACCAATCAGGATTGAGCGCACGCTCTGTTTTAAACTTGTTTAGATTGATGTTTGGTGGTGTCTACTTATCACCAACTTACAGTTCAGCACCAGTTCAACGGCAAGCATTCTGAGAGGAATAAATGTTGGAAGAAACTCCTGACTCGAACTCGCTACAACATCCGCTGCCTTATTTGTGTGATTTTTAATTTTTTTTATGTATTTTTTTGCTCATGATCATTTGAATAGAAATCAATCAGTGTTTGACTCATTAATATCATTTTATTAATAGATCAGTGTGCTGAGAGTCACAGTAGAGTCTTTTCACATAAACTGAGTTATTTAAGCAACCAGGCTCAATCATGTTTCTGAGTCTTGTGACAAAAATAAAAATAAGAACATTTTAGCCATGATAAATTATAGTACTTTCGGATACCTAGCACGATAGTAGCGCGATGACATTTACCGGAGTATTATTTTATATTTAATATTTGATCTCTACTTTTACTTAAGTACACCACCACTGTGCATATCACCATGTCGCATACGTACAGTTAGTATATGTACACAGTAAATATTTTCCTTCACGATTTTGACCTTGTTTGCTAACCTCGAAATGGTGGCTAGCAAGAGTACTAACTAAATTACACCCAGAGGTTGTGCTACTGTTCATCGACGCAAATTCCCGCCTTATATTAAAGTATGAAGGGGTTTGAGCTCGCATGTATTTCCCCTCGTTCATTAAAATGCGTCGAGCAATTCGGAGAAAACGCGACACTGTAGGCTCTGTGGATTTATGATTATGCTAATGCTAATTGAAAGCGTGAGGTCTGACATTTAATCCTAAATCGTGAGCAACAACATCACAATGGAATCGAATGTCGTCCCTGGTGACTCTTTCCTTCTTCAATCTCACGTTCCTCCTTCACTGGCCTCTTTTCATCTCTATCTTTCTGTCTGTCTTTTTTCTTTTTCTCTCGTCTTTCATGCAAGCTGATGATTATACTATAATTTGCTGCTGTTTGTGTGTGTGTGTGTGTGTGTGTGTACGTGTGTACGTGTGTACATGTGAGGCCTTCTTGTTCCGACCTAAATAGGGGGAATTTTTGAAATGCCCTGGAAAGATTGTGAGTCCTGATAAAACGGTGTGACTCGATTCCCACAATGCTTTTGTTTGTCCGTATGTGTGTGTGTGTGTGTGTGGGAGTTTGAGAGTGTGTTAGCTTCACACACACACGTCCAACACTTTTGACAAACGACTTCTGGCCTCTTTTGCATTGTGTAACGTGATCGTAGGGAAGTGTAGGGAAATCCGAGTGGATTTGTTTGATGGTGTTTTTTTATTACATACAAATCCGAGAGAATGACTCGCTAACACCGCTCTCGTTTTACGCCCGGTTTGTTTACTTTGGCACGGTGAAAGTGAGAAAATGAGTTTTGCGGCCACATTTTTTAAGCAGATGTTAGAAGCGTGTGCCACCGGAGCTGAGTGATAGCAGCAGATAAAAGGAAATCTTCATATCGTGTGTTAATAATGTCCGCGCTGGGGTTAGTATTATACACATATATCATTTTTAGATAATCCTTAACTATTAATTTGGTGATGATAATAATAATAATAATAATAATAATAATAATAATAAAATAAGGAGAAAGATTGAAAGGTAAAATAACTTAAGGATTACTACACAATGGTGCCCCAGTATTAATGCTACTTATACTATTAGTACTGCTACTAATCATAAAAAGGTGAAAAGAAGAAGAAGAAGAAGAGGAAGAAGAAGTTGTAAAATAAGAAATGGGTGTCTACACGGCTTCAGTTCTCGGCCCCTGATAATAATACTAATAATATTATTAATAATAGGAGACTTATTTTACAACTTCTCCTTTTTTTTCTCTTATTATTATTACTACTACAAATACTAATATTAGTAGTATTATAATTATAATACTAGTCATAGTATTATTAGTAGTACTTGAAGTAATAGGGGCCCAAGCACCAGGTCTGTATTCACCCTACAGTGTATATACATTACTGCTACTAATTAGGTGCTAGGCCCCCTAATAATAATAATAATAATAATAATAATAATAATAATAATAATACAAGTTTTGAATCCCTAAATGGCACAAACAATTCACAAACCTTATCTACCTTATTTATTTTATTTTGTAAAAGCCGAGGCTTTTGCACTAAACGATCGTCTGTGCTAAAATTCTCAGCTCCACTTCTCAGGAACACATTACAACATTCATTTAAAAAACCTCAGGAGAATTTTCCTCAGGAACAGAGAAGAAAAAAAAAAAATCATGAATTGTGGTTATCATTATAATCACCTGCACCTCTGCAGAAATTGTGTGTTTGAAGAGGCAGCGTATCTCTGATGGGTTTGAACGCCACGATGTCGTGTTTCTGTGCCGCCGTTCGAATTTTCTAGACTGACTTTTTTTTTTTCATTTTTGCAGTAATTTGCAGTTCATTTTCTGTTTTCATTAACTTCCGCTCGCCCTATTGTCTTCAGTAATGATGCACAGAGTAGGACAAAAGTCATACACACACACACACACACACACACACACACACACACACACACACACACACAGAGATAATTCACGTGAAGACCACCATTCTCCACAGCAATTCTTTATATTTTACTTACCAGGTCAAGAAGGGGCGGAGCCTAGGTTAAGCTACGATCAGATTTTACGCACTTTTGATGCACTTAATGACCAACATACCTCTGATACTAATGGCCGCCCTGCCCCTTAAACCTTATCAGCCAATCACATAATCACATGATATTTATCATGATATCATGAATAGTTCTAGCTTTGACACAGATAGGTTAGCATAAACGTAACCTGTTTAGCAGTAGATACTGTATGTGGTCTTATTTGGTTTAGAAAAGGTTGTTCTAGCAATCTGGCTAACGCTAAATGTAACTAGCATTGTCATAAAGCATAGCAAGCTTGTAGCTTAGCTTACAAACCAATCACGACCCTAGATCTCCTCTTCCACATGAGGACTGTCCACTCACATGAATAATCGTAAGCGCTAATTTTTTCAAAAAATGTAAAAAACATTAGCTAAATGTTTATACATAGCTCTTCCTATTCTTGAAGGGACATTTGTTTGCTCACACACACACATTTCTTTTTCACTATCTTTGTATCAGAGTGTGACAGCATTTTGTGGAGTCTCTTTGGTCCTGCTGTGTGGTTTATAGGGCTACTGATTGCTGATGACCATTCTGAAACACACACACACACACACACACACACACACACACACACACACACACACACACACACACACACACACACACAGGGACCATTAGAGCAGACTGTGCCATGTGCTGTTGCAGGATGACTTAATCACTGATCTTAATCTCAGAGAGAAAGAGAGAGAGAGAGAGAGAGAGAGAGAGAGAGAGAGAGAGAGAGAGAGAGAGAGAGAAAGAAGGAAAGCCAATGTAAAAGAGTTCCGAGCTCCCTTGTAGAATAGCAGCTTGCAATGTGTAGAATCTTTTTTTCTCCCAATTCTCATCATCCTTCATCGCTCTTTTCTTGTTTCGTTCTCAGACGTTGGTGGCCACGATGCCTCTAATCGGACTCTTCTGGCTGGTCCAGTTAGCAAGTTCTGCATTTCCAGAGGAACCCGGACCCCTCAACACCATTCCTACTGAAGGTAACGAAACAACATTTATATCAGTGATGAAGTGTTTTTGACCTTGTTGATGTATCGAAGTCTAATTTTCAAGAATTTGTACTTTATCATGTTGGAAAACTTTTCCTTTATGAAATTGTAACGTGATATTTGTTCTTTTTCTTCAAAAAGCATTTACTTTTCTGATAAAAAAACATAAAAAGTGTTCAAAGTGAAGCCGAGGCGAGAGCACAAGGGTAACCCCACGATTCTGATAAGAATGTATGTGTGTGTGTGGTATAAGGAGTGTGTTACTATAGAAAACTCTCTCCTTATGTAGGTCTGATGTGCAGCACAATGCAACAATGAACTGAAGTCGTTATTTACTTTGAATTGTCATACAGCAGATCACTACTGTCACTTTTTATCCATCCACAAAGATCCTTAATAGGGTTTGAACTCAATATCAGGAGATCTTTCATTCCAAACCATGTAAAGCATATCTTCATGGAGCTGGCTTTGTGCACAGGGGCACTTTCATGCTGGAATAGGTTAAAAAGGAAAAATCGCATGTTCACACATGCATCCAAAGACGTCCTATAAAATTTTGCGCCTCTAAATTTGTGGTAACTGTATGAAGAAGAACCACATATGGCTGGAAAAGGCAGGTGTCCCAATACCCCAATAAAGAGCCACAAATATTTAAAGCACCCGAAATGTTTTTTTTATTTTATTTAATTATTTAGAGAAAACTCAGCGAATACCTGAAGTACATACACTACATATTTGACAATATTCACAACCACTTTATTACCAAATTCTACAAATTCATCGAAATTCATCTGGCTATCGGCAAACAACAGTGTGAGGACCGAAAACATGCAAAAAACAATGAAATCACGGAAAATGAAGAACAAAACGCCTCTAAAAAGGCAGCAGCTAAACACGTTACCTCACGACATTCAACAGAAAAAAAGGTTTAATTATACAGACGTAAATTAAACAATGAAAAAAGAGACAGCTGTGAATGAAACACCATGTGGACTAATAATGAGACAAGTGTGGTGATATGTATGAAAAGTCAATCACACGATAAACAAAGGAATGCGGAAGTCTCTAGTGGTGTGAACCCCTTTGCACTTCATAGGGCTATCACTATGTAAACTGCGGCTGATATTTTTCTTGACAGCAATGGTTGTTTTTTTTTCTCAGTAAAAAGTAAGAAGCATGTAAGTTCCTGTAAATACATTTGACCATTTTATTGCTAGATATGCAATGTTGCACCTTGTGAATGCAGGTCTTAATACTTGCTTGCTGTATAGATAGATTTTATTATCCTGCATTAAATCTAATTCTTACAGTAGGGTGTGTCTGAACTTCATAACAGACTGAAACTCCTTTAGAAAAATATATAATTATAATATAATAAATACAATTTTTTTATATTTCTTTGTATATAAAATAATACATAATTCAAATTTTATTTATATAAAATTTATCTTCGAAAGACCTCAAAGCGGTGGTTCAGAATATTCAACTTCTCGTGTCATTTGTTTTACCGTGACTCACTACAGTCGCGTTTGTGGAGGAATCTCAACCCCCGAACGCACCCTGAAGCACTCAATTAGCAGACTACACTCAAATGGCGTATTGAGACAGACTGCCTCGAGTCATTCGAGTTAATGACCTCATTTGGTTTGCTCTTAATGGTGCTTAAACGAGTGATTAGAAAGAGTGCACACGTGCAATAACTAACAGTGCTTCAAAACTGCGTCTGCTGTCAGGTGTCACTCGAGTTGTTTGAGTTGTGATTGCGTAAGCTGTCTGCCTTGACTCGAATCGAATCGAATCGGAAAATCAGCTTTCGGAGCTTCCTCAAGTTTTTCAGGTTCCCTGGCTTCATTGGCTTTCTCACTGTCCTCGGGATACTCAGGTTTCTCAGCTTTTTATGCTTACCCAAATTCCTCAACTTCCTCTGGTTTCTCAGCTCTTTCAGCTTCCTCAAGTTTTTCAGGCTTCTCAGCTTCCTCAGCTTATTCAACTTCCTCAACTTCCTCAGGTCTGTCAACTTCCTCAGCCCCTTCACCTTCCTCAAGTTTCTCAGATTCCTCAGGTTTTTTAAGCTTTTTCAGCTCACTCAAATTCCTCAGCTTTCTTAGCTTTCTTAGCTTCCTCAGCTCTTTCAGCTTTCTCAAGTTTTTCAGGTTCCTTGTCTTCCTTAACTTTTTTGGCTTTCTCATGTTTCTTAACTTTTTCATCCTAACCAAATTTCTGTACGTCCTAAATCTTCCTCAAGTTCTTTAGCTTCTTTCAGTTTCTTAGGTTTTCTTGGCTTTCTCAGGTTTCTTAAGCTTCCTTCATCTGCTCTAGCATTCTTCAGCCTCCTCGACTTTCTAACCTTCTTCAGCTTCTTTAACTTCCTCATCTTCCTAAATTTCCTCATCTTTGTTCAGTTTGCTAGGCTTTCTTCAGATCTCTTGTCTTCCTCAGCTTCTTTCAGCTGACTTAGCATTCTCCAGTTTCCTCAACTTCCTTACGATCCTCAACATCCTCTACTTCTTCACCTTCCTGACTTTCCTCAGCATCCTCTACTTCTTCACCTTCCTGACTTTCCTCAGCTTCCTCAACTTCGTTCAGTTTCCTAGACTTCCTTGGTGTTCTTAGGTTTCTACAGCTGCCTCAGCATTCTTTAGCTGGCTCACCGCTTCCTTCAGCTCACATGATACCTGCATGAGGTCTCAGGTTTGTGATCTGAACTGCTGATCCCTTAGATTGAGAGTGAGAGAGGAACTCTAACTGCCAGGCCTGGAGGAAAAACCTTATCGGATAGAGAGATATGAGGGAGTAAAAGCGAGCGAGAGATGGAGAGATGTGTGTGGGATAGAGAGAGGGGAAAGTGAGGAGATGAGAAGTGGAGTGGAGAGTTACTTCAGTGTGAAGTGCAGTCAAGGTTGAGGAGATGCTTCCTCACATCACAGTCCATCTGAACATGTTAAATCCCTACAGAAACGTTTTCAGCATTATTTTTACAGCCGGCCCTCTACCACACATTCCACATTCCCAGCATCTGGAATGCTGACGTCTACATTCCTCATGTCCACATTCCTTATATACACATCCCAAATATCCACAATCCCAGCATCTACAATGCCAATGTCAATATTCCCCATGTCTAAATTCTCCATGTTCACATCCAAAATGTCCACATTCTGAATGTCCTCATTCCTAATGTCCGGATTTATAATATTATCATTATTTTTATTATTGCAGTTGTTTTATAATATACATAATACATTCAATAATCAATAATGTAATAATAATGATCATAAATCTATTATACATATGATATATTCTTTCTCTTCTTCTTCCACTGTGTGTGCAAAAGAGTCAAACCTTTTCTTTCATTCTCTCTCTCTCTTTTTCTCTCTCTCCAGTCGTAAGGAGGTATCCGGTCTTCCTCGGCCGAGCTCATGGTTTGTCGGTGAACCAGGAGCCTTTACACATCCAGAGAGTCCTGCAGATCAACCGTACCCTCTACATCGCGGCCAGGTAGAAGCGTCCCACATCATTAACACTCGTCTCATGCTTCACACTTAATTCCACACGTCCTGCCACAATTTGTTGATCATTAATAATCGTAGCCAGAATCTATGCCTTTATTTCTGACTTTGAAAAAGTTGCCGATTATCCATTTCAACATGGTGTTGTGGAATATGAGCTTTAATCAGGAAATTTTTTGCCTCGGATTTGTTATAAATAGAATGTAAGTATAAAAGCTCTGACCAAAGACCCCGTTTTTCCAAATATAGACTGTGGCCATTTGCACACTAATATGTTTTCTTTATTTAAAACGCATATTTCAGTTGCGTTTTCAGTCAACGAAAACATACCTTTTTAAAAAAGTGAATACGTTTAAAAACGCAGTGTGAAAATAGAGGCTTTCAAAAACTTTTTTTTTTTTTGAGTAGATTTTGGTAAACGGTGAAAAACGAAAGTGTGGACGTGAAGCGTTTTTAGGCGTAAGGCTGATTGCACTGGAAGTGTTTGATTCAATAAAACGAAGCAGTTCATAAGAGTTGATTGTTCTAAAAACTCTTTAATAGAAAGACAAGATTTCTTGCCATTATTTACCAATATATCAAGGAAACTGATTAAATGTATATTTTACACATTGGGAAACAAGTGCCATTGTTGGTGATGGGGTGGCATTGGTTTTTTTTTTATACGGTCGCATTTGCTACCCTGTACCACCCCGGAAGCTCCGCCCCCTGATCTAAATCATACCACAGCAAAGAAAAGTTGCTCAGGTTTACCTGAAAAAAAAAGAAGTAGCGAAACGGTAGGAAGTAAACATTTCACGGCTTGTAAGAAATCCCGAACAGTGAATATATTACGATAAGCCGGCATGTGTTCGAGGTTAAAGACGGACCCTGAGGTTTATTTGGGAATCGGGGGGGACGTGGGAAGGGAGGCAGACGAAACACGTTTCCCTAATTAATCCCCGTCTGAAATGGGCTCGCTGCTCGCTCTGTAAAAATAATCACTTCGGTTCAGAAAGGAGGTTTGATAGATGGATTTATTTAGCTGACACAGTTTACAGTGTGTGTGTGTGTGTGTGTGTGTGTGTGGCATGGGAGGGGTCATGTAGGTCATGGGAGGGGTCACAAAGGTTGAGTCCATCCATTTTCTGTTTCGCAGGAGCTAAAATTAATAACGGGGTCCTGAGGAAAATTCCCGAAAGGGCCATCGCAATTAATAATCACAGCTGTATAAAGGAAGAAAGGTCATGTGACCATTTGACAGAGACACACACACACATACACACACACACACACACACACACACACTCAGAGAGCCTGTTAATGGAAAAGGCAGCGATAGGGGTCCACAGGGAAGCTGTGGTGGAATAATAAGACTCCGCTACCGACAGGAAATGTGGCCCTTCATCCGGCGAGCAGCTCAATAATAAATCGGGTAAATGGCTGAAGCTGCTCCCGCTGTGGCGCTCGCCGATAAACGTCCCGCGTCGCCGCCTCCCAGACGTCCCCGGGTCACTTAGTCGGGGCTAAAAACCACTAAAACCCTAAGCAGAACCATGTGAGTGTGTGCATGTGTGTGTGTGTGTGTGTTTGTGTGTGTGTGTGTGTGTGTGTTTGTGTGTGTGTGTGTGTGTGTGTGTCCCGTTCATTGATTTACTGCAAAGAATACACAATCTGTATCCTCACTGCTCTCAGCCAATCAGAGCGCACCGCTATAGACCACCGTTTAATGATGAGTTCAATCTGAATAAATGAGGGTTACAGTGGACAGAGGGAGCGAGAGAGTGATGAATAAAGTGGGAGATTTTTAAAGTGATGGATGAAAAGAAAAGAGACAGTAAGAGGGAGAGATACAAAGATAGATTCTTGCAGTGGCTAAAATAATAAAAATTTTAAAAGTATGCTTAAAAAGTTCTTACAGACAGACAGACAGACAGTCAGACCCACATACAGATGATGAGACACACAGCTAATAGACTGACAGATAGGCAGACATTGAGACAGACAGATGTTCAGACAGACAGAAAGGCAGATAGACAGGGTTATAGAAGCGACACAGCAACAGGAGTATATAAGAGATTTGCAGTGAGACAGACAGTGAGACAGACAGAGAGACTGCAAGAGTAAAAAATGCAAAGATCTGAGAGACAAAGAAAGAAAAATGAGACAAAATGAAGATTTGGCAGAAGAGAGTGAGAAACGGAGTGACAGAGAATAAAAAAGAAGAAAGATTAGAAATTTTATGCATTAGAGAGATTGAGAGACCTTTATGGACTACGGAGATAAAAAGATTTTAATGTGAGAAAGTGATCGGGAGACATGTAGAGAAGGAGATGAAAAACTTTTATATCCTACAAAGAGATAAAGAGAAAGCAAGAGAGAAAGAGAGAGAGAGAGAGAGAGAGAAAGAGAGAGGTTTTATTAGACTAAAGAAGAAAGAAACAGATGACCTGTTATGACTTTTATTCATCTCAGAATCATAAAGAGATCAGAAGAGCGAGATCAGAATCTTAAATAGTCCTCCATACTGTGTGTAGGGTGCAACCTTCTGTCACATTACTCCCTTCAAAGGCCACGAAAGAAAGTGACTTGGAAAGGGATTGGAATTCAGGCTAGTTTGGGGAACTTATAGCTCGAGATGTTAATCACACCAATGCTGTGCGATCGTAAAGTTTTCAGCTCCCCCACACATCCCAGCTCGGCTCTCTCAGGAAGGGAATGACTTTTCCATACGGTTTTCCATAACATTTGTGTTTTACGTTATTCTATCGGATTGGAAAGTCTGTCACATCAAATAGAAACAGATCAGATGTGTTTCTCCGGTAGACAGCATACATCAAGGCAAAGAAGACAAACAAACTAACAATATTGTATTATTTATTACTGATTATTATCATTAAATTATTCCATATTTAAGAAGTTATTTATATACAGCGGGGGAAATAATGATTTGTTCCCCTGTTGATTTTGTCACCCGATCAAATACAACCTAATTAATAATTTAATAAATAATTTTAATTTTTGAATACATTTTTTAGAAACATACATTAATATTTAGTGTTTAGATTTTTTATCATAAATTCACAAATACACTTGAATAATGAAATAAATAAATAGAAAAGTTATAACTGTTCTTATGAATAAAGACAAATAAATCAAAATGCATATAAGTAATTAAACACAAATAAATAAATGCATAAATAAAAACAAATATGTTTATAAATATGTAAATGTATGCAAATCAATCAATAAACTTAAATATGCATATACATAATTTATTTATTACCAATAAATATATGCATAAATAAAAACAAATATGGGTATAAATAAATAAATACATAAAAATGTTTGAAAATAAAGAAGCATATAAATGAATACACAGTGTATAAATATTTTATGCTGAAATGTAGGAGGAAAAAAGGTATTTCTGAGAGAACTGTGTGTAATTTATGACGTCTCGGCCTCGTGCTCTGCC
>MU574226.1:5117577-5120077 GCA_024362625.1 Silurus asotus | reverse complement strand
ATGTTTATTCATTAGGGCCTTAGTGTCTGGTTCATCTTTTGGCAGCTTCATTATCTGCGTGTCTTGACTTCATCAGCCCTAATTGTGTGTTTGTGTGTGTGTGTGTATGTCGGTGGGTGTCAACAGATATCAGCTCAATAAGATGGTGTTGGACACAAACGCCGGTCCCCACGGCAACCACACTGTCGTCTTTCTTGGCTCCAACCGTGGCACCATCCTCAAATTCCTTGTCCTTTATGACGGAGACAACATGGCATCCAACGGCAATGTTTTTCTAGAAGAGCTTGAGGGCTTCAACCCAGAGAAGTAAGGACGTTCGTGTGTGTGTGTGTGTGTGTGTGTGTGTGTGTGTTGTACTGCATTATAATAAATCAGATGGTACTGATTAATTTTCTATAAGTGCAGCTAGACTTGTCTGTCCGTTTTCTTTAAGGAGATGTTTGATGGAAGCAGTTGATGCTTTGCTCATCATCATGGCTGTTTTTTTGCAGACTTTCTTGAACATTAAGTGTAACAATTAATGGATATCAAAAACAGCAAAAAATGTGTGACATAATAATTTAAGGCATTGGAATTTGGATCCAAAGATAATGATTTTAAATCCCAGCCACAACACGCTGCCACTCCTGGGCCCCTGAGCAAGGCCCTAAACCCCTATAGCTACTTATAGCTAGTTGTATGAATGTGATAAATGTGTTTGCTGCAAATTGTAATTGTACCAATTATTTAAAATGGAAAACATGGCAGGAATCACTTTAGTATGTTTGTGCTGTCCTAGGAAAATAAAATAAAACCCTACCATGCCATCCTGTCATTGAATATTTTCCTGGACTGGGACGACACAGCTTTCCTTCAGTGAGGGACTTGGAGCTGGGAAAAAAACATACAAGGCAGTCCTTGCCAATAACAAGCTGCTTAGGCGAGACTCGCACTTGCGAAGCAGCTGCGCTAATTACACCACCGTCCCTAAACTGTTTAGTCTGCGATTCTTTCTCAACTTTCTCTCCCACTCAGTTCCTCTCTCACTGACCCCCTGCTCTGCTGTGTGAATTCTTTCCTGCATTTCTGCTTAACAATCTCTCTGTTACATTCTTCTCTCTCTTTCATTTAACTTTATTTCCCAATCAAAAGATGATGCGATTGAAAATTCCTTTGCAGTCCAGCATCATGAATGAGATGACATCAAGATGAGCAGAATTGGAAAAAGGAATCTGATGAAACCTCCAGGAGGAGGACCTGGACGTTTGAAAGCTTTATTGTAAAAAAAAAAAATTTGATACAAAATAAAAAAGGATTTGAAAACAAAAAAAAATGGGCGGAGTTAGTGAACGCGATGGTGAAATGGGTGTGTATAAAACTGACACGTACATCTACAGAATTTAGGGCATGTTAGTGGAAGTCCTTAAATACTGAAACATATATTCAAGAAGGCGCTATTGAAACTTTGGTGCAAACAGAGGACAACAATAACGCTGAATAATTACCAGATCGAAAATCACCTGTGGTGCGAGACGTTTGATTTATTGTGGCTTTAACATTCCAAAAGCGTTTAGGAAATTAAAACTCCTTCATGGGAATGTTGATGATTCACCAGATGATTCAAATTTGGTTGATGAAATGGCAAATTGGCAAAAAAAAATCTGTGTGCTACAAAATCAACTTTGTTTTGTTTATACTTTACGGAAGGGCCATGTCTCGACTTAAGATATTTTCAAGGTACGACGGGGTCATCGGAATGCATCTCCATCGTATACCAGCGAAATATAAAAAATCAAAGGGTTTTTAGCTTCAGGGTGCATGGACCCCTAAAACCAAATAATCACTCAGACACCTTCTGATCTTTCTGCATCAGGCCGTAGAGCTCTGTTCTACAGCTGCTCCTCCAGCGAATGCGTGGTAAATTAGTGATGAGCTCCGGTGTGAGAGAGACGGCACTCAGCCAGACGCGAGGCTAATCAGGGCGGAGTGGAGGAAATAAACCGGATTCACCTGGCCTCTGTGGAGGCAAGCGGCCCCTGCTCCTGCTGCGAGTGTTAATGAGGCTGAAAGAGCCGAGTCACTGAGAACTCCACTGTAATTGGGAGCAGCGTTCAGCTCTCCAGCACTTTCAGAGCTTCCCTTCTTTTTTCCTTCAGGTTTTTTGCACTAATAGGGCTAGAAAGGGAGCAAAACAAGTCAGCGGGAGTGTTTATTTAAAAGCGTCGTGGTCCTCAGGTCAATGAGGAGGTAACTGTAGGACTGAGAAACGAGGTGTGTGGAAGGGTTATTTGTTTGTTTTGTGTTGTTTTATTACTTTTTTTTATTCGTGTTGTTTGTTTCCGTTTTGTTTTTTGTTTATTGTGGGGGTTTTTTGTTTAGTCTTTTCCTATTGTTTTTTCTTTTTTTTCTTTTCTTTTTCTTGTTTTCGTCTTTTTTTTCTTAGTTTTTTTGTTTCCCTGTTTCTTTTTTTGGGGGTTTTTTGTGTTGCCTATAATAATAATAATAATAATAATAATTTATT
>MU574226.1:5114530-5116900 GCA_024362625.1 Silurus asotus | reverse complement strand
AGAGAGAGAGAGAGAGAGAGAGAGAGAGAGAGAGAGAGAGAGAAAAAGAGGTGTCTGGGTTTGAGTACATCAAAGAAACAATACACTTATAATAATAATAATAATTATATATTTTATATATAATATAATTAATAATAATAGCAGTATCAATAATAGTAATAATACTACTTCTACTACTAATAATAGCAAAAAACAAAAATAATATTATTAATAATAATAAGAGGAATAATAAGAAAAAGAACATTAATAAGAATAATAAGAAAAGAATATTCATATTGCCTTCATAAAAAGAAGTTATTTTCCTGTAACAGCACATCCTAAAATGTTTTATTCCTTTTAATCCACAGACGTTTGACAACAATAGAAGCTGCTGTGTTTATCAAAGGAAGCCCATTTTTGTATCCGATTATAGTTGCATGTTATTGAACATCATAGCATTTATGTGGTTGAACATTTCTGGAAAAGTTTTTCCTCAGTCCTTAAAATTCCTTAAGAGTGTTAGTCTGAATGTAACCGAGCGCCAACACTCAAGACATCTTCCATAAATGTCTTCAGTGCGTCCTCCGAACGAGCTGTTACCATGGAAATGATCGTGTATTAAACAGGCACAGTCTTAATATAAACCTACACTATTTTCTTGCCCAAGCTGATGTAGAAAACACACTTTCTGTGAGTTTTCTCTCACTGCTTGGACATGATGAGATATTTGTACAAACACAAATACATGAAATATAAATGAAACATATTTCATGTTTTAGTATCTGATCACCTTCGTTTCATTCACGATTTTTTTTTAGTAATGCATGTGAATGTTTAAGTGTAAAAAATGTATTTCACGTTTTAATTTTTGACTTGACTAAACAAAGTCACACCACATGATGCACCACTGAACATTGTGGAGATATTCCTATTTTTTGCTGTTATAATAACCTAATAACCTAGAAACTGTTCAGGGAATAATTTCCACTAGGGTAGCGTGAGGAGGCCTGGGGTGCAGTCAGCATTCCATTTCATCCCAAAGGTGTTCAATATTGTTGAGGTCAGAGGCTCTAAAACAGGAGATCTTCCACTCCAACCCATGTGAAGTATATCTTCATGAAGCTTGCTTATGTGCAGGAGAACATTATGATGCTGGGAAAGGATTTGAGTATTCCAGTTCAAGTGAAGGGAAAATTTCAAATTTTTAAACTTTGTTTGTTTGTGTGTGTGTGTGTGTGTGTGTGTATGTGTGTGTGTGTGTGTGTGTTGTGTTACAGGTGTGATACCGACTCTCCTCACGCTCGGCAGCTCCTGTCGCTCTCTCTGGACTCCCTCAGTCACACACTGCTCCTGGCGTTCCCGTCCTGCGTGATCCGAGTGCCTGTAGCTCGCTGTCATCTTTACTCCCGCTGCATGAAGTAAGACACACACACACACACACACACACGAACACACATACATAAAAAAACTCCTCCTAATGTCCAATTGCATGTTGTTTTTTTTTACCCTGCTCCTATTTTGCCATTTCACTGTTTTTTATATGTTTGGCAAATCAGATATTTTCTTCGTTGCGAAGCTCTCGTCTGATTGGCTAAGCAGGAACACAATTCTTCATGTTTAATGCAATGTTTGCTTTACAGCCTTTACACAATGCAGACTGAATTATCGCAACAGCACATAAATTATTAATTATTGCGATTATCATTTATATCAATTATCAGTTATACAGATATCATTTATTGCACAATAACAATAAAGTTGAATCGTATTTAATATCTAAAAAGTTCAAATAACTGAAAAAAATCAAATAACCGCAAAACATCTTTATTCCAAAAGAATAGGCGTGGCTTTCATGTCTTTATGGATTGTAACGTATCTGGGTGAATGTGTGACAGACCTGTGTTTATGGAAAACTGGATCAGTCGGGGGGATATGTTCTATTTTTTTTATGATTAAAGCCTATCTACTCATTTATCTAATGAGCCGCTTACAACTTTCTGTACCCTTTGAGGTGATTAATTGTTTTAAATAATAAATAAATCACTTTGTTATAAAGAAAAAGAATTGCAAAAAAAAGGTCATTCATTTTATTCCAGTTTATTAAACCTGATTTAGTTTAGTTATTTTTCGCACTAGCACTGTTAAGTATCTTCTATGTTGCGTAGGAAATGTGGAGCTCAGGGTTTTTTTTACTTTTGAAGGTTTTAGTTCTGACTTAATCGTAGTTAAGCTCTGAAGAAAATTTCTGATTTTGTTGGTTTGTTGAACACATTTAATTTAATTATGTAATTCCCACTCTCAGTAAGGTCACGGCAATGAAACATGTTTATACTGCTGAATTTCTTTAAACCTCAATTTAAATTTAATGTAATTTATGAATATATTTTTAAG
>MU574226.1:5102030-5104530 GCA_024362625.1 Silurus asotus | reverse complement strand
CTCTCTTTTTCTCTTCTTTTTCTTTCTCGTAACCTCCAGCATCAGCATCACATACACAATGCTTTTTCACAGATACTCTCATCTCTCTCTCTCTCTCTGTGTCTCTGTCTTTGTCTCTCATGCTCTCTCTCTCTTTTTTCTCTCTCTCTCTTTCTCTCACTCTCTCTTTCTCTCTCTTTTTTTCTCTCTCTCTCTTTCTCTCACTCTCTCTTTCTCTCTCTTCTTGTTTTTTAACTTCTCTATTTTCACTTCATTCTGTTCTCCTTTCTATCCTCTGTCTCTGTCCCTCTCTTTCCATCATACTTTCTCTGACTAACTTTCTCGCCCATCTCTACTTCTTTTTTGTTCTTTTAGCCTCTCTCTCCCTCTCTTTCTTTTTAATTCTCTCTGTCCCCCTCTTTCTCGTTCACTTTCTTTTCTTCATACTTTTGCTCTCTATCTCTCTTTTTCTCTCTACTTCAGATGTTCTTTCTGTCTGACTCTCTCCCTCGCTCTTTTAAATTATCCCTCTTAATCTCTCTCTTTTTTCTTCTGTAATTGTTTCAAAGGTGGTTTGAATGATGATGATGATGATGATGATGATAATGGTGCGTGTGTAAAGTTTGCTAAACGTTGCCAAACATCCAAAATTTGCAAAGCGACCGACAGTAGCATTAATAAAATATCAAAGTGGGCTAGAACAGGACAAGACAAGACAGTAGAAGACAGGACATGATAGTACAAAACAGGATAGTACAAGACAGCCCAGAACAAGATAATACAGGGCTGGACCAAGCCAAATAGTACAATACAGGATATTCACAAGTGACCCTTTTTGTCTCTCTCTCAGGGAAAGTGATCCTGGTGAGCAGCTATTTTACGAGTAGGATCAATGAAAACGTTTCTTGACTGGGTTGTAGTTTACCTTCGTGTTTCAGCTGCAGTTCCAGTGTCTCAGAGCAACACATCGCAGTCACACCTGTCATTTGTGTTGCCTGCCTGGTAGAGCGATTAAACTAAAATGACCTAGCAGCGTGATTGTGCAGAGTTGGGGCCCCCTTGCCGATCGTTATGCTAACAACACACACACACACACACACACACATGCACTGCATTCTCAATTTACATCCTGCAGCAGAAATCACAACACTGAGGGAATAGAGTTCTCGACTCACACAACCTGGCAGGAAGGCAGCCTAGGGCGAAGTGGAACGAAAACACACACACACACACACACACACACACACACTGTTGTTAAAAATCTGTTGATTTATATAATTACATTTTCGAAGAGGGTGTGGCTTTGATAGATTGAATGCAGGTGAAAAATGTCACGTTCTCTTCTGCTAATTAATGCTGTTCCACTCCATCTGATCGTAACAAGGAGAGAAGCTGGAAACGCTTCGTAGGAAAGCCATTCGAAACTCCAGGCTGTGTCCCAAATCGTAATGTTCTTTTTAGAATTACTGCTGAAGAGAAAATGAGTTTGACTTGAATGATCACAAAGGGTTTTTTTTTTTTTTTTGTGCCGGCAATAAAATAAATCAGACAGAGCCGATTTAAAAAAAGAAGGGAAATAGAGTGTAATAAAACTCGTTGGGCCTGAGAGTAAAAATTACATTTCTTTTAAAGAAAATAACAACAGTAATGATGAGGATAATAATATTAATAATACTTGTATGTATTTATTTATTTTTCAACCATCATTATTAATCAAATATTAAGTTCATATTCAAGTTAATTTATTTCATCAAATAATGAAAAGAGAATTAAGTGAACTAGATCACACAAGAGTAAATAAAAAGATTGAACGGATAAATAAATGATGAATTACTTCAAAATTCAGTACAGTGTTTCTGTGCAGCGTTTCACAGTGTTCTAAAAAAAAATACAGACTGAATGGATTACAAATAAATATTTAGCATCATAAATAAGTCCCTGCAAGTTTCATCTTTAATGAGAGAGCCAGTCGTGACAGTGACTGGGAAAAACCTTCAGAGGAACCAGACTCAGAAGAAACCAGCCCATCTGGGTTACACAGAATGTCCGAAGAGAAGTGAAATTAAACTTTACATCCGTGTGTGTGTGTGTGTGTGTGTGTGTGTGTGTGTGTGTGTGTGTGTGTGTGTGTGTGTGTGTGTGTGTGATTTTCTTTTAGTTTTTGAGCTACTTCACCCTAACTAAACTAACAGATTTCTGTCTCCCCTGAAATCCTTTATCCAGCCCAAGTACTTCAAATATTGTGTGGAAAACGAGTTCCCCATAGTGTTCACGCATTTCCAATTCCCTGGCTCAGGAATACACTTAGCTGAACTCGGTTGCGATCAGCCTGGAGAGTGTGATTGTGATTTGGAACACAGCCAGGGAAGACGTGATGAAGTCCACATGTGTTGGTTTGAGGAGGTATGTGTTTATTGAAGATGGTTAGTGTGCGGTAATGAAACACTGCTGCCTGTAAACGCTCTGCTTTCCGTCGCTAATCTGCTGACTAATTGTAGTAAAAGTTTGTGTGTGTGTGTGT
>MU574226.1:5090554-5100554 GCA_024362625.1 Silurus asotus | reverse complement strand
ACTCTTACATACTACATACACACTTCATACAGACCACCGTACATGTACTACATGCACACTACATACACACAACATGCACATTACATATACGCTACAGCACATGCACTATACTACATACAAACTACACAACCACTACATGCACAGTACACACACTACTACTGCAAATTATTCTACTTACACACTACACTACACTATATTCAGACAATACAAGTGTTCCATATACACAACACACACACTACACACACTTCATAACCACTACATGCACTACAAACATACTACACACACAAAGCCTCACTACATGATAGTAATATTAAAATTTCCAGTCCATGTTTAACGTGTTATGCCTCCAAAAGTAATTTATGAATTTCCTGCTCAAAAATACACAAAAGAAATCCCTCGCTTCTGCAAAATGAAATGTTTTCCACAGAGCGAGCGGAATAGTGAAAGAGCGTCAAATAACACGTCCGGAGAACCGCTAACGTTAGCTAGCTACACCTCTGAACTGCTACAAGAAACCAAGTGTTTAACATGTGTGTGACATGATCGCGCTCCATGCACACTGTCCTGTCTTTAAACCAGCAAACCAGTGGTGGAGGAAGATGGGCAAGTGGGAGGAGCTACAAACACACACTAATAATGTCACAACAGATTCATTTGTTTGAAAAACGAATCAGGAACATGGCCTGATGCAAGTGCTGGTTCAAGCTAGCAGGATTTTTCACACACACACACACACACACACACACACACACACACGTGCACACACACACGTGCACACAAGCATCCGCAGAATATAAAGAGAGAGCAAAGAGACAGATGAAAAAAAGAGAGGAGGAGCGTGACGGATCGACGCAGGAGCGTGTCTCGAGAGTGAGAGAAAGAGAGAGAGAGAAAGAAAGAGAGGCGGCTTGCTGAAGATGAAAGGATGTCACAGAAAGGAGGAGACGAAGAGTCAGGGACCGGGGACAGGGAAAGAAAACCTACACACACACACACACACACTCACACCCACTCACACTCATGCATTATAAGCTCAGAGACACAGAGCTGAGATTAGCAACCAACACCGAGACAAAGAATATAAAAGAGACGGCCAGACGTCTGGAACATTTGTGTGTGTTCTATAGCTCGCAGCCCAATTAGTTATCATCTGAAACCTGATTGAGGACACGGTGGGGCCAAATTAATAAATAAACAGACTTCAAATAATTTTTATAGTGCACTATGTACTGTAAACATTTGGGACACAGCCAATATCTACTGGTCAGACAAGACCCACAAGAACACTGAATAAACATAACACCAAGGGTTTGGAATGGAACCCTAATATGGCCTACACAAGAACACAATAATACGGCTAAGGTTTGGGACAGGGCCCTAAAATAGCCGACACAGTAACCATGATGAAACATAATGTCTAAGGTTTTCGAACAGACCATAATATGGCCAACACAAAAATGTTTACTAAACATAACACTTAAGGTTTGGGACGGAGCCCTGAAGTGGCCTACACAAAAACAGTGACTAAACATAAGCCTTAAGGTTTGGGACAGAGCCTTAAAATGACCAACAAAAGAACACTGACTAAACATAGCAAAGAGGGTTTGGGACAGATCCCTAAAATGACCTACACAAGAACACGGACTAAACATAACACCTAGGGTTTGGGACGAAGCGCTAAAGGACGCTAACTAGAGAGACTACAAGATCATAATTTAAGTGACTTATTCAATAAATCTGAAGACCAGGGTTCGGGACGGAACCTTAAAATAACCGACATGTAAATAAGTCATTTTGGACCATCATTGAATGAAGTTGATGTTTGAGTAAACACACTAAGTAGTCATAGTGTATTTGGGACACTCTTAAGGACTAAAGAACACCAACTAAACATAAGGCCTAGTTTTTGAGATGGAACATTAACATGGCCGACATTTCAATTTGTAATATTTGTATTGCAAAATATTGTAACTAATGTCTAATGAGGGACACTACATAGTGCTAATGTTCAGTATTTGGGACACAGCCTTACTGAATTTAAGATTTACGGTCCATGATGTAGGACGGAACGTTAAAATATCCGACATGCAAATAAGTAGTATTTGGAAAGTCAGTGTTTAAGTAAGACCATTAGGAAGATTTGGGACACAGCTCTACTGTGTAATGCTCTGCCATTTAAGTTAGAGCACTAAATAGTAATGAAGTTCAGTATTCAGGACGAAACCTTGGCTGGAGGATTCAGCAGGTTTAATTAAAAGGGCTTCCTTACTCATTAGACCATTAACTTATACTATGCTATAATGTAATATTTGGGACAGAGCCTTGAAATGGCCAGTTGAGGAACATTAAGAAGGCTAATTAGAGAACATCATAGCGCTATTATTATTATTTTAATTTTTTAACATATATATTATTATTATATTTATTAGGATGAAGTCCAGTCTCTGGGACTGACGTAAATAAGTAATAAATGGGATGTAATTAATGTGGCTAATTTTGTAAATAGTCACATGTATTATTTGACACAGCCTCATGGTGTAAATAGCTGCCATTAAATTAAGAGCACTAAATGATAACGAGGTCCAGAATTCAGGACAGAATCTTAGGATGGCCGGACAGCCCTCAGTTTCAGGGAGAACACGAAATAATCTTGCAAAACTTGCATTTATGGATGGCCTCTTAGGATGGCTGACGTATTTGGGACAGAGCCGGAGAGCTCATGTTGAAAAAATTATTTTTTACAGCTTGGAGATTTGATCGAAGCCTTTGGGGCACTCGGTGCGAAGGCGATTACAGGAAGGTGAATCATCTTGTTCAGGTGGTCTGTGCAATTATAATAGTGGCCACAGGGCATGTGTGCTCATTACACACACACACACACACACACATGCAGAAAGTGGTGGCGTGGTGTTTCACAGGCCTCTGTAACGAGTGCACTCCTGTGGGATTGTGGCTCTGTAATTGGAGCTCCAGCTTCGCTCACCGTTCAGCCATGCGGCTCGGCCTCCATCACGCTTTAATGTTCTCCTCGCCCGAGGGAAAGGTGCAAAGAACGAACAGATCCACACCCATGCACCTCGTCCTTCCTCTGCATCCCCCTCTCCCCTCCGCTCGTTTTGTCTTCTGTAAGGATAAAACCGGGTGGTTACAAAGGCAGCGCTCCCTAATGGCCCGGCTTTATTCATGACCCGCTGCCGCGCTGGGGGACGAGGTGAGGAGCGAGGCGAGGAGAATATTACAGCCCTCCAGACACTCCAGACACGTTTTAAAGCCTCTTTCTCATTTAGAGGTAAAGACCTGGTGCAGGCTGGGTAATTTCCATCTGAGGACCCGACAGCAATAAAGTGCAAAACACACACATACACACACACACACACACACACACACACACACGCACTCACACATACACATTTCCGCTTTTTAAGGTCATTCAAGGATGCAGGAAAGTTTTTTAGGACTTGAAGGTGCAAAAATGTTCATCTACAGTCTTGTGGTTCATTTACATGCACAGCCTGTATTTGCATATTGAAAATCGATTGGCTCTTTCATGTTATGATGCAATACAATGACATTTTTATCTGTCTTTGGGGTTTGGTTAGGAGGAAGCAACAAAAGCGGTGCTATTTATAATTTTTTACAATTTTTCTTTCTCTCTACTTCTCTATCCAACTGTTTCCGTATCCATCCATCCATTCATCCATCCATCCATCCATCCATCCACCTGTCTGTCCCTACATGTTCGCTTTTTCCAAAATGCACACTTTTATAGATGTATTCAGATAAGAGTGGATTATCTGGAGCTGTGGTTCTGACAGTGGGGTCTGTAAAGCGTTTTTTTATTTAACGTTTTTTATTTTTATTTTTTTTATAACAGTATATGAAGTCGCCTTAGAGTTATTTGTCTTGTCCAGCTGCTGGAGTTTAATTCAAACATTAATAACTTAAAAACTAGTTTGAGTATAAATAATGGCAACCTGGAACTGTAATGTGTTCAGTATAAACTTCTAAATAATAATAAAAGCCCTGTGTCTCAAATCAATTTCAGCAGGGAGAGAGCTTGTGATTTATTACCTTTAGTTTATTTCAGAACATGAAACAGTGTTGATTGTGTAGCAGATCCCTCCTGCGCTTCAGGTAAACTATTTAGCAGAAGAACGCCAGCATTTGGGTTCTAATCATTATATATATAGAGAGAGAGAGTGTCTTTTTTTTATTTAATTTTTTTTTATTAACAACTAAGAAAATGCTTTTTTCCACACATACGCCATCAGAATCCATTCTGTTTTATTTTAATTAACATAATCTGAACTCGAAAACTATACAGACACACTTATTCTCTCTTACACACACACACACACACACACACACACACACACACACACACACACACACACACACACACACACACATAGCATTTTACTAGAAATGTATTTGATATTTTTGTACAATGGAAATAAATGTTAGAATACAGTCAACACACATGAACTTACCCATCCCTGCACACACACACACACACACACACACACACAAACACACACCTGATGCATCCCTGCAACCGAATGCAGCACTTGATGATACACAGCTACGCCTCCGGCATTGATCTGGCATGAACAGTAAAAAGCGCAGGCGGAGAGCGACCTCACGGCCATGATAAGAAAGCAGGATGAGCCAAGACAGGATAAAAACTGCTTTCTTTCTTTTTTTTTTTTTTTTTTTTTTTTACAGCACGGCAGCTGAGACTGTCTGCCTGGCCGTCTGCCACAAAGGAAAAACAGAAAGAGCAAGAGATCATTAACACACTACAGAAATCCCAAAGAGAGAGAACGAGCGTGAGAGAGAGCGAGTGTGAGAGTTAGAGAGATTGACTGTGACTTTTAAATGCCCTCTAATAATGAACTTGTGAAAAAGCACTTTACAAAGAAATGCCATATTGGTTTCATCAGGGAATGTGAGAGAGAGAGAGAGAGAGAGAGAGAGAGAGAGAGAGAAAAAAAAACACTGTCACGTCAGCATGCAAAATTCAGAGCAGGACCACGTCAGTATCTATCTATCTAT
Organism: Silurus asotus; assembly: GCA_024362625.1. Lineage (NCBI taxonomy): Eukaryota > Metazoa > Chordata > Actinopteri > Siluriformes > Siluridae > Silurus > Silurus asotus. Next base: position 5,095,499 of record MU574226.1, on the reverse strand, counting down.
CTGTCTGTCTGTTTGTCTGTCTGTCTGTCTGTCCATACATCCATCTATCCATTTATCTGTGCATTAGTGTAGCTTTTTATCTGTCTATCCCTTCTACCTTCTCCTTTGTTTCTTTTCACTTTTCTTTCTCATGATCTATCAATCTCCCTTTTTTCATTCCTTTGCCATCTCACCTTTTCTCTCTCTTGATGGCGACATCTTTCAACCTTTGTCTCTCGTTTTCTCCCTCTCTTGTTCTCCCTTATTCTCACACTTGCCCTTACTTTTTCTCAATATCTTTTAATCAACATTCTCCATCGTTCTTTTCCATCCTTTGTCTGTTTTTCTCTTCTTTGCTCTTTCCAACTTTCTCGCTCACCCACACGCTCTCCATCTTCATCTGTCTTTCCTCCATCTCCCTTTTTAGTGCTCGCCTTATTTTTTTTCTTTCCCATCTTTATTTTGGTCCGTCTCTCTTCTCCGGCGCTCCTCTCCTCCGCTCTGCACTTGAATGAACTTTGCTCTACATGTAAATACAGTTTGGTGATTTTTGGCAAGAGAATGAATCCCGCATCGGACGTATTTCCACCAAACAGTTAACGTAGCGAGGAGAAAAGAGGTATAAAGAGATACTTTTAATCAGGAAGACAGTTATTACAGCTATTAACAGCACCATCCACTTTAGCTAATGAGCATAATTATCCACTCCACCAGCGGCTGAGCTCCACCTTCCCCTCATCCCGCTGGGGAATTAATGACTCAGCCTTTTGAGACTGATAAAAAGAAGGTCAACTCTGTTTAGTATTTCCACTTAGCGAAGCTGCGTGGTGATTGCATAAGATTGTGTTGGTCGTTTCTGGGTATTTATTGTGAACGTGTGTGTGTTTCAGGCTTACTCCAGGAAAGTTACGTAGAGGAACCCGATGGCCTGGTGTCCGTCAATCTTCTCATCATGTGTGCTGTGTCTGCATTCACCACTGGGGCGGCGCTCTCCGCTCTGATGATCTGCTGGCTCATGACTTTCAAACATCGGCGTCGCTCCAGGAGCGGGGCTTCGAGCCAGGCTGGGCGCCGTCACACCGAAAGAGATCAGTGCATTCTAGGACACGGGCGTAGCAACTCAGCGATTAGTGTGACCAGGATCAGTGGTGTCGATGCACAGGTAGAGGACTTGTTTAATAATGGCTGGCCTAAATCTGGAGAAATCCAGGATCCAGGATTACCAACTCCAGAGCAAACGCCTCTCCAGCAGAAGCGGCCCGTTCCTGATGTGCATGACCACACCCATTTCCACCTTCCGGACTCAGAATGGGAGCAAAGCCAGACATTTATCACCCAAACAGGTCAGAACATGATGTACCTGAGCTCGGATTATTTACAAGGTGGCGACGGAGGTCAGCAAGACGACCCGGGAATCCCGAACGTCGAAAGGCAGCGCTATTTCATCCTTCCTCATCCCAGCATGCAGAAAGACAATAGCAGGCACCATCAGGCTTTGAAGACACGCAGTTCCGTGGGCGATTACCGACCGGTGACGCCTCAAGACTCGCCCGAGTGCAGGAAGGTTGTATCCGCACCAAACCCGCACTCGGATTACGCCAATCCTCCGCACTGGAGCCAAAACGGCCCCAGCAACAACAGCAAATCTAACAGACACCACCATAACTACCCGATACAGCCACGTACGAATGCAGCGCTAGTGCGGCCCACCGTCCTTCACGCCACCAGGGGGTTTGGTGAGCTACAGGACCCCAGCCACGGTCTGGGAAGGAGGATGGACTGCGAGAGGAGAGAAAACAACAGAGAGTGTTCATCTAATGGACAGTAAAGATCCACTTTTCCAGAGAGCCATGAAAACCTGCCCAGAAAACTGTCTCACTGCCGTCTATCGAGTCTCCCAAGACAGACTCCAAACCAAGCATTGAGCTGAGCACTTGCCGGTTGGCCGCACACGCCCTCAACCCTTTAGGACTTATTATGTTAGCAAAGTTTTCCAGAGCCCCTTGACCCCGATGACACAGAGCCATGAACCAGATATCAGTATACTGTGAAGTGTTTGCTTAAATCTACAGCCAACAGTAGCAAGTTTTTCTGTGAGGAAACTGTTCGGTGGACATTTTTTTCCTGAAATTTTGTTCTTTTATATTTTTGCTGGTCTGTGTATATGTGTATATGTGTGTGTGTGTGTGTGTGTGTGTGTGTGTGATATACAAGGCATCCTGGTACCAGGTGCAAGTCCAAATCTCAGCTCGAAGGACTTAATGTAAAGACGCTAGAGCTGAGAAGGGTCTAGCAGTTGAGCCACACTGGAGCTTCTCACGTACACGGAGCCGATTCCAAACAGACTCTTTTCATTGTGTTAGAAGCAATCAAAGGACTTGCAATTGCTTTTTTTTATCAGGGGTGTGTGTGGATGTGAGGAAGACAAACGTCCTGATTTTGACGACTGATCTCAAAGACAAGACAGGATTTTCAAAGATCAACCTGAAATCCAAAATGCCATTTAAAAAAAAAATGTGTTAGTTTGTGTCTCTGGCCTTATTGTGCACGATTCATCAGTATCAATCAATTAATAAAAAAATTAATTTCCATGGGTTTTTTTGTAACAAATAAAACGATTTCTGTTTTTTTCGACATGTTAACATGAACAGGGGGTCGGGGAATAAAATTAACATGAACCGATAATGCACTGATATGATCCACCTCCCCTTCTTCCCCACAGCCAATAATCGGAAATATGTTACGAATAAAATAATGTCTTATATGAATCATGTTACAAAGAAAAATATTGTACGATACCAAAATAACATTCATCGCAAGTAATAATGAATAGAATAACATAATTAATCACTTTACAAATAAAATAACGTAAATCTTAAATTGTTACGCATAAAATAACATACATCATAAATCACGTAAATAATGTAATAATGTACCTTGTAAATCGTTAAGAATTAAACAACCAAAGATTTTAATTAAGTGATAAATAAAATATCTCATAAGTCACTTATCAAAATAACGCATCGTAAATCACGTTACGAATAAAATAACATGCATAAATCAAGTTATGAATAAAACAATATAGATCGTAAATGAAGTTACAAATAATGTACATCGTAAATCACATTACAAATAAAATGATAAAATGTTAAGAATAAGATCAAATACATCGTAAATTAGTTTGGTAACGATCATGTTACAAAAACAGTACATTGTTAATCAGGCCATCAAGAATCATGCTACAAACAAAATCTCAGAACAAAGTACATGATAAATCACATTCCGAATAAATGAAGATGCATCATAAATCTCGTTATTTAAATAAAATAACTTACATCTTAAATTTTCAATAAAATAGATTGTTAATCGTGCAAATGAGATCATTTGAAATGTAAATCATTATAAATAAAATCACGTTACGAATAAAATAAAGTGCATCGTAAACCGTTATGAATAAAATAACGTACATTATAAAACATTATATAAAAATAATGTACATCTTATATCACATTCCGGATTACAAACATCGTAAATCACATTTACAATTAAACAAAATGGATTCATATGTATGTTTTACAAAGTATTTTTTTTTTTTAAAGCTGATCGATCAGCTGATCACTTGATTTCCTATTAAAATAGCAATATTCGGTAGCGATCTGCTACATAGACAGGCGGGAAATTTTCATATGAATTAAAAAAAAAAAACATTTTACCGTAACATATAAAGTTAATGCTGCATATCTTGCAATAGCTATTATTTTATACAATAGTTTTTTTTGCTATTAAAACTGGACCCCATGTTCGCTAGCTAAAAAGAAAAAAAACGCTTGTGACAGTTTCGGGTTTAAGAGACACAGGGATGCCTGTCACTCGGCAAAATCAGGACGTCCATGATAAAGAGTGTTCGCCAAATTATCCTTATATGAGCTGCGAGTTCTGGAGTGGTGCAAGTAATAATGGCAACAATAATACAATAATAATTGTGTGTGTGTGTGTGTGCATATGGGTAAATGTTTCCCGATGTGTGTTTGCTGCTGGACACAAACACTGAAGGCTTTTGTGAGTGTCTTTCTGTCTTTCTGCCTCACTGACCTAGTCTTTCTTTTCTCTCTCGCTCTCTAAATCTCTCTTTTTCTGTAAAGTGAAATGTGATCTCTCTCTCTTTTTCTCTCTCTGTCTCTTACTTACTCTTTTTCCATCTCGTCTCTGGGGTGCTGCTTCTCAGAGAGCGTCTCAGAGACACTGAGGTTCTTTGTTGCAGGCCGGACAGACGAGGCAGGTCGAGGCATTCTGAGTCGGGCGGTGAGGGAATAGCAATGAGCGATAGAACAAGTCGGTCCCTCTGGGGGCGTCGTCCTGATTTGAGCGAAGGCTTGAAGCGGGATATCAAAGAGAACAGTATAGGGTGTAAAGGAAGGAACATTCAAAATCTTGACCTCGGCTTCTTCCTTTTTGCGCTTTAATTTCTGAAATAAAAAAAAATAATTATCACTGAGATACATGAGATACATCATTATTTCCAACCAATCAGAGGCAGTCAATGAATAACAGGAAAACTGTTACATAACACACTTGCTAGCTGTTACATTAAGCAGTAACTAGCTAATCCGCTGATCATGTGTGTTTGTTATACGATGTTCTGCTAATGATACATCTTATGATTACATTTTACTAAAGTGTAAAGAGTAATCCTGGTTACTGTCAACACACTCAAGTAAAAAGTTTACATGTAGCCAAGCACATAAACTAATACGTTAAAGGCATCACTCCTTTATTTCATAATATAATCACAGTGTGTAGGGCGACTGCGTCCAGCTGTGCGTTCCAGGTTATTAATACACACTCCTAAAGACTTGAAATAATACAGACAGACAGACAGACAGACAGACAGACAGACAGATAGATAGATAGATAGATAGATAGATAGATAGATAGATAGATAGATAGATAGATAGAATAATGTTTA
>MU574226.1:5045554-5088054 GCA_024362625.1 Silurus asotus | reverse complement strand
TGTGTGTGTGTGTGTGTGTGTGTGTGTGTGTGTGTGTGTGTGTGTGTGTGTGTGTGAGTGTGTGTGTTGCTCTTAAACTTGGGTCAAACAAAAGCTGCAATGTCTCGATTGCACGCTTCACAGGGGCTCTTATTCTCTGAGTCCTAATTAAAAGCTTGCTTGTGAATATGGAGTCTGAACAGAGCCCTGAGGCCACAGGCTGCTGAGCACCACTTCTTTATTTGCTTTTCTCCTTTTTTTAATAGGTGTATAACCACCACCACCACCACCAACTCCTCTTCTTTCATCATCTTTCATCCCTCTCTCTCTGTTTCTTCCTCCTCAAGCCATACCCAGGCAGGGTTAATGGTCACTAATGGACAGAGGGTGGACTATCAGGAGTCTAAGTCACCACACACTTTTTTCATTTCTAAATAAGACGGAAATGGAAGGTGATTCTGTGGGGCAGTCACGGCCTGTATTTATAGCTGGGGTCCAGACGCATAGGAGGAGATGTGAAAATCAGACGTCCAGGATTTTGATAGTTTAAAACAGGGGCGAGAGGAAATGAAAAGCATTGCTAACATGATTATATCAGTACTAGCAAGACTTTTAATAAAACTATTGCGTTTCTAGATGGGCCACACCCACATTAATCCAGCACAAATTTATTTCACTGTTTTGTTCTATCCTTCACACTTAGATGGCGCTTTATGTCCAGGGAAAAACAAATAAAGACCTTTGAATTTTTATCTTCTAGAAATTTTATATTTAGACTTTTAACTATTTTTTATTCTTTAATTACCCACGGCAATGACTCGTGAATATTTTGAATATAAGCATTTTCACTGGTGCCTATAGACTTTTTGACCCCACTATACAGTATGTTAGGCTTTGTGCAGAGTCCCCAGTATTAGTGCTTTGCAAAAGTCAAGACACAGAGAATAAAGAGAGGCTGCTGAGGGAATGAGTGTTTATAGCTGCTGTAACACAATCAGGAACAGAAACTCGCTTGTGTCATGGTCGGTCCATAACATTAAAATGTAACTGTAAATAAAAAAAAAATACAAGGTGTTTCAGTAATAAATGATAAAGCGTACTCATTAACAGAACGTACTGTGTGTCAAGCCGTAGACACGCCGAAACACAGAAAAATCCCTGACAAACATGACAACTCATGTTCATGTTACACCTGATGTTAATACTTTTTTTTTTTTATGGCAAACCCGGTTTCTTGAAGCAAGAACTTTAATTCAAAAGGTTTACATTTCCATGGTTTCAGCTACAACAGCTATCTCTGATTGGTTTATTTGGCTTTATTAGCACTGAAATGAGAATAAATACTATTTAAAAAAAAATTATAATAATATTGTGAGGCGTAGGTGCATTGGACACGAGTCTATCTATCATTAAAAACATTCTTTTTTATTTTTTTATTGTATATTTTTGTTTAGCAGCAAATCGAAAAACAGAAATGTCCACGATTCCTCAGTGTTCAAGCAGGAAAACACACATTGTTGGAAACAAAAAGCACAAATGGAACTGATTCACTTTTTTTGTAGTAATTCTTCAGAGAAGTCTGTATTAGCCAGCACTGATCTCATTCTATATCCTGGTTTGTTTGTTTGTTTGTTTGTTTGTTTTCTGCTGTGAGGTGATTTTTAGATGCTGATGTTTGGATCAGCATCTAAAATTCAGCTGATGCTGATGTTTAGATCATGTTTTCTGTGAGATGATTTTTAGATGCTTTGGTGTGTGTATTTTTTTGTATAACTAGGATGATGCTGACTTTCTTTCTTTCTTTCTTACTTTCTTTTTTTTCTTTTCTGCAATTTTAAATGCAAAGAACAAAGAGCCATGTGTGTTTTGGATTGGTTTCGACATTTTTGTGGTTTGGGGATTGATATCTGCCTCCTCATACGTGCTCATGACTTCAGTGTACCTTTAAGTGAACCTCTGTGCATGAACTCTTCACACTATTGTGCTCACTGTCGAGTGTCCTTACACTCCATCAGTCATGTGCATGCTTCGTGAAACACACACACACACACACACACACACACGCACGCACACACAAACTACACTAAATAAGGAACCATCCAAAAAAGCAAAGGTATTACATCACTAATATATCTGTTACTGTTCAAGTAAGCATGGAGTGTGTGTGTGTGTGTGTGTGTGTGTGTGTGTGTGTGTGTGCGTGCGTGCGTGCGTGCGTGTGTGTGTGACTTTTCTTACTCCAATAAATCACCTCAATCCAGTTTCTCTGCTGTTTTTTCTCACACATGACCGAATCTCCTCTGATTATGTTAATTTTTCATAATATTTTCTAAATATATTGTGATTTCTCACTGACTGATTTCTACATTATTCTTCATTAAAGAGTGTAAATATTGTCTCACACACATGATGAAGGCTCATATGCTTATTTGTTCAGTTATTTTCAACATGACTGCTTTGGAAAATGGTTTGGCGTCCCAAGATAATGTGTTGGGAGATACGTGGCTAATGATGTCATATACATATATATTTCTTCCCCAAACTGTTTCCACAAAGCTGGAGATACACAATAGTATTGGATGTGTTTGGAGGAAATATGAGCATCACTTGAATTAGGAGACTCAAACCTGTTCCAGCATAGAGAATACACCTGTGCCCAAAGCCAGCTTCAGGAGCATATGCTTTTCATGTGTTGGAGTGGAAGATCTCCTGCTATAGAGATCTGAACTCAACCCTATTGAACACCTTTGGGATGAATAGGATGTTAAAATGTGAAGTCTCTTGAATTTAATACCACAGACACTGGAGACTACTTCCATAGTCTCTTTCCATTAGATTTTCTACATTGTGCTACTGCCACATGGTTGGCAGATTAGATCATTACTCATGTGCACGCGTTTCTAATAAAGTAGACAGGGAGTGTATGAACATTTGTATCGAAAATAAGTAAAAAAAATATAAAACTTTTACCAAATGGTGGTTTATATCTCTCTTTTATATTTATTTATTTATAATGAAAAATTTTTTTTACATTCTGTTCTCCTGCTATTCTGCTTTCTCTTTAAAAAAAAAAAAGTATTCTGCTTTCTCGCACTTGTTCAAACTCAACTTGCTTTTTTCTCTAATAAACTCATTCCTAATCCTGTCCATCATCATCACTCCCAACGAAAACCTCAACATCTTCATCTCTGCTACCTCCAGCGCCACCTCCTGTCTTTTATTCAATGCCACTGTCTCTAATCCATACAACATCTCAGGTCTCACCACAGTCCTATAAACTTTCCCTCTTACTCTCACAGATACTCTTCTATCACAAATCACTCCTGCTATCACTCTTCTCCACCCACTCCACCCTGCCTGCACTCTTTTCTTCACTTCTCTAACACATTCTCCATTACTTTGCACTGTTGACCCCAGGTACCTGAACTCCTCCACCTTCTCCACCTCCCTTCTCCTTCTCCCTGCAACCGCACCCCTCCACTGCCATCCCTCTCATTCACACACATGTACTCTGTCTTACCCCTACTGACTTTCATTCCCCTTCTCTCCAGCATGTACCTCCACCTCTCCAGGCTCTTGTCAACCTGCTCACTACTCTCACCACAAATCACAATATCAGTCCACGGAGACTCGTCCGTCAACCTGTCCATCACAAGTGCAAACAGGAAAGGGCTCAGAGCTGATCCTTAATGCAGTTCCACCACTGTCCTCATACATGTCCTGCACCACCCTCACATACTACATAAATCCACAAACACACAGTTAAACTCCTGCTGACCTTCTCAATACTTCTCCATCAACATTCTCGCAGCAAATATTGCGTCTGTATTGCTCTTCCTCGGCATGAAACCATACTGTTGCTCACAGATGGTCACCTCTTCTCTCAGCCTGGCTTCCACTACTCGTTCCCATAACTTCATGGTGTGACTGATCAACTTAATCCCCTGTAGTTACTGCAGGTCTGCACATCTCCCTTATTCTTAAAGATCAGTACAAGCACACTCCTTCTCAATTCCTCAGGCATCTTCTCACCTTCCAATATCTTGTTTAATATCCTGGCTAAAAACTCCACTGCATCTCTCCTAAACATCTCCATGCTTCTACCAGTATGTCATCTGGTCCAACCGACTTTCCACTTTTCATCCTCTTAATCGCTGCTCCCCCTTCTTCCTTACTGTGTCGATCCACTTCCTGCTTCACCATCTCAACACCATCCAACCTTCTCACTCTCTGATTTTGCTTGTTTATCAGCTGCTTAAAATACTTCCTCCATCTTCTCAACACACTCTCCTCACTAGTCAACACATTTTCATCTCCATCCTTTATTGCTCTAACTGGACAATCGGTACAAATACTTTTTTCCTTCCTTAGTGTCCAACTTCTAATAAAGCTTCTCATATGCCTTTTCATTGGCCTTCATCACATCCCTCTTCACCTGCTGCCACATCTCCTTGTACTCCTGCCTACTTTTCTGATCACTCTGTCGATCCCAATTCTGTTTCGCCAACCTCTTTCTCCTTATGCTTTCCTGCACTTCCTCATTCCACCACCACGTCTTTTTGTCTTTCTTTCTATTATTCCAGATGTCACACCAAGTACCTTTCTAACTGTTTCCCTTATCACTTCTGCAGTAGTTGCCCAGTCATCCAGCACGGAGCCCCTGTCTGACCTCTTCCACCATCTTATTCTTCTTTCAGTCATCACTCTCCTCCTCTTCTTCTTTACCTCCAAAACCATCCTACAGACCACCATCCGATGCTGTCTAGCTACACTGTCCCCTGCCAACACCGTACAGTCTCTAATCTCCAACAGACACAAATCATTCTAATAAGATAAAACATTTTAAATATTGAGATTATAAATATATATATATATATATATACTTTAATTTATTGTTACCTACTTTGGCGTCAGTGTAAAATCTTAATAAATTCTGTTGCAAAAAATTTCATTACTAAATGCACAGACTACACGCAGCCACACGGGGGCGCCGTTGATCAATAAAAGAGCTGTATCATTAGCTTTTGATTGAAGAACTAGTATTATCGCTTTTATAGATATTTAAGCTGTGTAGTGTTGGCTGACATAAGTAAAAGCTACTGAATACAACCAAAATGTTTTTACATTAATATACATTTTGCCTGAATACCTTTATTGGATAAACAACAATTAATTTCCTGCATGAAAAATCATTTCTTGTAAAAATGAGTAGCATTAGCATATTATCAATGAACTCAGCACCTAGCATACTTTTTTATTCATAATAATAAGTAGATAAATAGGCATGCTAGTCATCCTAGGGTTCTTTTCAATTGGATACCATCCCCTTTTAAGGCTATTATCATGAATATCCATTGCGAAACCGATACGATTATTTTTAAAAGCTGTCATTATTAATACTGAATATACTACAGTAGACTCTTTTTTGTTACACTCAACATAATATAACCCATCACACAAACCACATTCAAACTATCACTTTCTACATTCCTTTCCTGCAAAGAGATTATTAGATTTTTTTTTACTTGTTTCTGCTCATGTTGTCTGCTTCTGAAAAAGTCTCTCAGAAGGTCCAGGTGACACATAAGAAAGTAACAGAATGCTGAGGCACAACAGAAGAAGTCCTGCTTTGGTGGAAATGGAAGTAACATCAGGTGCACTGGAGACAGACAAACACCCCCAAAAAAGAAAATGTTTTTTTTACAGAATTTGATTCCCTGATTGATTTGCCACTAGTTTCGTTAAGGCTCACATTAATTGGAGGGAGTACCTGCAACTCAATCAGGTTTCACAGGTAGTCCAGTTCCTCCAGAATGGCACATCCACCAGTGCAGTCACAATGAGGTGGGGTGTGTCTCCCAGCCCAGTTTAAAGTGCATGGATGTGTTACAAAGAGCTGGATATGGCTTTAGAAGAACAACCCAGCAGCAGAACAGGAATCTTCAATATTTAGTTTATGGTGATCCAATGTGTGATATAAATACAGTGGAACCCGGTTATGTCGCCGGCCTAGGGGACGCCAAAAAGCGCCGAGATAACCAATAACCGGGATAAACGAAAACCAATATGGTGGCAGTATATTAACGTGCCTAAAATTTCTTTATGTACATGATGTGCGTTAATAAATGAGAATGTGCATGCACGTGTTTTTTTTTATAATTTTTTTTTTTTACACAACAGCGTTGCCACGATTTGATTGATTGGTCATGCGGATCGAGATAACTTGTAATGCGGATAAGGAGGCGGAAGTAAACGCAAACAAAGTTTATTGAGAATAATCAGGAGATAATACTTGTAGCGAAGCAGTAATATCCAATGCTGCACCCCCGGAGCGCGGTCCACAAAGTTCTGTGAAAGCAGAGACAGTTAACCGAGGTTTTTTTGAGCAGTGTATGTGGCTTGTTTAAAAAAAAAATTCCGGGTAGGATCAATATTTTAACATGAGAACTGCTCCTTGTTCATTTTAATATAATGTGCGTTTCGATAGTATAGATCCATCGCTAGGTTGAATATGATTGAATATGAAGTCTACGCTGTTTATCTTTGGACGTCTGTAGCGGAATTGAACGCAACGTCTGGTTTATTACACAGAGGTTTAAACAGAAATCTTTTTCTATTTTTCTTTCCATTTGGTGTCATTTCCATTCAGATGTTCTCTCCAAAGAGTTCATGTGTGTGTCTTTATATTTATACAATTCAGTGAAACCTTAAGGTTTTAAGCTACAAACAGATTCCTGGCCCATTTACCCAGAATCCTTTGTGAGTCATCTTCTTGGATGCGTTTTTTTTTCTACTTCTTTGTAAATGTGTGTCGTGCAGGAGTATATGTGTAATTACTGAGTATAGACTGTGTCTTGGGTACACACGCACACACACACACACACACACACACACACACACACACACACACACAGAGAATAGGAAAAGGGGAAAACAGCTAATCATTCAATTGTCTTAAACAACATACTCAAGACCACAATGTTAGTGTTGATATAAGTGCCAGTTCATTTTTGAAATCTCCAACCTGATTGATCAGAAGGTGGTTTTGAAGGTTCTTTTAACCAAGAGATTTGATCTAGCCCAAACGATATTAATGTACTTATTCTAATATCTAATACTGTTTCCATAGTAACAACTTACTCACATTTTATCACCTTTATCATAGCGTCATTGAATCCTGGATTCTGAAAATCTTCTGAAATGTTTTCAGCTGCACATTACAGGTTGGTATTAGTTATAGCTGCTTTAACATAACCACAAGCAGAACATTATGATTTATATCAATTAAAGTAAAATAAAACGGAATATTATGTGATCTAGTAAATGCTACCAAAAACCCTTGGCAGGCTGCTGTGGCATATAAGAGGATTCAAACACTTCTAATGCTAAGTGATTACTGTAACACCACTTCATCACCACCAAGTCGTTGATTAGTTTACTATAACATCACAACACAGATGAGATTTGGACACACAGTCAGCTATAAAAAACGTATTGCTCATTTTATATATTTCAATCATTCGCCCATTTTAATACTGAAATCTGCTAAAATAAAATTTCTGAACAATTTCCATCTAATTGTTGAATTTGACATGGACACAATGACACATTTACACAACATCTGAAACATGTGATCTTACCTGTAATCATTTGATTGAAACACTTCCTGGTGCACTTTTGTAAAAAGAATATTCATTCAAATGCAGAAATGTATACACAAAGTACGGGAAGTGGTAGCTCAGCGGTTAAGCAGTAGAACTTCTGCTTGGGAGGCCATCAGTTCAATTCCTGGTGCAACCAAGCTGCCACTGCTTCATACAAGACCCAGCAGTAGAGAATTACATAATTGTAAGTTGCTTTATCAAATGCTGTAAATGTAAAATTCTACCGAGTTGTTTATTGCACTGAATAATTACACAATTAATCTGAAAGCTAACTAATTAATAATGCCATCAGCCACCATGTCATCATCCAGACCTGAGAACTTCACCTTTAAGTCATGTTCTCAAATAACCTCCTGAACTGGACCTCTAGTGTATGTAGTGGTGGACTGTCAGGGCCAGCAACGCCTTCTCTGCTGGCCTAAACACTATCAGAAGCACTGACCTACATTTACAACCTAAATTCTAATATTTGTTCCATGAAATTGTATTAATTTATTCCCAACAGTTTATTCTCATCAATTCGTAGCGTTTCTTTTGGCTGCACTGCTTCCAGTATGTGTATGTGGATGTTAGATTTTTTGTCCAATCAGATTTCAGCCTCTATGTGCTGCCATATCAGTCTAATCTGCCCAGGGCCTTCACAATCAGTAGTGCTGGCCGTTGTACCTTAGACTATATTATCAATCGGTCTGTTTCTTTAACCAATCAGATTTCAAATTTGCCTCACAGAATAGCGGCAGAATTTTTACGACCTTTGATTGGTTGGTCTGAGGGAAATTGTTACAAGTTCGACTAGCAAAACACACCTGTAGCACTCTGCACACATTGATACATCTGAGTTGGAATTTTTTTTTATACTCGCAATGAAAGAGAAATTGATTTGGTCTTGGACATTCTTAAAAATCAATTTTTTTAAGAAAACATTGTGAGAAGACGTCGGCCAACCCCGAAGCTAGCTAGCTTGTCTCTACCCAGGAAAGGGTAGACCGTAATTTTTTACAATTACGGTGCAAATTAGACGTCTGCATCTCTGCTGAGTAGGTTGTATTTTATTTACATTTGTTATATTTTTGTCATTTTATTAGACAAAATTGATTCTGAACTGCTTCAGATGATGTTGTAATTTGTAATGTAGATGTAAAGATGTAAAACCACACATTGTTATATTGCGTTTTTGAAAAGTATTGATGGTTTCTATAATTGCGACGTGATAATGGTGGTATTAAGAGGTGGATTAAGTCAGATAAGATCTCACAGAAGGCCCAGGTACCAAATGCATGGCCCGTTACTGACTGTATGTTCCTCTTTCTAACATCCTCAACTCAGTTTTATCGCCCTTCATTAACGTGGACATAGACACAGTGGAGAAATATCATATCTCCTTGATCAGTAAGCAACATGTGAAAATAACACACACAGTTTATATATAAGCAAGAGTGTACCTTCAGTCTCAGTAAAATGAAAAATGCAGCAAATATATTGAGTGCACAGAACAGGATGAAAAAAACAATCACACCAATCAGACCTGGTCAGGAGGTGTTAAATCATTCTCTATAAGAGCAGCTTAGAAACTAGCACAGCTTTACAGGTAAATTATATTTTTCAAAGCAAATGTGAGTTTACACAGAGAATGCTCCACATGTATGTAACGTTGACGGAAGGAGTCTCCACTGTCAGTGTTTTGTAATCGTCAGAGGAAAAGCAGTACCATGAAATTTCGGACTATTTTTATGCAAAATGACAATCTGTGTGGATATGAGTATTTGTGTGTTTGAGTTAATCAGTGCTATAGTACATATTAAGTTGTTCTGTCAGGGGAATAAAACACTTCAGGATGTGCTGTTATTGGAAAATAATCACCTACAGTGGGGATCTTTTTGTACACTTACAATAATCCTTTCTAATTAATTGTCATCCTCTCCTGACTGACTGCCAGTTTATCGCAGAATTACATTCGCCACATAACTAATTAGATTGGCTGATTGGCCGGTCTCTCTCGGATAGCATGATAGACCAAAAAACGTATAGGGAATGTATGTTTTTATGAGTTTTATGTTGAAATAATGAACTTCTTCTTCGTCTTTTTCTTCTTCTTTCAGCTGCTTCCATTGGGGGTGCGGATCATCCATCTCCATACCCCCCTGTCCTCTACATCTGCCTCTTTCACACCAACTACCTGCATGTCTTCCCTCACCACATCCATGAACCTCCTCCATTACCTTCCTCTTTTCCTCCTTCCTGGTTGCTCCATCCTCAGCATTCTTCTACCAATATACCCAATTCTTCTACCAATATACCCCAAAAAAGGGGGTTTGCTGTATATATCTGAGACAAAACTTAGTATGATTTTCTTTCTCTCTCTCTCTCTCTCTCTCTCTCTCTCTCTCTCTCTCTCTCTCTCTCTCTCTCTCTCTGTCTGTCTTTCTAACAGGGATCACAAGCCCTCATCACATGTGAAACATCGATCACAAGGTTCCCCTGATCACAAAGCTGGCTTTGTTCTCTGGACTTACTAAGTGAGAGTCAGAACCTGTTCAGAGGAACATGCTTATTTGTGTATTTTCCTACAGCAGCATGGCCTGAAATGTGTTATTCCTCAACACATTTCCATGATTATATCTCACATATAGTACTGTGCAGATGTTTCATGCCGGTGTAAAAAAATATTTTAAAATAAGAATAATTTAATAATATTATTGTATCAATTTATAATTCATTTATTAGTGTACAGAAGAGAAATCCAAATCAATTTAATAATTGGTGTGGCCACATTTTGCCTGCAAAACAGCTACTAAACTAACCACGGATCTTCTAGGATTTTAGGATAACCCTAGGATGCTTAACTCCTTCTCTCTCTTAATCTCAGACAGGTTCGGTGACGTTGATATCAGGTCTCTGTGGGGGCCAAAGTGATTCCTTTCCAGACTCCTTGTTCTTCTTTATACGGAAGATAGTTCTTAATGACATTGGCGGTATGTTTGGGGTCGTTGTTCTGCTGCAGAATAAATTTGGGGCCAATTTGGGGATGCCTCCCTGTTGGTATTGCATGATGAATAAGTATCTGCCTGTAATTCTCAACACTGAGGACACCATCGATCCTGATTAAATCATTATTGTCGTGCTCTCCAGCCTTTAGCAAACACATCGTTTTTTCTTTTGGTACAGCCAAATTTTTTACACTTTGACTCATGACTCTAAAGCACCTGCTGCCATTTTTCTGCACCCCAGAACTTATATTTTAGCCCATAGTACATGAGACACTTAGTCTTCTCTCCATGTCGGGGGTATGACTTTTTGTCCACAATTCTTTCATGAAGACCACTTCTGGCCAGACTTCTCCATACAGTACATAGGTGTACCTGGGTCCCACTGGTTTTCCCCAGTTCTTTGCTAATGGTACTGATGGACATCTGATGTTAAAGGGAAGTAAGAGTACTGTGTCTTTCATCCCCTGCATTAAGTTTCCTTGGGCCTCCACTGCATCTACGGTCCTCAAAATAGCTTGGACAGGACAACCCCAGTCTGATTGAAATCTTGGGAGAGACTTTGCTAATGCAGTCGAACTACCTTGCGTCTTGTTGCCCTGCATAGTCTTGCCATGGTGTATGTCCTGTGACAACATTCTACCAAAACCTCAACGTATAAGCAGCATTTGGCTATTTCTTACCCAGTATGAAGCTCCATCACAGATTTTTTTTTTTCAGTCTACAACTGTGTTTCAACCTATATATGAAATTGATGATTACCACCTGCTTGGGATAATTGGTTAATCATACACCTGACTCTGAATCTACAGAGTCCCTGACATTTCACAAGTGTACAAAGTGTGCAATATTGATTAGATTTGGATTTCTCTTCTGTTCACCTACTTTCTGTATTGTTAATTTGTAAAAAAAAATACATTTTAAACACTATTATTTTTCCACCATTTTTTCACAATTCGTTTATTTTCTTTTTCTGGCACTCTCCCTACACATTTCTTTCTGTCTCTCTGTCTCTCTGTCTCTCTCTGTCTCTCTCTCTCTCTCTCTCCCTCTTTTTCTCTCTCTCTCTTTCTCTCTCTCCCCTACTTGTCGTTATTCTCCTCACCATGACTCCAACACTGAATTTCATTCTTTCTTAGTTCCACCCGAACTCTTTGTCTTGGCCACAGCTTCCTGTCTGCTGTTATTTTCTGTCTCTTTTCACTGTTTCTGGAAAAAATAACGGCAGGCGGTTACCCGGACACTCACACACACACACACACACACACACACACACACACACACACACACACACACACACACACAGACACTAACGTGTGGCTTCTGGTTGATTTATTTTAGGAAAGTTCTCTATGCACAGAGACTGGGTTCTCCTGCTCTGGTCATTATAGTGACAATGCAAATGAGTAGTGTGTGTGTTTCTAACTCCATAGTGCCTTGTGTGTGTTTCCAGTGTTTACCTACTGGTGGACATGGGGACATGTACAAGGAGAACCACTGTACTCATTATGGTGGAATCTAGATCAGGAACCAGAAGAACCAGTGTTCTTCTTATGGTGGAGTCAGGAAAAGGTACCAGGAGAATCAGTGTTCTCCTGATGGTGGAGTCAGGGATTGGTTCCTGGAGAACCAGTGTTCTCCTGATGGTGGAGTCAGGGAAAGGTACCAGGAGAAACAGTTTTTTCATGATGGTGGAGTCAGGAATTGGTTCCAGGAGAACCAGTGTTCTCTTAATCAGTAACAAATATCTGAGTCCACAATCAGTGTGCCAAATTTCACAACTGTTTACAAGATGGTTCTATGACTGCCATAGATGCTGTCATCGACAATGCCCTAAACAGAAAAAGAACAACAACAACAACAACAATACCAATAGGGATCCTGCACCTTTGATTCTCACTATGTACTTCAACTACTAATAATAATATTAATAATGATAATAATAATAATATTAGTAGTAGTGTAATAAGTTTATTATTATTATTATTAACTTTATTAATAATACATCATAATAATAAAGTCATTGATTGTGTTGGTAAACAGTTTGAACTCTGAGACTGGGTCAGTCTATTTTCTCTTTAATCGTTTTCCTCATTAATGTGCACGATTACTGACAACAGCGATGTGATTTATTCAACCATCAACAGTTTAAGAATTTGTTTCATTAATGATCAGCCGGACTGGAGACAGATAGGCGCTGATTAATCTCTCTGAGCCTTGCAGACGTCATCTCTTTTAATCGAGCACTATTGTTTTACTCCAGCAAAATTATGTTATGAAAAGAGAGTGCAGGGAGAGTGCAGGGCAGGACAAACACACACACACACACACACACACACACACACACACACACACACACACACACACACACACACACACACGCACAAATCTAATACCATGAATAGCTTAGTCTAATTACACTCAATTTCATGGCAGTATCTCAGATTCACCTGAGTAAACCCCTCTTCTTTTTTTTTTTTCCGCCTGATCCTGAGCCACTAAATGTTGTTTTATTTGCGTGGTTTCAAAAAGTAAACATCTTCACAGGTACAAGGACAAAATGCAGAATATGTGATAATGAAGATTTCCACTGGAGCTCAGTGGTCTCTGTTTTAAGAAACTATTATGAGGTAAATGCAAACATTAAAAAAACAACTATCATCGTGACCTTTGGTGTACTCAGCAAAATAACCACAGTAGTAAGTAACACAATTTATAAATAGTTTTTTTCCGGAGTTATTGGCAAAATAATTCAAAAACCTAAAAAAATAGATATTCACAGTATAGATGTAGATGCTTTCACCACTAAGTCTGGTCCTTCTTGATAAAAGTTTTGTATACCTGAAATGCCCCTAACAAAATAGTTCAAGCAGGAAGAAGAGCTATTGAATGAAAATGATAATTCCATACAAATCCTGCAAACATCAAATCATTTACTATATTATAATATTAAGAAACCTGTATGGACAAATTTCCAGACTGAAGGATGGATGGTTGCTGAAAATATTTGATAGCAAACAAAAAGCCTTGATTTCATCCACTTGAATATAAGATCTCTGTGTGAGCAGAAAGGATGCTACTATATTTCATACTTTTGACCTTGCTGTAACCTTGTCCCTGATTTGATCAGTCCCAGAACCTGATCGGTTCATCTGTTGTTTATGATAATAATTCCAGGTAAATCCTGCAATCATCATACCACTGGATCATGAGATATCACACTGAAGACCACTTTGAATAGACAGTTTTGCAGTTTTGGACTAAAAAATAAAAAGATAAAAAAGATTTATCGTTTAGAAATTCCATTTTCAACTTTGTTACTAAAGCCAAATTGGTGTACACTTTAAACACCTGGCACAACATTCGTGACTTGTGATATGATGGTTTGTCAGCAAAATGCGAGAAAAACCTCGCTAACAGAGCAGACTTTTAGAAGGTTCTGCCAAAAATGTCTACATTTTATTCCTATAATAAATTATTGATTTATTTATCCTGAGAGTTGGATAAATAACAAATTGCATTTGAATCACATAGCTGACATGCTTCAGTCAGGATCGATGCCTCATCAGAGTATTGAAAAAGTATTTAAAAATAAGTAAAAATTTTTTATGTAAGTTCGTAAAAATTGACTCTGGGTCCAATTATGCTTAACTTTTGAATAAGTCTATACTGCTCTTGTTGACACAAGTTTATACAAACACAAAAATTTACACAACTGTAGACAAATACTAACGCACAAGCACATAGAGACGGGCCACATATGGCTATGATGGGCAGGTCTCCACAAACCTTTGTCCATATTGTGCATATATCATTTTAATGAGATTATTTTTAGGTTTCATATTGTTCAGATTGATGGTGACTATCTGATTGTTGGTTTACAGTTTAAGGACATTACATTAGGAGGGTATTCCACTGTAGCAAACTCCTATACTTTTGAGTTGTAGTTCTTATAGATGACCGTGATTAAGTGCAGCTGTTGTAGTGATTTTAGTGCTTGCTGACCTGTAAAGGCTATAACAATGTGTGTTTGGAATGTGCCTGGCCTTCAAGTCAAATCATTACAGCAACAGCACCCCTGGTTAACCAGTCTTCGGTTTGCAATGACTGCCAGTGAAGAGAGAAAGAGAAATAAAGAGAAAAGGAAATGCGAGAAAATGTGTTGCGAGAAAAAGTTTCCAGACTGAAACAAACACAAATAAGTCCTACAGGCACTAAGGCCATTCCTCCATCACTGAGAGGTAGCCAGGCCATGCATCCTCTAATGCAAAAGAAAGGCACAGAGAGTAGATCTTCATTGAGATCATTCAGACATAGAAGCCATGCCTCCTCCACTGAGTCAGACAAGCACAGAGTCCACACACCCGTTCACACAAAGAGCTCTGTAGGCTACCTGAATGAAATGTTTTGCTCCTTTTAACAAGCACAACTGAAACCAGCTCACGATCTCTGCGTCGCAGATGAGGAACAGGCTGTGACGCTTCCATTGTTTCAGGGCTGGACTCCGTTTCAGTGACTCAGCGCTCAATTTGTTATTCTTCCTCAAACAAACGCCTGTGTGACGCAGATTCCTCCATCTGGACAGAGTAAGGCTGAGCAGGAGGACAACTCAGCAGCATGTAGAATCTTATTTGAGTGAAAAAAAGCAATGACTGTAATTAATTATGGGACATTAACCCCGTCTCTGCTAACGGAGATGACGGAGGTGCCTTTTTTAAACCTTTAAAGCTTGGCATTTTTACTGTTTTTAAAAACAGAAAACACCTTGTATAAAATATCCTGTATTTTTTTGTAAGAACAAGGGTAATAATTAAAAAAAACATATCGTCTGGTTATTATATGTGGTAAGAGAGCTGGATGTTGCTTAACAGAGCATTACAGTTCATTGATCCGGGGATGGACACTGGATAGACTCAAGATCCACCATGGCCCTGGACAGGATATAGTAATAAATTAACATCTCAGCTCCAGGACAACACTAGACACCATATTTGCCTTGACTGATCGATTATATTTGGTTTTTTAATTATTTCCTCTGGACTATTAATTTAAGTGCCGTAATTGAGTGGCTCTGAGATGGATATTGATGTGGGCCATGTTAAAGATGCAGGCCTGCTGCAATGAGAAAATAGATGTGGGCTTGAGGGGGATGAAAGCGTGACAGAGACGGGTGCAGGGATTATCTGGTGCAGGAGAAGGGGAGGGGACTCTGAGGATTATCGGGATAAGAGCGAGGGGAAGGGAGCGGATTACAGTGAGGAGAGCTGGATTCCAAAATAATCCTCTCAGAGAGAAAAGCTGCACATTATTCACTGCTGCTAAAAGCTAAGAGCCATAGAAAGATTGTGTTTTCCTGAAGAACTTGGTTATAATACACACTCCAGTGTAAGCACACACACACACACACACACACACACACACACACACACACACACACACACACACACACACAGCTTTAGTTCTGTCCACATGACATCATTCCTCCTTATGTCCAGCAACCATTTTTCTCTGGCACGTACTGTCTCATATCTGTATACTGCGTATGTAGTACCTTCTAAGCAATGATTAAAATAATTACATTCAAAATAAATCAATTCAATTTAATTCAATTCCATCCAATGTTATTTGTATAGTGCTTTGACAATGGGCATTGTCTCAAAGAAGGTTTACACAGATAAAGAGGTAATAAGGTTATATTAAAGAATGTGTAAGTTTATTGTAGGTTTATAATTGTTTATTCCTAACCCAGCCATTAAGGCAGCACAAGCCAGTGCACTCTTAGAGCTGGTCCCAAAACCTGGATAAATGGGGAGGGTTGTGTTATGAAGGGCATCCAGCATAAAACATGTGCCAAATCAAACATGCAGATCACGAATCAGAAATTCATTCCGGACTGGTCGAGTCCCGGGTTACCAACGACCGCCACAGGTATTGTTAGCCAAAAGGGTACCGGTGGAAATTGAGCTACCTTTGGCCGAAAGAAGGAGAAGGAGAGGAGGAAGATGTCTATAGAGACAGCAGGGAAAGGAAAAGTGTAGGTCTTTAGGCACTTTAAATGTTGTTACTATGACTGGTAAAGGCACTAAGGCCCTGGTAGCTGATATGGTGGAGAGGAGAAAGGTAGACATGTTGTCTGTTCAGGAAACAAAGTGGAAAGGGAATAAGACCAGGAACATTGGAGGTGTTTAAACTGTTTTATCATGGTGTGGCTGGAAAGAGAAATGGTGTAGGGGTGATCCTGAAGGAAGAGTACAGTAAGAGTGTAGTGGAGGTGAAGAGAGTTTCTGATAGAGTGATAAACGTGAAGCTGGGAGTTGAAGAGGTGATGATAAATGTCATCATTGCCTATGCTTCACAAGTGGGATGTGAGATGGGGGAAAAGGAAAGATTCTGGAGTGAGTTAGATGAAGTGGTAAAAGGTGTACCTAGGAATGAAAGATTGGTGATTGGGACAGACTTTAATGTGCATGTAGGTGAAGGGAACAGAGGTGATGAGGAGGTGATGGGTAGGTATGGCAGTGGTAAACACTTATTTTAGGAAGAAGGGGGATCATAGGGTGACGTATAAGAGTGGAGGAAGGTGCACACAGGTGGACTATGTTCTATGTAGGAGATGCAACCTGAAGAAGAGGTATGCATTGAAGAGAAGGGGAATAAAAGTCAGTAGTAATAAGACAAAGTACATGTGTGTGGATGAGAGGGAGGGCAGTGGAGTGGTGCAGTTGCAGGGAGAAAAGGTAGAGAAGGTGGAGGAGTTTAGGTACCTGTGGTGCAAACCTGTGGAGTGAGTGGAAAAGAGTGATAGCAGGAGTGATAGAAGAGCATCTGTGAGAGTGAAAGGGAAAGTTTATAGGACTGTGGTGAGACCTGAGATGTTGTATGGCTTAGAGACAGTGGCATTGAGTAAAAGACAGGAGGTGGAGCTGGAGGTAGCAGAGCTGAAGATGTTATGGTTTCCGTTGGGAGTGACAACGATGGACAGAATTAGAAATTAGTTTATTAGAGGGACAGCGCATGTAGGACGTTTTGAAGGTGAGGGAGGTGAGATTGAGATGGTTTGGACATGTGCAGAGGAGGGACATGAGGCATATCAGTAGAAGAATGCTTAGGATGGAGACACCAGGAAGGAGGAAAAGAGTAAGACCAAGGAGGAGGTTTATGGATGTGGTGAGGGAAGACATGCAGGTAGTTGGTTTGAAAGAGGCAGATCTAGAGGACAGGGGGGTATGGAGACGGATGATCTGCTGTGGCGACCCCTAATGGGAGAAGCTGAAAGAAGAAGAAGAAGAAGAAGATAATTGTTTATCCCTGATGAGTGAGGCAGTGGCAACTGTGGCAAGAAGAACTACTTGAGATGGTATGAGGAAGAAACCTTGCACAAAAGGCAACCCGTTCTCATCTGGGTGGCACTGAATATCCATTTATTGTATTTACATTGTTGCTGGGTGCAGTAATAGGTGCGCAAATGCAGATCTATTTATGCAGCCTGTGATCCTGAGCCATTGTAGTAGACTGTTGTTATTACTTACAGTCCAAATCAGTCCTTGGTGTTTTTAAGTTGCTTAGCAACTTCATGGATCTGTAGGCTGTAGATGTGGACCCGTATCCAGCTGCACAGAGTGGTCTTAATTGAGAAGGACTCCATCCAGAGGTACTGTAGGACGTCAGGATGAACCTGGCAGGTCCAAAGAGAAGAAAATACAGGAACACTGGTCACTGAAACCTCAGAGGCATGTTTACAAAGCTTAATATGTAAGCTGTTATAGCCTCTTTTCCCACCTTAAGATGTTCAATATGCAAAATGGATTAAAAAAAGTCCTAGATGCCTAGAAACACTTATTTTTGTGTGCATATTAATGGCTATAGGCCAGAGAGCCTGTTGGTTCTATTCAACTTATGGAAAAACATTACAGTAAAAAATGTTGAATGAAAGTCCTAGGACAGCAAAAACAGTGGACAACAGAGAGTAGTTTCTACAACATGCTAGCTGACTAACGATAGTTCTAATTTTTACTGTTGATTAACTTTTAAAACAGCAATTAATTTGCCCAGTTTTATAAATGACTACAGACTTATTTTAGTGCAGAGAAGAGAAACACTAAGTGTCCATGTCGATTTGAGGTCACTCTGTAAACAAGAAATGAAATAATAGTTGATGAGTTGAAATTTTAGCTTCAATGTGTTTTTAGTGGTTTTATTAATTGTAGGTGGGAAAGAGAGTGTTGTATTGAATGGAAAAACAATATAATCAGAAAAACAATTATATAATTTTGTGATTTGGCATAAAACATAGATGAAAATAAATCCGGTCACATAAGATTTGTTGCAAACATGAAAACCCTATGACACTGACACCTGGCAAAGAGAGAGCGAGAAACTCAATTAGAGAAGTATGTCATAATAATGAGGAGCATAAAATTAACAGATTAACATGGAATTTTATGACACATTGAATCGGGAGCTCCACCTATCGCACTCTGCATATGTAACTACATATTTGACCTGTTTTTCTTTACTCTGTTTCACACACCTGCTTACAATTTTCTATTTTTTATAGACCAACATTGAAGACTGTACAGCAAACATTCACTTATCCACTCTTTCTTCTTTGCTGTGTGTAAACAAAGCTGAGAGCAGATGATGAAGGTCTCCTCTTGTTCCACTAACCTACTTACAATAAATCGTTTCGTGTTTCATAATCAACACTCCCAGGTTACATAACATACACTTGACCTTTCCTTATTCTCTTTCTTCCTTCTGCACTCTCACTCTCTCTCTCTCTCTCTCTCTCTCTCTCTCTCTCTCTCTCTCTCTCTTTCTCTTTCTCTCTCTCATGTCTTTCTTGGACATGTTTCAAGTTGATGTTGTTTAGAAAATCATTCACAGAACAGATAAACTATAAATGCATTAAACATATTTTATATAAGTAGTAGATCCAGAGAACTCATTAAGAAGTCAAGAAACATATGACATGCTTTATTTAGAAAAATGCCTAGAACATATCATGGTTTACAAAAATGGCTGACTACAAAATAAATGTGTTCCTATTCTTTTAAGACACATATCCCATATGCCAAGTAATGTGGAATACCAATGCCTGTTTGATCTCTTACACAATCAGCTCTATGTTAAAGTGAAGAAAAGTGAATTCCATGTTTTCACGATCTTGTTTCTGGTCCCTAATTAAAAGCAATGGATCAAGCCAAGGTGGTACCAGACACAGAATTAACCATTCCTATGAAAAGGATCTTCAAAGATCTTCAAAGATTGCTGGGATTTGCAAACTTCAGCAAAAGCTTCATAAGGAGCTTTGGGTCATTGCCACTCCCCTTACATCCCTATTGACAAAGGGACCCAAGCAATTAGAGTGGAACAGAACACTAGACGAGGCCTTTGAGAAGCTTGAGATATAATTCACCACTTCCCCTACTCTGAAACACCCAGACAACCCCCAATTTTGGAAGTAGCATCAAAATCGAAATGGTGCTCTCAGACAATGTTGTAGAAAGTCTAAAGCTCCACCCAATGATCCAAGTAATTCCTTTGGATGATGGGATTACACAAACATCAGTACAAGTACTCTCTGCATGCCCACCAGGTTGTAAATTTGTGTTGCCTAGCCTAAAGAGAAAGCGGCGTAGATTATACCAGACATTCGGCACCCTGGGAAACAGAGAACATACAACCTGTTAAGAAAAAGTTCCTAGTGGCCTAACGTTAACACCTTTGATTCCACATCACCATATACAGATGGCAATACCATGATTATGATCATCAACAAGTTCTCCACTCCCTTGTCTCCACACCTTCATCCTCTTTCTGGCCTGCCCACCTTTTTTTAAAAACACTGGCCTGATATTTAATTATTTGTCTCATTACTTTGATTTCGAAAGATATTATTAATGACTAGGGCATCCAATTTATCTCTAGAGCAAGGACTCATCTTTAACATCTTAGGAGCTCTCAGGGATGTAAGCAGATCAATGTACAATGCATCAACCCCTACAAGATCCTCTACCACATTAACATTGTCAAGTATAAGCTAGACGTGCCATGCCAAATATCATGTCTCAAGCCTGTCACCCTCGAAAGTTCACCCACCACACTATGTGCACTTCTTGACCTGGTCAAGAGCATCCTGGAATCACAGTGTGGTCTACAGAACTGGTTCCCATTAACTACTATCTTTAAAAAAATTCATTTTTGGAGTTCTGCTGGCACAGTCTAAATCACCTAAATACTAACCGGGCACACCTTTTTCCAGTCTCACCCTCACCCTCACCCTGTGAATACTCTTGTAATGAGTCTTTGTAGAGTAACCTTTATTGTACATTTGTTTGACTCACCAAGCCTAATCTTTTTGTGTTTACTATTTTGGTTTTTATCTTGTCTTGTTTTTGTGTTTGGGAACTTGCGCTTTTGATTCGAAATGTCGATTACCCAACCTTCTGCCTGTTCATGTTTATGTTTATCTTACGTTTGGATTTTGTTTCCCAGCTCTAATATAACTCTAAATGGCAATTGCATCCATCGTAAACTCATGTAATAATAGTTATATTATTGCAAAAAGTATTTTTAAATGATTAAATTTTTATGTAGCATTTAATCATGATGCTACATACTTTTATATACTTTAATATATTTTACACCGACACAGTTTACTCTCTCTCTCTCTCTCTCTCTCTCTCTCTCTCTCTCTCACACACACACACACACACACACACACACACAAATAAAAAAAAGTCCCTGCATACCTGCAGAATTATCATGCCTAACCTCTTCCTCATGCAGTTCGACAGAATTCATCAATCCCTGCGTGTGACAAGTGGTTATCTAACATCTCAAATTCCTGAAATGTTTACTTTAGATAATTACACAACCTAATTTTATGCAATATAATTTTTTAGCATGATTACTAATTCTTGATGCAAGGGGATGATTTAAGAGGTATAACTCTTGAGCTTGAGGCTTATGGGGCATTCCTTCAATGCGAATGATGACATTTTTCAAGAGCATTTTTCTCTTTTCAGGGAAAAAGAGAAAGGATGTGATTCGACGATGATTTTATTTTAGGTAACACGACAGCAGTACACTAATGAAAGCAACATATGAAGCGTAATCTAATCAAAATGTCAATATTTCATTATCTAAAAAAAAAAAACCCTCTTCCTAAATGAGAGATACATGATACATGATGTGACGAGAGAAATGCAGTAAAGTAA
The DNA here is from genome assembly GCA_024362625.1 of Silurus asotus. Classification (NCBI taxonomy): domain Eukaryota; kingdom Metazoa; phylum Chordata; class Actinopteri; order Siluriformes; family Siluridae; genus Silurus; species Silurus asotus. The sequence continues at coordinate 5,066,205 of MU574226.1, read as the reverse complement.
AGGTTTAGCTAGATAGATTAAGATGCCATACAAGGGTGTGGTTTGATTGTAATAGTGGACGATATTCATGTCGCTTGTGAAGCACATGGTAAATTCTTAAACTGTGCTTAATTTGTGGACAATTTTGTCACACATTAATTGGAGACTACATCGTGTCATGTATCGTATCGTAGGAAAGTTTGATTATTACATATGTATGGTTAGCTGTTCTAAAATGTAATTAATTGGAAACAATCCTGTCTAAACCACACATACATGTATGAGCAAAATATATGTTTGTAGGTTGTCTTGGTTTGAATTCACATTCCAGGCAGAGCCATGCTTTTTTTTAAATAAGTGAAATGTGACCTTTCTGTGCTCTGATTGGCTGAAAGTTATGAAAAATGCTTCTTCTTGAAGCTGATGGACAGTAGGAGGAAACTTTCATGAATGTCATGGAAAAATGCTGAGAACTTAAAAGTTCTGGTCTGATCTACAGTTGAAAAAATGTGCATGTATCTGCAGGCAAACCTCGACTGTTATGGGGCGGGGTTTTGTCTACATTACCAGGAATGGAAGGTGGAGTCTTGTAGTTAAATAAAAAAAAATAAAATAATAAATATTTGCAATGTTTTTGTATCTCCACTTGTAACCACTAGGGCTCCCGGGTGTTCACCTATTGCCCCTTTTAAGGCGCGTGCTCCGGACTGCCCCGAAGGAGAACCGTGGAGGACCGGCTGCGCGAGATCATGTGAGAGTCCACGCGCTAGAAAGTAGGTTAGTGAGTGAGTGAGTGAGTGAGTCAGTGATCGAGAGAGAGAGAGAGAGAGAGAGAGAGAGAAGAAAGAAAAAACAAACACAGTGACACGGGCAGACCGCAGGGGGGAAACAAGTAACGATACGAGGGTCCGAGCGGAAATGAACTCCAGCCTTTGATCGCGTGTTTGTTCTTCGCGCGAGCGTCTCTCCGGTGAACTTCATGCGGTTTGGTTGTTTTAGCGGCTTTCTCGGCTTTGAGCGGAGATTTTGCGGATTTCATCTTTTCTCTGGAGTTTGCATTAATATTTCCAGATAATATATAAAAAAAATCATCATCATCATGAGAGGTGAGTTTAATTCTAATGCAATTCTCTTTCTATACTATATTTTGCTCTAATGCATGGTTTTTAAAAGCATTTGCTGCCAATGGTTTAACATGTTGCTTTGAGTTTTTTTATTTCAATACATTTGCACGTTATTCTCTGCGAACCCGAGGAGAAGTTTTGACAGCCGTGAAAGTGACGTTTAGATCGCTGTTTACTTGGCCAGTAACTGAATTCGGCTTCAATCCCAATCGCATTGGTTCTCCCTTCGCAAGTGCACTAACAATCACAGAGATCTGCACCCTACATAGTTTTACTAACCTTTTAGTGCATATTGATTCAGGACGCGGCTTTGGTTATGTAACTCAGGGGAACCCAGCATGATTTTGAAAATGTCTTAACATGTCCTTTAAATTGGATTTGGCACAATTGGTTGCATACGTTTTATTTGATCTTATTTGATCCTAGTTGCTGCTCGTTGTTGCGTAAAAACTGCTGTCATTTATAATTTATGCAGGTTTCGTTTAGACAATTCGTGCTGTTGTGGTGTTTTTATTTGACGGCCAATTGCTTCTTTATGGATGACAATTATAAAGGTTTGGTGAATGTGCGTGTGTGTGTGTGTGTGTGTGGCGCACAACATGGCAGCAGAAGTGAAGTGTGTCAGCCGCTGCTCCATTGACCCACTTCTGTCTGTAAGGATTAACCTCACTCGGGGAAAAAGTGGGCAAATCGATACAAAGCAGAACACTGTCATCCATTGCTCTGTCTATTCTGAGCACAAAAGCTGCTGTGGTGAAAGTGACAAAGCCTCATTGTGGATGGATATTTGAGGAGGGAAAGAAAAAGGACGCAATAAAAGTTTGGTGCAAGTCGGTGGGAAGAAACAGCGGCCTCTCTGGCGAAAGTGGGTCATTACAATTCTGTCAATATGTGACACGAGAGCGAGGGTCACTGAGTCCACCCCAGTGAGGTAACTTCCCCCTATCTAGCATAAATGTGCTTGGGTTTTGTGTGTGTGTGTGTGTGTGTGTGTGTGTATGTGTGTATGTGTGTGTGTGTGTGTGTGTGTGTGTGTGTGTGTGTGTGTGTGTGTTGGGGTGGGATCACCGTTTAATCCGGATTTACCTCTTGGGGGTAGTTTTGCAGAAGGAAATAACACACTGTCAAAGACTCTTTCATTGATTTCATGTCACCGCAAAAACAAAGCGATAACTGATGAGATGGTTGTTGTGTCTAAAATTTCCGACAAATAAAGTTTTTGATGTGTTACAACTTTTATCTTAATTCTATCGAAGATGGACACCATTGGATGACAAAAAGCTATCCTGAATGCAGATAGATCATTTCAAGTCCTTAATACTTCATGTTCACTGAAAGATCTGACGTTAAAAGGTTCCCTCACTCTTCATGACCACATACGAGTCCAAACCTTTTCCTTTTCCTTAAAAAAATGCACATTTTAAAAACAGAAATTCCGTGTTGTCTTTTTTTTCCAGCTACAAAATCTGTCATCTTTTCTTTTCTAAACATGTTTTTAACCATCTGCAATAGCCTGGATTAGGCTGATTGATCACTTAAGCAGAATGAAGCCATTTTCTTAAATCACAGATCTCTCGTCAGAGAACCTTCATTGTACAATCTGACGTAGAGAACACACTATTGGCATCATGTCTTACAGTGTGAGAAGTACACACACACACTCCTTTCCATGTTGAAGTACTTTACTTCTATTCAAGGGCATAAAAGTATAGTGGTTCCAAACTGCAAAATATTTGATCATATTCACAAAACATTTGGAGGCCGTTATTTTTATATATTTTTTTACACTTGTATACTTTTCAGTAGCCTTCAGGAGCTTATGTAACTGTTCATCAAATCTCTGAAACTTTGTCAAAATAAAAAAGATTTTAAATGTATTTTCTGAGGCTTTTTTTAAGTCAGTTTTTATGAAATGCTGGTCAAAAAAACTTATGCATGAAAATGTCTCTATCAAACTATCTGACATTTTGTATTGGTATTTATAGCTGTGTTGGAGTCCGAGCTGAAAATTGTGGATTTATCATTTATTTTGTGTTATTCTTGGTTTCTTAATTATCTTCTCATTTATTTATTGTTTTTTTTAAGAAAAACCTTACATTTAAGTATAAAAATGAACTAGGTTTTAGTTGACAGTTGTACATTTGGGTTGGGTAGTTATGAAATACATTTCCAAATGAAAGTGTTTGTGCATCTTATTCGCATTCTTAAAATATTTTTATTTATTGTTCAATTAGACTAAGTGGCTTCTATTTCCAATTTAACCATATACAGTACACAGCACAGTGAAAGGTTTCAACGCTCCTCCGGGACCAACGTACTACATAAAGTGTACGAACAACACAACACAACACAATTAGAAAGCAAACATGAGAGTGGTCAGGACAGTAAATGTGTGTTAGTCTATATTGTCCATATAATAATGAGTAGTCTATCTGTAAGCTTGACGTTTGCTTATGACAATAAGTTGCTCACTGTTCATGTTTGGGACTAAGATGATAGTTGTACATCAGCATGTTCTTTTTCAGTTTGGTCTCAAAATGTGCTTAATGTGTAATCCGACTAAATCTCGCCCTCTTTCATGTCTTCTACCAACGCACGCTTAAGCGCAAAGGCTCGACTTAAAGATCCGGGGCCGCGTGTTAACGTTTTATGAGTGAATACAGTAGACTGTTACTGACTCTGCCTCAGCCTGCCTCGGCCTCGGCTGCCGTTACTGCTCTCTAAACCTGCCAGTGGTTATTGTTTATGTTGGTGTTTAAAGTATTACTATTAAAAAAGAAAAAAAGGAAATCTTACAGATGTCAGAGTGTCTTACAAACAGCCTGTTGGAAGGTGAATCTCTAAATCATTCTCTGTCTCTGTGTCACTTTTCTTCATGACGCCTGCCTCGGCCTCGGCTGCCGTTACTGCTCTCTAAACCTGCCAGTGGTTATTGTTTATGTTGGTGTTTAAAGTATTACTATTAAAAAAGAAAAAAAGGAAATCTTACAGATGTCAGAGTGTCTTACAAACAGCCTGTTGGAAGGTGAATCTATAAATCATTCTCTGTCTCTGTGTCACTTTTCTTAATGACACGTTTTTCCGTACTCACGGTAGTAAAACCTGTGTAGCGACCAAGACCAGTGGTTCATTCGGTCATATTTTATTTTTCCATTTAAATAAAAACCCAAATGTGAAGGTTTCTGGAATTCAGATTTCCAATCCTGCCATTTTGTTGTGTATTTAAACCTGGAAATTTGAGTTTCAAAAATAAAATAAATCACAAACCAAAAGTGCATTTAATTCATTTAAATAAAATAAAAAATGTGCTTTAATATTAATTAATTTAGTATAATACCTGGTAAAATTTCTCTGTTTGATCAAATATATATATTTTTTAAAGTCTACTCTAGAAAAAGTTTTTTTCTGATTTTTAAATCAAATTTTTTATTTCTCAATCTGTGGAATTTTATTGAATTTAAATCAATTAAATTACAAATCTGAACATTAGTAATAATAAAAACAAATAATTAATTAAAAATACAAAAGAACAGATGTTTATATAATTCAGAATCTAAAAAAAAAGTAAAAGAAGCAAAAATCAACTCTAAAAATATATTAGTGAAGTTTTTTATTGTTCTCTGTAGTTTGTGGGCACTAGTTAAATGCCAGCACACATCCAGAGCTTTAATTCACTCCTGTTACTTATACTCAAGAACAGTTTCATCTCCTGTGTGAATATTTCACGAGTCACAGTGGTGTCATTCCACCGTCTCACTTTTCCAGCTCAGGTTCTGCTTCAGGTTTAATCAGTCACATGGTTAATTATGTAAAGGACAATGTTATGGATTACATACCATCCCTCTGTTTAATCAAACATACTGCCTTTAATCAAGCCTGAGGTGCGGTGCATCTTGGTCCACTCCCTAGTTCACTTTTCAAGGCGGTGATCAAGAAATCAGGGAGTCGGCCATTTTTAAACCTTCTCAATTGCAGAGTTCTTTCAATTCGTCAGAGGTTTTTTACCTACATAATGATAAGTTTCACAATTGGAGTTCATGTGCCAAAAATATTTATTTTTACTAATTAAAAAATAGGAATTAATTCCTGTATAAATAATTACATTTTTTATATATTTTTAAGACCCTATTTACTTTTTTTTTTTTCAATTGTTAAAAAAAGTCCACAATTCTGTTGTATTTTAATTAATTAATTAATTTATTTATTTATTTGCTTATTGCCATATTGATTAGCATTAACACATGGTTTGTGGTGTATTTTGGGAAAACACAAAACTTCTTCAGAATGCACGAGTAAAAAAACTAGCCATTAACTGATATCTAACAATGACTACGAACTAGACATTAGATGACCTCTAAAAACTAAACTTAACTGTAGCTGATATTGCAGAATGTTGCCAAACTAAGCTATCTAGCCCTCATGGGTTTCATATGTTCTTCACTGCTAGAACTTTATTTCTGACTTTGTGTTGTAGGAACCTTAATATTTCGTCAACAAAAATCCAAAATGGTTCTGCATTCACAGTGTTTGCTTCTTACATAGGGTATAAAAAACACCAGTATTGGAATCCCTTTTAATGGCGGGTGAAAAGGTTTTTGAAAGAAATTCTTTTTTTTTTCTTTTTCTTTTTTTGCAGTGTATATAAAGTATGACTGTGATTAATGGGTTACATCCTTGGATTTGATTAAAACTCTTGGCGAATTATTTTTCGTTCTTTCATTTATGTGTATGCGCCTTCAGAGACACTTAATAATAACACAGTATTCTGTACACTTTATGATATTTACTGTCCAGATTTTTGAGGGGAAAAAAGGATTAAATTTATTTAAATCATAAATCTAATAAAAATTAGAAATAAAATTTAAAAAACTTTTAGTTTACGTAGTAAAAATAAACGTGATTTTTATTTTTTTTTGAAAACTGATTATAAAACCAAATGAACAACAAATGAAAATCACAGGCGAAGACGCATAATTTGAAGAATAATGCGAAACCAATATTGCTGGCTGTGAAATTCAAATAGCCGATGAAACCGCGTCTTCTGTTCAAAGCTGCAGAGTTACATAACCAAGCGCCTTAACCGGTAGCACTGGGTTGCCCAAAAATACTTTTCTTTTCCACATTAATCGCCAATAAGGCGAGTCGTTGAAACCAGACAGTTTAGTCACGAGGAAACAATTTCAACAAATGTGCATAATATAATAAAAATTCAAAAAATATATTTTTAAAGATTGCTATATATCTGTAAAGAGTGTTCTGGCCTGGGTATAACAGCCTGGTAAAGGCTTGTCTCTGCGGTGGAGCCGTGAGATAAAAATAGTTTTACGAGCAAGCTCTGAGTTCATGTTTCTGACGTGCTGTCACAAGTCCTAAACAAGAGCAAGATATTAGCACATTTTAAAGAATATGCTGAAGAAAACAAGTGCATTAACAGACTTTTTTTAAGGTTTTAATACAGTAGTGTTTCTATAGTAGCCAATCGTCCAAACGGATTTTCAAAACATGCGTAATTGTCAGTGGGGAGTCTCCAGTGTTAAATCATGGAGATCATCCTCAGGAAGGAGGTGTTTACGCTCTTATGCAATTTTAAACTGCTTGGTAACATGACGACCTGCATTTTTTTTTTTTTTTTTTTTTGACGGCTATAGATTTGTTATGTAGAAATTTCGCAATGTTTAATGCAACTATAAATGAAAAAAAATAATTAAATGTCATTAAATAAAAGTTGTACTTTTTGGCAAATTGCTATGGTTTAAGAGGAGTAAAACACTTCAGAACAAACTGTTATGGGGACGTGGTGAGAGCAAAGATTGAGATGGTTTGGTATTGTGCAGAGGAGGGACATGGAGTGTACATAGGAAGAAGAAAGAGAAAGAAAGAGACAAATGTAGAGGACAGGGTAGTATGGAGACGGAATATCGGAATATGGAGACTGTTAAAGACCCTTTGCTTGTTATGTATCCTGACCAATCAGAGGCTTATTGTCTCTGTGTGTACCATTTCGAAGAAAAGGGGTGGGACCAAACAGGGAGAAATCATTATGGTTGCTATGGTAACCATCTCCTCCTTCCTTCAGCTGATTGCACTTGTGGAATGTGGCCAACTAGTGTTTATAAAATAGTCTGAGGGAGGATAGAAAGGGACTTGTTTTTGATATCTTCCAGGTCTGTCAATTGATTAAAATATTTAATCACAGTTAACCGCATGATTAATGTCATGAGTTAACTTGTAATTAATCACCACTTAATCACACATTTTTATCTGTTCTAAATGTACCTTAAATTAATACTTTAAATGTTTTTAATACTCTGATGAACATGAACATGGACAAATATTGATGCTTTATGGAAATGTATGTTTATTATTAATGAAACCATCCTGCATAGGTTTCAACATAGAGCATGAAGACAAAATATTCTTGTAAATATTTTACTTGTAAATGTTGCAAGTAAAAAGTGCAGTGTTTTAAATTACACAAATCATCAGGACACCAAATGAAACGTTTGCAATGTTTCCACATAGACGTTTTTAATTGCCGGATGTGCGCATCAATGTTAATATTGATGCTTGGCACCTCAGTAAAACAAATGTTTAGTGATGAAAAAATTCAGAATTTTTAGCTAGAGTTAAAAAAAAAAAATCTGTATAACGAAAGAGCATTGATAAATAAATGTGTGTCGTGGGGTTTAATGTTTACAAAAAATTGTCATACAGAAATGTGTGCTGCATTAATCGCTTATTGATAAAAGTCAGTGCTGTTAAAACTAATTTGTGTTAACGTTAATTTTGACAGCCCTTATAGCTTCACTTTATAAACACACTTCATAAACATATACACACACACACACACACACACACACACACACACAAACACACACACAAACACACTTACAGTATTTTGTGATATTTATACAGTTATATAACAGTGTTTGAGTGTTTGTACAGTGACTCTCTGAAGGTGTTCAGCAACAACCCAAATCACAATAAACAATGCTATTATTTAGGTTGAGTCATCACACACAAACCCTATTAAGATCACACACTCACACACACACACACACACACACACACACACACACACAAACATATTCTTGCTCTGCTCTGTTGTATTATATTTTTTCTCCCTCTCTCTTGCTTTATCTCACATTCACTCTCATACATATTACACGTATTCCTACTGGAATATTTCAGTACAGGGCTTCCAGTACAGTACACCGAATGCAATCCTTTTTACGTACGGAACATAGTTCAATTCTGACTTCCCTCAGGAACGTATCAAGTGGTGGACCTCGTTTGTTTAATCTCTTTGAGTGCATTTTTTTATTAATATTTTTAAACTTGAAAAGAAACTAGAGCTAGCACTAGCAAGGGTCGATCAAAGACGTTGAGTCTTCAAGCTGTGCGTCAGCTACAGAGAAGCTGACTTTAAAAAAACAGACGCATGAGTGCTGCCAGCATTACTTTAGAAGTTGCATTACTTTAGAAGTTCTGAACTTTAAAAGTTCAGAAGGTCCGCTTGTCAGTGCTCAGACAATACGCCGCACACTGCAACAAGTCTGTTTGCATGGCCTTCGTCCCATAGGGAAGCCTCTTCTGACTGGCCGTCTGAAGCTGGCCCACAAACAAATTGCTGAAGACAACATGTCCAAGAGCATGAATTACTGGAACCATGTCCTGTGGTCTGATAAGACTAAGATAAACTTGTTTGGGTTTAGATGATGTCCAGAATGTGTGGTAACGCCCTGATGAGTAGAACCAAGTAAATTGTGTCTTGCCTACAGTCAAGCATGTTAGTGGAAGCATCATGGTTTGGGGCAGCATGAGGGCTGCTGGTTCTGGGTAACTGCAGTTCATTGAGGGAAACATGGATTCCAACATGTATTGTGACATTCTGAAGCAGAACATGACGCCCACTGGGCTGAATGGAAGTTTTCCAACATAATAATGACCCCAAACACACTGCCGGGATTACAACTGCCTTGCTTCAGTAGTTCAGGTGAAGGTGATGGATTGACCAAGTATGTCTCCAGACCTGAACTCTATTAAGCATCTGTGGGGATCCAAGTGGAACGCAGAGAAGCGGCATGTGTCTAACATCCAGCAGCTCCATGATGTCATTATGGCAGTGCTGAATAACACTGGATAAAAATATTGATACTTTGGCTATAGTTTTGTCATGTTCACTTCGAGTGTACTCACACACTCATCTATCTATCTATCTATCTATCTATCTATCTATCTATCTATCTATCTATCTATCTATCTATCTCTTGCTTTCTCTCTGTCTTCCTTTCTCTCAGCAAAGCAAATTTTACCACATCCCTCGATCCTCATTAGCAGCTCTTACAGCACAGAGAGAACTCCAGAGTTTAGATAAGCAGAAGAACTAGAGAACAGATTGTCTCTGAAACTTCGGGGTGGATTTTAAGACATTGCCTTGGGCTTTCTCTTTATATGCAATGGTTTAGTGGGATTTTTTTCAGGGGTATTTTTCCAGGAACACACTTAGCTTTACCACGACGCTACATAGATTCTCTTTGTTTCCACCCAATTAGATACAGAGGATTAAAACAGATACATCTATTCATGTCCAAAGGGTTTTACAAATAAAGGTTCCATCTCTGCTTCTCAGTAAATGGTTTTTTTTTGCTTCTCAAAAGATCATCATCAGGTCATATCCACAATCTATTCTCTGTATGGTCATGATTGTTTACATGCATTGATGACAAAGTAGACAAGAATGAAGAGAAAAGTGTAAACAAATGCAACGTGTAAATAAACTGAATAAAATGAGTACAAATATAATTCCAAATGTGGAAAGATGGATCAATAAGATACATGTTGAGTGTGTAATGGTCCTGTGAGAGGTGAGCGTGATTTCTCCCCCTCACTAACGCCTGCACCTGCAAATTGTAAGAAGAGTTAAAAAAAGTATTTCAAAATATTTTTCCATTGCATTATAAAAGGTTTCTGTGTATCGACCTCACCAGTATTACATCTGCACACACTCTCTTTCAAAGGAAGTCATGTTTGTTTGTGTCACTGTGCCCTTCTCTATGGCCAGAGTGTGGTCACTGAACCTGTACTCTGCTTAGTATTTCTGACACTTGAGAGGTCAGCTCAGTAACATCTCCCTCTTTCTCTCTCTCTTTCTTTCTCATTTTTCCTCCCTCCTTCAGCTCAAATTGCAGTGATCCCCTGTAAGATCTGTGGGGACAAATCATCAGGAATCCATTATGGAGTGATCACATGTGAAGGATGTAAGGTAACGAAAACTTGTGCATTAAACAAAATATATATTTCTTTCTGTTTTTTTGTTTTTCTCTGTACTAAATTATTGTGCCAATAAATTCAATCCGAATTAGTTGTAACTTTATTAATGCTTTATATTTATTTCTAATATTTGTGTATTGTTTGTTGTTTTGATTATCTTGTATCACCTATTAAATTTATCAATTATGTTTTAAAATAAATTATTAAATAGAGATATTTTCTTGCTGCTTAGAAAGAATAATGTTAAATTTTTCACTTTTTATATACTCAAAAAGTACATTTTCTTTTGTTTTTATTTTTATTCACCAGTTTCTTAAAAGTTTTCCATTCCATTAACTGTAAGAAAGGTCTTTGAATAAATCCATGTCCTTTTTATCATGTTCCATTCTTAAAGTTAAACACATGTGATACATCGATATATTGTTCATATTGTCAGATATTGTGGTGTATTGTTTATTGTTTATTTATTTATTTATTTATATTCAAAATTATTGTATGGATGCTGTTTGTTGATATTTTATTTTACTGAAATATTGGCAATGCATTACCTCAGGTTTTTGTGACAGTTTTGCAGTTTGTTAGCTGTAATTAATGATATAATATGATATCTCCTCTACAGGGTTTTTTCCGTCGCAGTCAGCAAAACAATGCCATGTACTCATGCTCTCGGCAGAGAAACTGTGTGATCGATCGGACGAACAGGAACCGGTGTCAGCACTGCCGGCTTCAGAAATGTCTGGCACTCGGCATGAGCCGTGACGGTAAGACCAACTCTACACATCTATTTGTGTTAAATTAATATCAGCAGCTCTGCCTGTAATGCTAGTGATATTCATATCATATTCCTTAACCATATTTTTGCACTGCATTGTGTTTGTTTACATATACTCTCAGTTATAGTCTTTATAGTCCATTTTGCACAGTACTGTATATTCAGGGTATACAGTGGGTTTACTGGTCGGTGCTATCTTGTGTTATGTGTATTGTCCCACACTGTCTTGTGTTGTCTGTCTGTCTGTCTATACTGTCTGTCTGTACTGTTTTTCGTTTGCACTAGGTTGCACTCGATGCACTTTATTGTTGTTTAGTGTAGCAACAGGATTCTGGAGTAGCGTTGTCTCATTTTTTTACGTAAATGACAAACTGAACCAGCTTGTTTAATGAATGTACATTCAACTATACTTATCAATACATAATTATAATTGTCCATTTTATCATATAAAATACATCATTCTCTGCTATCATTTTGGGGGAATAACAGTATCTTTAAGTCATCAGCATCATTGTACCAATTCATTACCGATTAATTTCCTGTATCATCTCAACAAAGAGTGTTTCATTCATCACATAGACATTTAAACATTCATTAGGATCATAAATCCACACACTTTATTCAGTTTGAAATGATAAATTAATGATGTTAAAAGGTCTTGAGTTACGAATAACAGAATGGAAGTGATGAGCAATCTGTGGACTGTGATTGGTGCAAGGCGGTGTCTCAACTCACACATTGTACATTATATTTGACACTTTGCACTTGAGAATCTAGAATGTTGAGCGAACACAGCTTTGTGCATTAAAATATTGACCTCTCTTGATGTGTCTTCCTTTTTTACTCTCTTTCTGTCTTTTAGCTGTGAAGTTCGGCCGTATGTCTAAGAAGCAGCGGGACAGCCTGTACGCTGAGGTGCAGAAACACCAGCAGGGTCAGGAATGCATCAGCAGCATCGTGTCCTCAGGCGAAGTGGGCGAGGAACCCGGGGAGAAAAGCCACGACGGAAACATAGGAACCTGCAGCCGCAGCTCCAGCGCAGCCCTCAGCAGTGACCTCGACGACCTCGGAGGCCTGCTGTTAGACCTGCCCCTGACTCCAGAGGACGAGTACTGCGGCCTGGACCTGCAGGGCAACAACAGGGCGAACGGAGAGGGGAGCAACGGAGAAGGAAGTAACTCATCCTCAAATGGCTCCACAGAGTTTAAACAAGAACACCTTGGACTTTCACCACTCAAAGAGGGATTCTTACTACACGAGATGGGTCAGTTTCATAGCCTGCTCACTAATGTCCTAGCACACAACACCGACAAACGTGTACTCCTCTGTCCTGAACATATCGGAGAACATCAAACTGCATTTGAACTCATATTCCAAAAAGCTGACAAAACTTTTAGATCCATTTAGATTATATCTATCTATCTATCTATCTATCTATCTATCTATCTATCTATCTATCTATCTATCTATCTATCCATCTATCTATCTATCCATCTATCTATCCATCTATCTATCTATCTAGCTATCTATCTAGCTATCATGCTATGCTATGCTATAACATATTCACTCTCTGTCTCTCTATCTGTTGATTTCTTGCTCTTGCCCTCTTTTTCTCTCTCTCTCTGTTTCTCTCCTGTAACTTACACTCGCTCACTCACTTATTTACTCACTCATTAACTCGCTAGCTAGATAGCTGACTACCTACAGTATAAGGGTCTTGGCATTACCTAGCCTGGATTAACATATTTCTCACTACTTTATCTGACTACATAAATGATTTTTTGGTTGATTTAATTTGGTTAATTGTGGTGATAAAGTGCTTTTTCGATTATAAGATTGTGCTATGGGGTATTCACTCATGTGTGTATGTGGGTGTGTTGTGTTTGCAGAGCGCATCGCCCAGAGTGTGGTGAAATCACACATAGAGACGAGTCAGTACAGTACAGAGGACCTGAAACGGCTTGTGTGGAACCTGTACTCAGCCGAGGAGACTCGCACGTACCAGAACAAGGTACTCATTCCCCTAAAATCTCAAATCAATCTATCGCTCAACTAAACAGTCAATCACTAAAACACTGTGCTTTATAATATTGTAGTAATGTGGCATCAACATGTCCTGTAATTCAGACCTCATAATGAAGTGTTTTACACACTGAGATGTGAGATATGTGGGAAGTGAACACACTCTGTTGTTTCCTGTACAGCCGACTGAGGTGATGTGGCAGCAGTGTGTGGCGCACCTCACTAACGCCATCCAGTATGTGGTGGAGTTCGCCAAGCGCATCTCTGGCTTCATGGAGCTGTGTCAGAACGACCAGATCATCCTGCTCAAAGCAGGTCAGAGAACACACACACACACACACACTCTTACAAACAGAGATACAGGATATTTCTTTGGAAGCATCCGGAACGTCGTGTTTCTATGGAAATGTTGTATAAGCTTGACTTTTACTACGTGTACTGAAGTTCACTGCACTTTATTTAGCACATTCACAGAATCCTCTGGACATTTCTGCTTTTTTTTAAGCAGTTTATTTCGTTTGATATTTCCATAAAGCTGTATAATCCTCTGCATTATATATTGTTTGTGTTTGAATGATCACTTTTCTTTCTTTCTTTTTTTTTCAGTGCAGTGTTTATTGAGTGTTTTTCCTCTTTACTTTAGTTTCACATTGAAATAAAAACACTGAGTTCACTATCTTAGTAAAGAGAACACCCACACATTTAAGCGTTTTCACACAGATTTGTTTGGACTTTTCTCTCTCTCTCACTCTCTCTCTGTGTCTCACTCCTTCTCTTTTTCTCTCACTCTCTTTGCAGGATGTCTAAGCGTGCTGCTGATTCAGATGTGTCGAGCCTACAACCCTGCGAACCACACGGTGCTCTTCAATGGGAAGTTCGCAAGTGTTCAGCTCTTCAAAGCTCTTGGTAAGTGTCGTTCACAGGGTGTGACTCAGAAAATGGCAACATTGGCACCAAATGCCACGTACTTTGCATTAATAACAACTGCAGAATTGTTATTTTTCTATCTCTCACTCTCATGATACTCTCAAACCTGAATATCCTGTATTTGCTTGGCGCATGTACTGTATAATTAAAATATAAATACCTTGTTCACGTTAATTTATTTAATTACTGCATTAGATTAAAGCGCCAGTGCCAGTTTCTCCACCTGACCCGATTGTGGTGTTGTGTTTGACAATCATCCAGTCGGAGCTCGAGTGCCGCGATGTGGCGGATCATGGGAACACATTTCCGAAGTTTTACCCAGTGTGTTATTTTTCCCTGTAGGTTGTGATGACCTGGTGAACGCTGTGTTTGAACTCGCTAAACTGATGAGCCGCCTGCAGCTAACGGAAGAAGAAATGGCTTTGTTTAGTGCCGCTGTCCTATTCTCTCCAGGTCTTTCATCTTAATCAACTAACATCTAGCTAGGATTGAGATGTTAAATCTATTGTTGATGTTTGCAGAGCAAAACAGACTGGCTCATTACTAGAATTGCCAGAATTCTACTGCTAGTTTTTTGAGCGAGTAAGGTTATCAGAAAGAGTGAGAAAGCAAAGTATTAGTAATAGAGGGACTTAGAGAAAAAGAAAATGTAGGCGTTAGTGACTGAGAGAAAAAGAGACTGAGAGTAAGAGAGAGTGAGACAGTAAGAGTAAGTGTAGGAATAAGAGTGAGTGAGAAAGTGAGGAAATTAGTAAATGAGAGTGAAAGTTAGGGAAAATAATAGAGTGAGTAAAAGAAAATAAAGTGTGAGAGGAAGAGAAAGTAATAAGGTGCGAGAGGAAGATAGAGTGAGTAATTTAAAGCAAAAGAGAGTACGATTAGTAGAAAGTAAAAATGATTGAGAGGAGGACAGAGTGAGAGTAATAGAAAGTAACAGATTCAGACGTTGAAAGAGTGAGAGTAATAGAATGTAATAGAGTGAGTGGAAGAGAGAAAGAGAGGGAGTAATACAGTAATAGAGTGAAAGGAAGTGAGTTAGAGTAAGAGAAATTAATGGAGTGAGAAGCAGAGAGAAGAAGAGGATTAGAAATGAACAGAGTGAGAGTAATATAAATGAATAGAGAGTGAGAGTGTAAGAAAGTAATAGAGAGTGAAACGAAGAGAGGGAGTGAAAGATAGTAATAAACAGTGAGTGAGAGTGATTGCAAGCCATTTTGAAAGAGAGAGAAAAGAGTGTAATAGCAATAGAATGAGATAGAAGTAAGAGTGAATGAAAGCGAGAGGGAGCAGATACTGTGTGTGAACGTATATAGATGAGAAGTTGCCTTGAATTGAGATGATAATTGTGTATCACCAACGGCTTTATTGAGCTTGTTGACATGAGAGTCGAGGTTAGGAGATTTGCAGAGGTTTATATGGATGTGTGTGTGTGTGTGTGTGTGTGTGTGTGGTTGTGTGTTAATCAGATCGGCCCTGGCTTACAGACAGACAGCAGGTTCAGAGGCTGCAGGAGAAGGTTTATCAGGCGCTACAGTGCTGCTTGAACAGAGATGGCGCCAACGAGCACAAACTCGACAAGGTACATATTATACACAGTTTTTTACCATAATTTTCGAATGTGTACACTGCAATTACATCCTGCCTTCCAAGAAGAAAAGATAAACATTAATATGTAAGGTGATATTCCACAGCTAGGTGTTACACGATTTTACTGCATGATGCAGATGTGAATAATTTTCTGAGGTGAAGTAGAATGCCTTAAAATGGTGCAAAGCCTCACACCTAGCTGTGGATTATCATCTCATACGACAGTCATTTACCAGCTTTGACAAATTTAAGATGTGATTAGTGTTTGCAGTGGAAAAGAAAGTGAAAAATTGACTGAATGGATAAAAATTATACTTTTTTCCATTACTTGATTTATATATAGTTTCTGCCACTCTAAATAAAAAAAACCAAACATTCAGACAGAAAGATTATTAGAGAGATTACAGACATATAGTTAATGGTATAATTATACCAGATTTACAACATTAAAAGACTATGAACTTTCTTTCCTCTTATCTTTAGATGCTGGCTAAACTACCCGTGATAAAGTCCATCTGTAACCTCCACATCGATAAGCTGGAGTTCTTCCACCTGCTTCACCCAGAAACAGCCTGCAGCTTCCCTCCGCTGTATCGGGAGGTGTTTGTGAGCGAGAACTTCTTCCCCGATTCCACCAAGGGCTAAACAAAAGGACACCAAATTGTCACTGGTGAATGTACAAAACAGAGAGAGGACAGAGACAGAATGATAAGGAGATGTAGGAAAGAAGGACTGGTAGATTAACAGACCAGCCGCTCACTGACAATCCTGCACACTACACTTTTGGACTCTGAAACCAACAATCCTTTTCTCTGAGCTCTTTCTTAACAGGTGATTGATGGTGCTGCCCCGGTTAAATAACCGAAGGTGCTTTTAAAGCAGTGAAGCAGAGGCCGATTTTTTTTTTTTACTGACAAGGAAAAAAAATCTAACCGATCAAGTTCACAATTCGATGCTGGAAAAATGGTGGCTAACTTGCATTCACCAGCAAACATATACATAGAAATGATATTGACCTACACTGTGCATAACACGTAGCTATAATTCCGTCAAGAAGAAACAATGTCGTCTAAATGTTCCGCCTATTTGAACAGCTTAGTTTGTTAACAATCCCAGTTTACAAAACCAACTTGGTTGAGATGAGTCAAAATCTAGAACATGATTGACAGAAACCAACTATGTTTCTTGACCATGTTAATGTTGCCATGGGGATTGCATACATCATCAGGCTGGTAACTGCAAGAAAACTGTAATGGAGTTGCACTGTTAATAGGGTTGCCGAATCAAACAATTTATTCATAGTAGGCTATATTTTTTTCCATTACGTTTACCTGACTTTAGATAGCTAACTAAATCAGTTATTAAACTTTCTTTAATGTGTTTTATTTTACAAACTGGTCAAAACCCATGCATTAAAAATATATATATATTTTAATTTTAATAATAATTTATAATTGTAATAATTAAAAAAAAAATTTACCCACTACAGGAAGTCAAGGGCATGGCCATGACTGTATCAGAACAATTTGCACAGTACAGAACAGGTGCATGTGGTAGAATCACAGCTTAAATCTCTAAGAGACTCAGTGGGATATGACACGTTTTTTTTTCCCTACCATTTTTTTTAATGCAGTGGAAATGCAGCACTGCCTCGAGGACCAGTAAAGTATTCTTTTAGCTTTGTATCTTCAGCAGTGTTTAGCTAAAAACAAACCCAGCGCTCCAGCAAGCCTGTGTACACATTGGATGAGGTCTTCATTCTGACCCTTTATTGCATCTTATTTGTTATTCACTTATTGTTATTTCCTGGAAATGCCACAATAGAATAAAAGGTGTAACATTTAGATTTTTCTGAAACACAGTGTATATATTGCATTTCAAATTAGAAAATATATATACAGACAATAGAGAATAAATTATTAAAAAAGAGCAGTGATGTGTAAAGTAGTACCTATTTTCCAGACTATAAGCAAACCAGCAAACCAACATAGCTTTATCAGTATCGTGTTAATTTTATTTATTTATTTATTTTCCCCCAGGAGCCCATTTGTTAGTGGTTTTAAAGTGTTTGTGGTGCTTTGGCGAACTAACTATAGTTGAATTGCAATTTTTTTTTTTATCAAATATAAACTTTTGTTGCCTTTTCACCTTTTGCATCAATGCTGCACTGACAGGAAGTGACTTATTGTGTAAGTAATAGAGATCAGTCAAATCATATTGTAGATGCTATTAGTCAAGCCAAGCAAGAATTGTATTTTTTTTTTTGTTTTTGTAGCTAGCTCATGTTAGACATTTAGAAATGCCTCAAAAGCATGACTAGCTAGTCATAAGCAAAACTAGGGTTACACAAAATGTTAGTTGAAACTATTTTTATAAAGTGGATTTATTTTTATTCAAGCTCCAAAATTACCACAGAACTGATTTCTGCATCCACTATTAGCTTGCTTATCTGGAAAATACAGTAGTATAAATAGGGTGTTACAATAATCATCACCATCATTCTGACAGACTGGCTGAGATGCTGCTAGGTGAATAGCACTTACAGATCTTACACCTCCACAACTAAGAAACGTTAACGCACAACACTTTTTTACAAAACTCCAAATCGTTCCCTGTTTCTCGATTATTATTTTTTCTTCCTTTGTTTAGTTAAGGCCCTTTGTTGTTTACTGCACTTCGACTCCGAGTGTGTATACCCCAACTACAAAATGAGCTGCTTAATTCCATATAATTACAGTTATGCTCTATTTTTAAATAACAGCAGATGGCGCTGCAGTAAAGCTAAAGAGCCAATTTGGTCTGTTCACTTCACAGTCTGAAAGTTACAAAATTTGAGCCTTTATTGCTATCCAAAGGCTTATATTGGAACACAAAAAGAAAATGAGTGCTAAAAGCTTAAATTCTTAGTAATATGTCTATGCATTACTATATCTACTTCAAAATGTTTTGGTCTTT
This sequence comes from Silurus asotus, assembly GCA_024362625.1. Classification (NCBI taxonomy): domain Eukaryota; kingdom Metazoa; phylum Chordata; class Actinopteri; order Siluriformes; family Siluridae; genus Silurus; species Silurus asotus. Next base: position 5,047,566 of record MU574226.1, on the reverse strand, counting down.
AAAAACTTAAGGCAGTGTTTAATACAGCATTCATTACAGGTATGTTCCTGACCATGTTATATAAAATAAAAACATTTGATTTAGTTTTTAGATCTGTACTAAAAATAGATGCAAAAATTATTTTTCTAAACTAGGCCCTTTGTATGCTTTTTGCCTACAATTTCAATACTTGGAATCTCTAGGGGCTGAACTCATTACCTAAATCCTATACTAATCTAAAACATTTTTTCCGAAAGTAACCTGTAAAATAATTACTGACGAACAATTAGATAAAAAAAAATAATAATAACATTATTATAAACGATCGTGTTGCGCTGTACAAATTATAATACATTGGCTAAGATTTAGGGAGACAATAGCCGCCTCCTTGTGGTCAATAAGTGAACTGCATTTACCAGCGTTTACTCATATAAGTACATTATCATGTTTGCAACAGCAGTATTACAATTTAAAAGAACATCTGGTGCAGGAAATTTTTTAGTAGTGACCTGTGAAAAGATCCACATTTGTTTTCATCAGTACAGCTCTTGACTCTTGCTTCCAATGTCATGTTGTTTTTTCTGTTCCACTGGAATTGTGAACATTTTAAACTTAGTTACTGGTTTCCTTATGGTTATAAAAAACAGTTCACTGGGTGTTTACAACAGTGTCATAACGGGACTGTGCAATAGATAGGACGTAGATTCACTGGAGCAGCGGAAAAATTTGGTCCAAAATTAAACTTGCATTTAAGAAGTATTTACCAGATGTATTGCAAGGTAAAGAATAGAATGGCAAAGTGAAAATTTACGAAATGAAGCATTTATTAATTTTTTGAGTGTGTGTGTGTGTGTGTGTGTGTGTGAGTGAGTGTGTGTGTGTGTGTACAAACTGATATATATAGCGCTTATCTTGCTACTTCTTCGATGCGCACACAAACAAACTCACAAACACGCCCTTGACCCTGCATGTTAGGAATTGCGCTCCATAAAGTTTTCTCCAACAGAAGTGTTGCTTCGCTATATATTTATATAAATATACAAATATAAATGAAAATATAAATATAAATAAAATGTGTGTGTGTGTGTGTGTGTGTGTGTGTGTGTGTGTGTGTGTGAGAGAGAGAGAGAGAGAGAGAAGTTTTAATTTAGTTTTTTCTTTTTTCTTTTTCTTTTGCATCCCCCCACAATGTTTCTCTTTTTTCGCCAGTGTAGATTCGTCTTCGTCTTTGTGAATTGTAGTAATATTTTTACAAAAATGTTTTTAAAAACAGAAATTCTGATCTTTCTGTTTACTTTTTTTGATTTTATTGTTTAAAAATTATAATTTATAGATACAAGTATTGTACAAAAATGAGAACCATTATGTACAGTTGTGTTTTGGGGATAAAATAAGTGGATTAAAGATGTAATAAATGGTCTTTTTACACATCACAGTGGTGTGTTTTTCTTCTTCTCCTAATTTATGTTGATTGTCACATAAAATAAACATTATTATAAATAATTATGAATTATGAATCATAATACAGCAACTAAGATTTGAGGTTTGAGGTCAGAGCTCTATATCAGGCCATTTAAGGCTTTATGTTTAACCCCCAGGTAAAGCATATCTACATGGAGTTTTGTTAACAGTGGCATTGTTATGCTGGAACATGTTTGGGTCTCCTAGTTGAAGTAAAGGGAAATGTTATGCTACTGCATCCAAAGGCCTCCTATACAAATGTGTCTCCAACTTTGTGTTTACAGTCCGGGGAAAGGCCTTTATGGTATGTGTGTTAGCGAGCTGGTTAAGCTGTTAGCTGTGTTCAAATAAAACACTTAGCCATGTTTGCTAGTGAATGAGTAAACATTAAGCTAACTGCTGAACTATCTGTCTGTCTGTTGAGCTTTTAGTCAATCCATCCATTAGTCCAGATCTATCTATCTATCTATCTATCTATCTATCTATCTATCTATCTATCTATCTATTTCAAGGATTGATCTATCTATCTATCTATCTATCTATCTATCTATCTATCTATCTATCTATCTATC